>JANXJC010000063.1:18558416-18572532 GCA_027564655.1 Leptodon cayanensis | reverse complement strand
AAAAATTGTATGGAATACTGGGAACATGACCATTTCCTTGGTTGTACCCTGGTTGCCAAGGAAGTCCTAGAACCAAACCCACTACATACAGGGAATGAGAAAACCTCCCATGTACCATCTCCTGATTTCAGTTAGCATTTCAGAATAGCTTGCAAGGTATCACTACTGCAAGGCCTGTATGACACACACGAATTCCTACCAAGAATGCACTAACACAGAACCCTAAATAACGTTGCATGCATTCTAGGCCAAAATCTTAAGATGGGACTTAATCAAGTAGACATTTTAGAAATTAATATTTAAGTTTCTGGTTAAACAGAACTTTTATGTTTCTCAGGGTCTTCCAGCAGAGGGTAAAGTCACTCAGCAACCTGTGAGGGGGAACAGGTATGGACAGAGAACAGTGAATCCAACTGACTGGACAGTTACTGCTGCACAAAGTTAGCGAAGTATTTTTTCACCCCTGACCCCAACCCAAATGCAGGATATGCAGCTTTTTACAACAGAAAAGAGCAGTGTTACCTTGCGTTTGTCTCCTAATCAGCTAGTATGAGAAAATGCTCTACTATACAGGCTCAGGCCCTGTCCCCCCTACAGCCTCTTACTTTCCCCATACCTGTTTAGCTTTGTCCAGGTAATTATGGTAAGATATTAATGCTGTCAGCACTGGGACTACAGCCAGATGCAAATCAGTGCGAGAAAAGCCTTCCGGGGTACCATGGAGCCTGTCGGTAGTCTTTTTGTCTGTGAGCTGATACATCACACAGTAAGTTAGAAGACCTCACACTAAAAATACTCTCTAAAAGGCAGTAGACAGGCACTGCCCATAGCTCCCTTTTCTCATGTATACATACATACATACATACATAAAGAACACTCATTATTACCTAATTCTGTACCTAAAACAACCCTCACAAAAAGGGAAGGTAAGCAAGGATTGACAACCAGCATGCTAATCTTCAAAATATTAGACTGAAGAGAAGAAAAAAAAAAAAAAAAACAACTCAAAAAAACCTCTCAATCAGCTCTCAAGCAAACTGAGGATCTGGTGATTATACATCAGTAGGGTGCATGGCATTACCATGTAGCTCAGTGCGGAGGCCAGGAGGTCTATGTTACAAGGAGAGGTTAAAAATAGCACTTTATAACGGAGGGATTCAGGTAATTTGTTGAGAACCAACTTCAACACCTTCCAGTCTGTCTCCTGGAAAGAAAGAAAAAGTTAAGGTGGAAAATTTTTGTATGATTTCAGTTCAGTTTAAAAGTAAGACCAATCAAATTTCAGACAACTTGCCATTTCCTAGGCAGATGTATGTCTTGTCATCGTAACTACATAAAAAGAAGTGGCATTTAACTGTCACAAGTTACTTCCTGTCTGTCATCCAGCTCTAGGTGCAATATTGGCACCGCAAACTGGAAGACAACTTGTATCCAGACCTGACTGAGCTCAAAAAGACAGAGCCAGAATTCAGTTCTCCTAACCACTAGCACAAATTAACTTCCAGAGCAAGACAACCCCTCAGCACATAACTATGTCCAATACAACACTAATGAACAATTTATATTTACTGTCTGTTAGCAACCAAAACATTAATCAGTTCTCAAAATACTTCAAAAACTTGCAGTAGGAGAGTTTCTTTTAGTTTCAAATGCCCTTTCAGAAACAGGACAACTTATATGATCTTTAACACACACATTTTTTGCTCATCTGCTCTGAAGCACAGTGAAATGAAAGCTTTGCTCAGTTTCTGAAGAGCTGAACCTGTGCTCCCACTGGCGGCTGTAAAGCTGCACAATTACACACGGATTCTGCCCAAGAAGGAGGATTTACGTATTGCTTTTCAGACATTATTTAGATACTCTGGGATAGAATTCTCTAGCCAGCTGGTTTAAGTTGACGTATTTCACATGAAGATGACAACTGCTATTAAGAGTGGACGTACTTGCTTCAAACACTGCAGAAGGACACCAAAGACCATTGAATATGGCAGATGCCCTATCCGAATAGTGGCGTTCTGTGAAGGCACACTGGGACTTCCTGAAGGCGGAGAGAGCGTACCAGTGGGCTTTTTCTCAGAAGCCCTCTTCTCTGCTTCTCTACAACATGTAAAGGGAGAAAAATACATGTAATGTAAAATCAAGATCAGAAGAGCCTATTCATGTGACCTAGAGTGCTACCCTATTTGGTAGCCGCTTTAATTACCAAACAACAATACAAACTGCATTTTCAATTAAGAAACACAGGATTGCCCAGTAGACAGACAGCAATGAGTCAGTTTGGTCAGGTTAAAGATTCTTCTATCCAGGCCCTAGCAAATTTAGAAAGGTATCTTTTGGGGCATGTTACACAAAGAACTTCAGACCAAGCTATAAAATTAAAAATAGCCAGATTTGTACAAATCATTGAATCAAACCTCAATGTAAAAACTAGTCTGGGGCAGGAATTGCAAATATTTTTATGAAGTTTTGTGAGCAGGAACAGAAATTTCATGTCTGAGATTGAGAGGTCTGGAGCAATTCACCAATGAGTTATTAGCTGAGACAATCCTAGGCTGTAACCGCAGACTTGTCTAGCAGCTGATTCATCAGGGTTTGGAAGATTTAGAAAAACTGCAGATTGCTACTGATGGACCATTAAGCTCATGCAAAAATACCAAATAGTCTGGAAAACAGCTTTTGCTTAATGCAATGAGAAACCTACACAAAATCACATAGACAGTAAGGGCTGAACCTCACTGCTCCATCTTTGTTGGAAAGGCCAAGACGGTGGAGGGAGTCAGCTCGAAGCATCAGTAGGAAATCAAACACCTGTAACAGAGAAGACACTGGAATCACTCAAAATCCAAGCCAGTGGAATACTCTTCCACCTCCCCATGTGATACTTTTGCAAGTACAAGGGAATTTTTAATAGATGCTGTGGCTAGTTCTGTAGGAGGCATCAATTCTGGTGTTACAGTACATATACATACTCCTATTAGCCAAGAAACATTTAATTCTACTTCTGGCAAGCTCTAGAGCACACATTCCCCACCTGCTACCCAAGAATTCCAAAGACAGCATGCAGCTCTTGACCTAAAAGCATAGGTTACTGCTCATACCTGCAATCTGATGCTGCTAGCAACAGCAAGGCTGTACGCATATATATAATGGCGTTGGACGTGGTGAATAAGCATCTCATACACCCGCATTGCATGGCTGGAGGGTAAGCTGTAGAGTTTTGTCTACAGAGAAACAGAAACACAAATCAAAAGGCAGACTGACACCTGTTATTCAGAAATGCATATAGGCACTCAGAATTCAAGAAAAACACAGCAAAAACTTGCTCCTGAAAACAAGATGAACAGATGGCTCTGGACAGAACTTCTGCAAAGACGGCAGAGCAACTCTGCCTGACTCCAGAAGGGCACTGGCTGGAACAATCAGCTCTTCACAACTGCTTAACTATATCTCAGGACGTGCTACCCAAACACAAGGGATCTACTCAAGGTTATGAACCACTCCCTTTCTGCTTGTTTATGAACACATCTGCCCTCCACGCATGAAAATGTGCTCATATTCATTGTACAATGGACATTAAGAAAATAAAACATTTAGCAGACAGTAATACAGTACCCAAAAGCAAAAGGAATGACCAAAACAAGAGTTAAAATATTAAGTGGATAAAAAAAAAAGTCAGAATATTTAATAGTGGGAGAACGGTTATCTAAAAAGCCAAATCCAGCAGAAGACTATTCTGAAGAAGACACATTTAATGCTTTGCAGCATTTACCTGGAGAATTATCAAGAGTCCAAGAACTGCTGTCTTGACATCCTCCAAGGAAGCTGAATACGATAGTAAGTCCCTCTCTTCCAGTTCAGAAGGAGATGAGAGAGAATGTGCAGCCACCTTTTAAAAAGAAAAGCAATACATGGTTTAAATCTGCAACACACCTTTTCTTTATTTCCATCCTGGAAGATCAGGGAAGACTACAGCAAGCCATCCCTGCTGGAAATTCTGCAAGCCCTGTCAGGTAGTTTGGATGTGCATTGATAGGGTTTCTAAAGCTCCCTTCTGCTCTGCACTTCAGACTTGCATCCTCCAAAACCCAGCAGTTTTACAATATCCTGCTGAGCCGTGCAACTGGTAACAGTCACAGGTTAGTCTCCTCAGTCACAGTAAGAGGATCTGGCAAAAGATGTGGTGATACTACTGACAACTGATCAAACTGCCTCACCTTTTCTATGATATCAAGCAAGCTGTTAAAGTGATGTGTGTTGCAGCCTTCAGCCAGGTCTACGAGTAGCTGAGTGGCCAGTTTTCGAACCTGATGGTCTTTATCCTCTGGAATGTGAGCCAGCTGAGAGATGACAACCAAGTTTATCAGCTCTTCCTGCAAGAGGACAGACCTTAATAAGCCTTCACATTTTGCTGTCAGTTGTTCAATCAGCATGTTAAAAAGACAAATAATTACAAACAAAAGAACACTGATATTCTGATATCAGGCTTGTTCCTCAACTAACTGTTTGGTTCCTTGATCTTTCCTCTTCTATCCAATTAAGTATTTCTGTATGCCATCCCTCCAAATATTTATGACTTTTGTTGAACTTGGATTCAATGCTTTGGTTTTCATCTGTCCTACAGACTTGATAGCCCAGGCTCAAACAGACTGCTGGCAAGGGATTTCTAGGGCTTGGTTTTTTGAGCGAGAGAAGAAACATGCAACAGCATCAAGTTTTCACAAATCCTGAAGGAATCCAAGAAGCACCTCTGCCCCTTCCTGTCCTCTGACACTCTGGGTACATTCCAAGGAGCTGAAGACATCCCCAGAGCTCTTCTGTAACAACTCTCTCAGACAGCTTCCATCTTGGACTGCAATTAAACTGCAAGCAGTAAGACAAGTCAATCTGCTCACATCAGATTAAGTCCAGACCTCATCTTTTTACAAAGCTTTTAAATAAACTCTGCATCTCTCACATTGACTTTCCTGTCTTCCAAAACAAAATGTATAGGGAATTAATTACCTTAATACAGGGAAGCAAATACACAACGAGGTATGTCCTCAAAACACAGCAGCTCCCACTGCAAGTTGCACATAGCTGTGTCCAACTAAGGACAACTAAAAGGCAAGTGCTCCTACAAGCATCCTAAAGAAACGTGTCTATTGCGTGCAACCTTTAAAGCACATTTCTGTGCATTCCCCAGTGGCAGAGACGACCTGAAGCACACCGTAAAACATGCCTCACCAAAGCCTTTCCCACCCACTTAAGATCTCACATGTGATCATCAGAAACAGATAAACACACACCTCATAGAACTGTCTGTTAATACTCAGGACAAAGGACAAGACATCCAGAACTTTAATACGAACAGCACTACGACTTTCGTTCCTAAAATGGGAAAAGCAAATTCAAGATGAATAAAATAAAGTTGCTGATATTTAGGGAAGGGGGAAGAGGAGAAAAGGAAAGTAAAACTAAAGTAAACTAAGAAACTTCTTAAGAGTTAGAAGAAAAACTGTTAGAGATCAGCTGAGCCTTCGGTTAATGTCTCTACATACGAAATCAGATTCAAGAATAACTGGAAACTGGAATCCCAGTTCAGCTTTTACTATTTCTGGAGACCTGTAACTGCAGCTTTCCCATTTCCAATCCAAACTAGGAAGCACATGTCAGAAGAACAAGTGCTCTGGTGAGCAAATTTAAAACCAAACATATGGCATCGAGGAAGAGTTGCTCTTTGGCAGCATTTCGCAGATGAGACAGAAGTTTGTTATTGCTGTATGTTGTTATTTTAGAGCACAAGAATACTTTTAGGAGTACCAATTCAAAATCAGATAACTTTAATACTGGATAACCATATGCAATCCTGATGCTTAACAGGAAAGTCTTGTTTGGTGTCAGAACTACAAAGTGCTTGTGGAGTGGAACACATAACTGCCTAAGCTAACTGGAATAGCACCATCCAATGGAAATAAAAAAAATAATAATAATAAAAAAAAGCAGCAGCATAAATAACAAATAACTTGGCGCAAAGTTTTTCTTCTGTTAAACAAAATCCTTTCATGTACCGTGCCCTGGAACTACCATACTTCTTAGCAGTCATTTACTAACATTAGAACCTCAGAAGACAAAATTATCTAACATGAAAAGGTGGCAAGAAACATTTGATAGTGCCTTGTATTCACAAAGTTATGATTTCATACCTGAAGAATCTCTCCATTAACATCTGCAGGTTGTGAATCCAGCCATCTTTGGCAGGATGAATGGATTGAGCTCTGTATGTTATCAAGTTTAATACAGAAGATTCCTTTCACAGAAAGATCAAGAATTTTTTTTTAGTGTATAAGTAAATACAATATATCCATTCCCCCAGCCCCCACCCCAAGAATAAGGCTCATATAAGTCCTTGCTGTGATTTTCTGGCCACTTGCTATTTTAGGACTCCCAACTTTCAACTTTACTGAGTAACAAAACAGATTTAACTGGCAACAAAGGAAGACAATAATATGTAAAGTCTTACTGGTCTCTGATCAGCACATCTTTCCACCAGCTCAAAAAATCTCTCTTCAGAGCCATGGAATTCGTTCTGGTCACAGAGTTCTTCTACCGTCGTCAAAAGATCATGTACAATGGACTTAAGCTCTTGGCTCTCCAGACTCTGAAATAGAGACAAAAACATTCCTAAAAGACTTCTACCTTACCAGAAAGTGCTAACTTTTAAATACAAACAGAAAACTCGGTTGAGAAGCACAGTGTTGAGAATTGGGCTAAACCTTCATTCAGCTTCAAAGTTCACTAGAGTGTACAAACAGGAGATCAATTTGCAAAAATATTTATGGCAAGGTCTTTTGATTGAAAGCACATCAAGACAGGCTCAACACTTACCTGCAGCTGTTGCAGTAATCGCTCCATGATGTCCAAAAGGATATCCCACGTTACAGCTTGCAGCTCCTTTCCATACTTCTTTATTAGACGTGTTATGGACAGAACTATCTCATAAGACACAACTGCATTGGGACATGTCATGGCCTGGAATACGAAGCATTTCAGTCAGTTAACAGTTGGAAAGCAGTGATCAGAAACCCTCTTAAATTCAAATGAAACACATCTTACTAATTAGGAACTTAGCCTGAAGGTCTGAGTTAAATATATTCCAGTCTATACACACAAAGGGCAAAGCAAAGAACCATTTTATGAAGTGCAGTTATGCACTCTTGCAAACAGCTGTAGATCAGATGTCAAATACAGTCCCATCTTACAGAGCAAACACCATGAGGTTAAAGCTAGTAATTCCTGCTTGATGCACTTGGATGACAATTTTAAGAGAGCTCTCAGGCTGTCCCTGAAGACACCATCCCTCACTTTTTGTACAACACACTGGAAAGAGTGAAAGTTTTTGCTCTGTTTTTATTTTTTAAGCTGAAGTACCCACAATGCAGATATTTGATAAAAAGAATTCAGACTTTACTGAAGTCAAAGAGAACAAATATATTCCAGAGGAGGCCTCAGTTTCAAACTTAAATCCTCTGTTGTTTTACTGTTTCCCCATGCTTCACTCCCTACCCAATTGCTGCCTCATCTTTCAGGCATATAAAGATCTCTTTGGTGTAGGGGACCATATTTTTGTTCTAAATTTGTACAGATCCAGACATATACCTGATTAAAAAGTTCCTCCAGCATCCCATCCTACCTTGAGGAATGAAGGCAGCACTGAAGTTGGGGAATTCTTGAGTGAATTGAGGCGATGAGCACCCCACAGAGCCATCCCAACAAAGAACACAGCTCCTCTCAGCAGCGCTGCATCTGCCATGTAAGCTCTAAGAACAGATGGAAGAAAAGTCTTAGACCATGCTACAATTATTTTAGCATACAAGAGTCAATAGGAATATACACTGTCAGAGTAGGAATTCCCAGCTGTTATACATCAGAGCCTTACACAGCAATTTACAAACATTAAAAGCAGAAAATCATTTAGTACAACTTTAAACAAAGGAAAATTAAATTCAGAAAAGCCAAAAAATGAGCAATTCAGCAGCATAACTAACAAGGGAATTCCTTTCTAAGCACCAGGACCTTCAGCTTGTTCTACTGAGGTCAGTGACTCCCTATCTATCTCAACGGGACCTCTACAGAATTCCTTGCATTTTGTTAGATACACCTTCTTTACCTGTCTTCCATGATCCTGCACATGTTGTAGATGGCACTGTGTCCCAAATGAGTTCCCAAAAGGTTGCGCATAAGCTGCAAATTCAAACAGAACACTTAAATATCCAATTGTTAAAACACTCATTAGCAGTTAGCTGGCCAATCATGCCCGCTTATGGTAAGTAATGTGTCCAGCTATTCCCTTGCCACAACAGAAGCCTGTCACAGCAGCTGAGAGGAAACCATGGGTAAATTCCATGGACGTGACAGGACTTACACTAACAATGTGCTGATCCCTTAATACTTGAAACAACTTCTAATTTACTCTTAAAACCAAACTGAAATTTATGGCAGATGTGCACAGGCACATCTGACACTTCCATCTGTGAGGCTAAAACAGCAAACTCATTGAAAAACAAAACTACAAGAAAGTTCTGACCTTCCAGCACGGCTCACAGAGCTCCTTCACATTGATGGTACGGCACAAAGTGATGATAAATACTGGCAGGTTCTCTGATGGCAGACAATTGTAGCAAACAACTGCATCTAGGACTTGCAAGGAAATCTTTGGGAAAGAGAAAGACAAAATGGTTATACACTTCTCCACAAATAAAGCAGGTCAAATGCTAACCTGGCAGACCCAGGAAATCTTCTAGAATTCAAAAAGGATACATATATGTCTTTTTTTTTTTTTTTTATTATTGCAAGATGGAAAGTAAACCATAAAAAGCACTGTTGAAAAATTGATTCACTTATCAAATTTATCAATGCTCTGTTTGTTTTAGAATAAAATGATTATTGGTGTATGAGATCCAATGGCTTACAAATACTTCGTAAGATTGTATTAGCTCTCTCATAAGATGAGAATAAGCTGAGAGAAGAGTCTGATGATCTGATTTTGTTTGTAAAAGTTACAGTTTCAAAGAATTTCAAAGAATGCTAAAGTACTAAAAGAGACTCAAATTACTGACCTCTATGTCCACAGATGATGAAGTCTGAATGCACAAGAGGCATATCTTGCTGTTAGGAAAGAACATTTAATTACAGTTGTTTGCTTAATATGATTTTAGGCAAATTACAAAGAGCCAAAACAGACAAGTAAATTGGCACGTTACTTTACTCATCACTCCCCTTACTGTGGAACTGTTGATAACACTCCTAGAGACACTGAACACTACAACCTCTTTTATAAAGTTAGTTTAAAGTTGCACTTAAATGCAACTCAGTATGCCTACACTAATACAATAGCAGAGACCCCTTGTAAGACTAAGCAATGCAATCAGGTCCACCACATGAAATGGGAAAAGCACATGCCGTTAAACTATAACGGATCTGAACATTGTAAGAACGCAAAATCAAGTATTTGTCAGAAATGTCAGGTACGACCTGGAATAAAACAAATCCAGACCGGATGAAAAAGATTCCACTTATCTGTATATCGATTTGGAGCTTTCTCCTGTAATTTACCAAGAATAAGCATGTAGGAGTTAAAAACAAAAACGAAAACAAAAACAACTTACTGGACCATGTCAGCTACATAGTCTTCCAGATAGCAGCTATTGAATTTCACCAGGTTCACTAAAACCAGAAGGAACTCGGAAGACAAACCAACATCCATCCACTGTAGTACAAAGTCAGCTAAAGAAGGAAAACAAATTGTTACAATATTCTTTCTACCCAAAGTGTTATCACTACCTTTTTCTCATGTCACTGGATGCCTGTCCCTTGACTTATTCCCACCAAACTGAAGAGGGGAAGAGACAATACTCACCTAACTCTTCTTCTAAGTAGGTGATGTATCGTCCATTCTCCGTTAGAGCCTTGAACACTTCAAGCCGTTCATGCAAGTCTTCGTTGGAGGGATAGTCCTTAATAACCTTAAAAAAATGTGCTCTGAGGATCCCTAATCTCTCACCCTTAAAAAAAAAGCGGGGAGGAGAACGGATAACAGTGTCACTAATGAAAAAAGACAGTTAAGGTGTGGACCTTATCAAGGTCTATAACAGTAATCTTCATGCCTGAAATTATTTTCTTTTCCTACAGGCTATGAAAGTCTCCTGAAAATACCTCCAACCTCCACTGGCTACTGACAATCACTCAGGTCTTCTCAAGCTGTTCTATCTGCACTCAGGGCTGGAGGCATTTTGTCCAGCAACACACAAACAGCATCCAATACACAAAGTAATCCATGGAAACTGCAACTGACAGCACTGCCAGTAGAGCATTTAAAAAAAAACAAGCCAGCAAACCAGAATCAATGCCTATTCTTTTCGTAAGCATCTACCCCTATTTTTTCAGAATACTGAAAACTAGAACTTTGGTTTGATACAGTCTTACATTTGTATAACACTTTGTGAAATCTCAAGAATTCATAGCATGCTTAACTTGGCGAGGCTAGAAAAGCATCTCATACAAAACTTCTTGCATACTTGACATGCTGAAACATCAAAAACAGCTGCAGACTAGGACTAATAGGTCTGGGCAAAGACCATATAAAATTTGCTGTACTATGCTGAATTTAACCCAAAGTATTTCCTCTTTTTCAAGAACACTGCCCCAAACCAGAAAAGTTTTCTATGAGTTGTATGAAAAGTTTTGCTCTGAGGTCAAACCAAGACTTAAATTAAAATGCTTCCTCTTCCCATTCACTAGGCACAACCGAAATAAGAAAAATGAAAAGTTATAGAAAAAAGCCACCTAATATTTTTCACATTCATACTCTACACAAACCCTAGTTTAAGTGTAGTGTTTCTTCTACAGTTTGTTTGTTTTCACCTGTCCTTGAACGATTGACTTTAGCAGATGAAGAACAGCATGTCTGGCTTCGACAGGGCGCTCTGGCTGGAGCATATCAGCTACCACTTTCCATATTGCTTCCACTGCATGCTGAAGACAAACACAGGAGACAGGCAGTAGTAGGAAAATTAAGCTGCTTCTGGGATCTTTACCCAGTAGGTCAGTCATTAATTATGGCAAGTTAACGAACAAGATCTCCAGGGATTTCAGGTCTGGAGTTCTCTTTTCTGAGGGACACTCTCACCTGCCCAGTCATAAGCTCAGATGAACCACGAGAGACACCAAATCCCGTCCTACCTGACAACTTGCACCCCAGTAACTGAAGTTCTTCATCCACACACTTACTTCAGTGTGAACATTTGCACAGAAACCTTCACCCAAATATAAGATGAGTAAAACCAATTTGAGGTTGCTTATTAACAAGACAAAATGAGCTAGCAAACACCTCTTCTACAGGATTAGAATCATCTCCCATGAACTGTCCTGAACGGGCCTGAACATTCACAGCATTCTCTTTCCATTCAGTTCAGGAAGCCCGTCAGCTATGTCTTCTCTGCTCCATAGTTGGTAGGTTGGACAATACTAATTTCCTTGGCATGTGAGCCATCCTTTTACAGGTCTGGACAGCACAAAACAGCTTCTGGGATTACCAATTTTAAAATGTAGTCTAAACTACAGGAGCCTCTTACAATAGGTTGAGAGCTGTTGCTTAAATTTTCATCATTCCAAAATTCACTGAACACTTCGAAACTTACCTCCTCAATTTTTTTTGTTTTTGCCACTTCACAAATTTGACTGATTGCTCGTATCCTATTACTTAATCCACATTCTGTGCTCAGTTCCTGGAAAGAAATGTAGAAATAAGCTAACAGTTTATCTTACTAGAAACGCTTATTCATTTCTCAAAGTGGATCATGAACCACTGAAAAATAAACTACACATTTGTCCAAAATGATCTAACCATTAGTCATCACTGGAGCTTTTCAGGAATTTCTCCAAAAACTTTTTTCCATTAGGAAATGATTTGTCAAAACTAGATCCTTCACAGAACTGGAGCCAAGCAGCTCTTCACCTCCAGGACAGAATATCTAATTTTCTTCAGAAAAGTTGGTAACTCGCTGGCTGTGGCGCTCACCCAGTGCACAAGAGAAGGGCAGAGAAAGGAGGGACGTTAAGTCCGGCTCCCCAGCCTTCCAGCGGGTAAGAGCTTGGCTGCTCCAGCACAGACAGGAAGGGATTCTGGTCTCCTTCTCCCTTTTATGTGTTTCCCTCCCCATGTGCCAACTATTCTGTTTACAGACTTGCAGTACCAATTACTGGAATCAATTTTTTTTTTTTCATTTTCACAAAAACGTAACGTTTTCATACAATAGAAACAGTTTCCAGCTTGTGCTAACTGCCACCACATAAGCTTCATCAAGCTCAGACTATAAAAAAAGAGCAACATATTTTGAGGAAACACCCTGTAACCTGACATAAGGCAACACCATCCTAACAAATATCTCAAAAGTATACAAACACTGAATAACTAAAATGCTGTAAACTTCGAAGTAGGTGAGTTTTACATCCATTTCACCACAGAATGAATTGAGAGATAAGGTAAAAAGGCATGATCGGAGAGGGAATGCATGTCAAAACAGCATGGAGAATGAGCAAGCCCTCCTTCTAATCCTCTCAGCTCAGGTAATCCAGGCACTATCCCCACCTTCACTACGGTCAGTTCTCACACCTTGAGTATTTCCGCGGTGATGATAAACTCCGTTTGCTTGCCCTCTGATGACTTTGAACTTCCCCGGGATGTTCCCAGCCCCAGGAGATTCCTGAACTTCTCCTTCAGTCCAGAATCCTTGCTCTGAGGCTTTGCCATTGCTGACAAGCAAGAGGTGCTGAGCTCCTGCAAATACAGAACAGGATTTCTGTTAAGGTAGGCCCAAGGGGAATCTTTAAGCAGGAAAACACCAGTAACAGCCATCACAATGTGGCTTTGACAAATAGCTCTGGTGTCTCAAGCTGTTTCAAACAAGGGAGAAGCCCAACACCGAGGACAAAACAGCGAGGAGCCCACACTGCTCCTGCCTTCAGCACCCGCATCCTGCAGCTACCCGAGGAATGTGGACCTCTGGGCTACCATTTTCTGGAAGCTCCAAATGCCCAGCACAACACATCCTGCACAAAGCAACCCCCATTTTAAAACCTCTGGGCTGATTTCTGAAGTATAAACACACACATACACGCTTTTTGGCGGGTGTGAGCTGAAGTACTTGTTGCCAGTCCAAAAGCAATCGACAAGCACACAGCACTGCAAAGCAGATGTTGAAAGTAGCTAGATGGGAGGAAGGACTTACGAATCTGAGCGTTCAAACATCCAAATGCTGCCACGGCAAGGAGAAAGAGGGGGACCGAGAACAAGCACACCCATTACAGCAACAACACAACCACAGCAACATCTTTCAGAAACCGTCTCCCCAGCCAGCCCCAACCCGCTGCCCCTCGGGGACCCCCACACCTGGCCCAGAGCAGGACACCCGCTCCTCACAAGCTGGCGCAGCCCCAGCACCCCACGCTCCTGCACAAACCCAGCAGCACACCGGCTGTACCCCGTGCCCCTCCTCCCCGGACACCCCGGGGCACAGGCCACAGTAATCCCTCGTGCTCCCTGGGGACAGGCCACAGCCCCTGTACCACCATCCCAGGGGACATGTTGCTGCTCCCGGCCCAGGGGACACGCCATGGCCACCGACCCAACATCGCCAGGGGACACACCGCAGCCCACCGCCCCGAGGGACACACCACAGCCCAGGACATGGCACAGTGTGTGTCCCCCCCGCCCCTCAGACACACCACAATCCCACCACCACCACCCCGGGACATGCCACAAGCCCTTACGGACGCACAATGGGGGACACACCGAAGGTGTCGGTCCCCCCCAACACACCCCGGCTCCCTGACAGGGGACACCCCCCCCCCCAACACACACACTCACCCACCCCTCCCGGGGCACAGTAAGACCCCGCCTCCCGCTAGGCCCCGCCAGGCCCCCCGGCCCGGGCAGTGCCCCCAGCCCAGGTAACGGGCCGGCCGCTCCCCCAGTCCCCCTCTCCCCTTCTCCCTCCCTCACTCACTCACCCGCCGACCCCCGGCCCGGCCCCGCCGCCCCCGGCCCGCGCCACCGCTCCGCGCCGGCCCCCCCCCACCG
>JANXJC010000063.1:18534366-18558316 GCA_027564655.1 Leptodon cayanensis | reverse complement strand
CCCCTCCATCTCCCCCTCCCCGCCCCGACACAGGGGACGCTTTTCTCCAGCGGCATTTTATTCCCCCCCTCCCCGGGGCCAAGGAGGGACTCAGCCCTCGGCCTCGGCCCCCTCGGGGCGGGCGGGGGCGGCACAGTATGGCGGCGGGTAGCGGATGAAGAGCCAGTCCTCCTCCTTCTTCAGCCAGCGCAGCAGCTTGGTGAGGACCCCGATGGCTCCCGCCTTCGTCACCAGTGGGCTGAAGCAGCCGTACAGCTCGAATTTGCTCGTCACCTGCGCCCAGGGAGGGAACCGGTGCCTCCGTTAACTCTGGAGCCTACTGACAGCGGCGCCAGAGAGCATCCCTTGTTAACTACTGGCGGCTGGACCAGCAAGCACCCCGATTAAGCCATGGTGCTCCCAGTGAGCTCCCCCGTTAACTCTGAAACCTATTGACGGCACTGCAAGCGAGTACCCCTGTTAACTCTGGGACCCAGTGATGGCGCTGACAGCAAGCAACCCCAATAATTGATGGTGCTGTCACAGAGCACCTGTGAAACCTACTGAGGGCACCAGGAGCAAGTGTCCCTCTTAACTCTAGGACCTACTGACAGCACTGCCCGTAAGTGCCCCAGTTAACCCTGGAAGCTACTGATGGCACTGCCAGCAAGTACCACTGTTAACTGATGGCACTGCCAGCCAGCAACCCCCGTTGAATCTGGAACTTACCAACAGAGCCATGAGTGAGTACTCTCTGTTAACTCTAGGACCTACTGATGGCACTGCCAGCGAGTACTACTGTTAACCAATGGTGCTGCCAGTAAGCAGCCCCGTTAACTCTGAAACTTACTGATGGCACCACGACTCAGCACTCCTGTTAACTCTGGAACCTACTGACCGTGCTACCAGCCAGCCACCCGCCCCGGTTAACTCTGGAACCTACTGATGGCACCACGACTCAGCACTCCTGTTAACTCTGGAACCTACTGACCGTGCTACCAGCCAGCCACCCGCCCCGGTTAACTCTGGAACCTACTGATGGTGCCACCACCAACCACCCCTGTTAACTCTGGAACCTACTGATGGCACCACAAGTGTGCACTCCCTGTTAACTCTGGGACCTAGTGACAGTGCCACCAGCAAGCTGCCCCATTAACTCTGGAACCTACTGACAGCACTGCTAGCAACCACCCCCATTAACCCTGGAACCTTCTGACAGCACGCCCTGTTAACTCTGGAATCTGCTGACAAAGCTGTGAGTGAACACTCTCTGTTAACTCTGGAACTTACTGGCAGGGTTGACAGTGAGCATCCCTGTTAACTCTGGAACCTACTGACAGCGCCACCAGCAGTCACCCCTGTTAACCCTGGAACCTACTGACAGCACCTCCACCCAGCAACTCCTGTTAGCTCTGGAACCTAATGACAGAGCCATGAGTGAACACTCTCTGTTAACTCCGGAACCTACTGATGGCTCCCCCCGTCCCAACTTACCCAAGCCAAGAGCGTCTCCTTCTCAGCCACGTGGTAGAGGAGGCGCAGGGGCCGGTGGGGGCTGTGCACGCGGCTGTGCAGGTAGTGGTACAGGTCAAAGAGCCGGTGTTGTTCCTCCTCGCTGGTGTAGGGGTCCTCCAGCTCGGGGCTGAACCCGGGGTGGGGGACACAGGCGTCAGGTGCATGACGGGTGACATGATGCCCCCGCCCCGCGCCATTTCGGGGTGTCCCCCGCCCCGCACCTCGTAAACTGTGGCAGCTGCTGCATCTCCTCCGGTCCCTCCAAGGGCTTGTAAAGAAAATGGCGGAGCTCGGGGGCACCGGGGCGGGCGGGGCCATACCCCGCCCCTCCCCGTACCGCCGCCCCCAGCTCCCCCAACCACCCCTGCGCCCGCAGCGTCTCCTCCAAACGCCGCCGGCACCCTGCCGCCGCGTAGAACCCCTCGCGCTCCGTCGACAGCAGGATGAGCGTCACCCCGCCGCCGCCGCCGCCTTCCTCCTCCTCTTCCTCGCCCAGCGCCGCCGCGTAGGCGTAGAAATAGCCGTCGGGGTTGAAGCGGGGTAAACAGACGGGGGTCCACACTTCGCCCGCCCCCACCCCGCTCCCCAAAAGATTGAGGAGGAGGTGAAGGTCGCTGGCGCACAACCGGCCGCCTTCCGCCAAAGCCCGCTGCCGCGCCGCCGTCACCAACCGCCCGCCGGCCGCCAGCAAAGCCAAAGCGGGGGCGGGGACGGCGGCGGCGGCGGCGCGGCGAAGAGCTCCCGAAACCGCCCGCCGAAGGGCTGCCGGAAGGGGCAGGCAACGAGCCGCTCCCAACAACAACCGCCCGTCCGCCGCCGCCCCGGATAGGAGGCGATCGAGGACGGCTTCGGCGCCGGCGAGGAGACGCCGGAGATCGTAACCGCGGCGGCGGGCAAACACGCGGGCGATACCGCCGCGGGTGAGGAGGCTGAGGATTTGCTCGTGGACGAAGGCCAGCTCCCGCCGTAGCTGTGCCGCCGACTGCCGCGTGCGGGACACCGACACCAGCAACAAGGGTCCGCGCTGCTCGAACACCAAGGTCCGGTCCTCTGCGGTGGCGGGGGGGGGGAACGACACACGCACCACAGCAGTGGGTGGGGGTGTGGCGGTTTTGGGGGCGCCCTCCCCCCCCGCACCTCTTTGCCGTTAACCCCTCCCTTACCGGAACAGATGGCGCGAATGGCGTTGCCGCCGCTCTGGATGAAGGAGACGAGCGCCATCATGACGCCCATGGTGGCCGCCAACGCTTCTTCGTTACCGTGCCGGGAGTAGATGGGTTTCCCCGCCTCGCTCAACACGAAGACGTGCTTCCGCCGGCAACGCCACCCCGCCGCCGTCACGTCCTCTTCCCCGCCGCGCCGGCATCCCGGCGACGTCATGGCCGCCGCCGCCGTCACCGCCGCCGTCACCTCCTCCTCTTCCCCGGCGTGCTGACACCCCGAGGACGTCACGGCCGCCGGCGCCGCCGACGCCTCGTCCTCCTCGTCGCGACGGTAACCCGGGGACGACGCGGCCGCCGCCGGCGCCGTCGGGTCGGCCTCCGCCACGGCTGCGACGGTGACGGGGTGACGACGGGGCGGGGGGGGCACACACGGGGGGTGGGGGGCACACCCCGGGACGCAGTCGCCCGCGGCCTCACCTGGGGGCTGGGGGGTCCCTTCGCCGGGGGGGGAGCCGGCTGCCGCCGCCGCCATGGCCGCCTAGGGATGAGGGTCACCTGGGCCTGGAAGCCACACCCAAGCACCTCGAGGGGGTGGGGCAGGCCCGGACCACGCCCACAGGGCGGGGACGACGCCCTTCGGTCACACCCCTGAGCCCCACCTGAAGGGCAACAGCCCCGGGGGGGAGGGACGACACGTGTCTTGCTACTGGGTCACGCCCCCAGGGGCTCTGGCCCCGCCCTGTGCCACTAGGCCACGCCCCCACAGAGCCTCACCCCCCTGGGACATCCTGTAACTCCTCCCATAGATCTAGGCCACGCCCCTAAAGGGAGCCCCCCTGCTAAGCCCCGCCCCAGTCACACCCACCTACCTGGCGCTAAGCCACGCCCCTTTAGCCCCGCCCCGTCCCCTCCCGTCGCGTCACGGAGGGGGGATCCCGGCGTCCCCGCCGCGGGGCACGCTGGGGCCGGTAGTGCCCCCCGCGGCCGCCGCCATGTCCGCGGCCCGGCGGCTCGGCAGGGCTCGGGGGGCGGCCGGAGGTACGGGGGGAGGGATGATCGGTGCTTCTCGGGGCTGGCGGGGTCGTAGTGCGGCCCCGGTCCGGCCTTGGCACGGGGAGGGGGGGCCTGCAAGCAGGGGGAGTGAGGGCCCAGGCCAGCCAGGGGACCGGGGGCATGGTGTCCTTGTCACGTCCCCCTCGGAGCCCGGGATGTGGCAGCAACCCGGCGGCTGTCCCGCCTGTGGCACTGGGCGAGGGCCTGGGGATGCATCTTGTCCTTCTGCAGCCTCCTGTGTGTTTGGGACACACGTCCCCGTAGCGTGACATTTGTCCTCAACTGTCGTCAACCTATTTCCCAGGTCCTTCCCAGCCCTTCCTCGCCCCGCGGCTGGCTCCGGTTAGATGTGAGGTGTTGCTGCTGGGTTGGGACTATGGGGAAGACGAGTTCAGCCCTCGTCGGGGTCCCCTGGGTGGTTGCTGGCATGCAGGAGCGATGCTGTGGTGGGAGACGATGGCTTCTTTCCCCTGGCCTCGGGCCTGAAAATCTCTCTTCCCTTCTCTTGCAGCGAGCCAGGTCCCCAGCACAGCTGGCATCCCGAGGCGCAGCAGGAGGAGGAAGAGTGTCACCATTGCCTACGAATCTGGGCAGGGGAGTGGTGCTGAGCAAGAGACAACTGAGCCCCAGAGACCGCGCTGGGAGCCCAGGGACTGGCAGCAGCAGCTGGAGCGCATCCGGGAAATGAGGAGGAAGAGAGATGCTCCTGTAGATGAGATGGGAGTGCAGAAGTGTTACGACAGCAGCGCACCTCCACAGGTAACAACAACCTGCTGCCCTGCTCCGTCGGGCAGGCACATGAAAATACAGCCCCGCTTCCACAGCCCTCCAGCCTCCCTCATCCTCATGTTGCCCCTGGATATGTCCCACCTTGGTTGTCTCCAGAACAGAAGAATAAACACAGGGCTTATCAGGACTCTAGGCTGGGATTGGTCCCACAAGAGGTTATTGCAGAAGTGTGCATATGAGAGAAACCGTTCATCCTGCTAGAGGAGAAGAGTCAGCTGCTGCCACTCCGGTATTGGGCTTGTTGGCTTCAGACAGCCCTTGTGAAATGGCAGTGGGTGTTTTCTGAGCTATTCTCTGCTTGCATTCAGCCCATGCTGGGCATGAGAGACCAACTAGCAAACACAGCTGTGAAAGGCCCTTGTCCTCTGCTTAAACTGCTGCCAGAAGACTTAGCAGGCTGAACCTAGAGTGGGAGCTGAGGCAAAAATAGGATGATTTTGGACTTGGGAGTGAAAAGCCTCAGAGTGTATTGCGGCAGGGCTGTCTTCAGAGGCAGGCTGGCAAGACATGAAGGCATGTCCCTTTTTTCTTAAAAAATTCTGTAGGAGTCCAAGGAAAGTATCCAGCAAGATGGCTCTGTAATACAGAGCAAAAACAGTATGGAGAGAAGGCAAGGGGAGCCGAGAAAAAACTTTCCAGGCTTCTTTTATGCTCTTCAGAGCAGCACATAAGCGTAGGTTGCCTTCCTCCCCTCTTGCGTTCCACTTTTAAGGGGATACTGGTTGAAAGGAAGGGCCGTGCTGGGATGGCACTGTGCTCCCCAAGCCTGGGAACACAATCAAAGGCCCCAGATGACACCTCTCTCCAAGGGGACCATTTGCATCAGTACAAAAAACAAAGCAGAGCGAGGCCATGGTGCAGTGCTGGGACCCAGGGCTGCACCCTCCGTGCACAGCGCTGGTGTGGGAACGTGGAGATAACCCGTAGGCATGCTCGGCAGAGCAGTGGGAGTCGTATGCTCCACAGCAACCTGCTGGGGTCTGAGGGAGGGGTCTCAAAGACACAGCTGCACAGCTTCAGCGCGTGTAACGCTGTCCTTATTGCTGGCACTGTGCCCTGGGCTTGGATCCCTGGGGAAAACGGTTAGCTTTGACTCCGGCTTCAGACAGCATCACACGCTCCACAGCCATGTGGGCTGGCACCAAGTACAGCTGTGGGGCCAGGGGGACCACGGTGCAAGATACAGAAATAACTTTTCTTCCCTAGGGAAGCAGGGTTGTTGCTTCCAAGAAAAAGTGGATGTTGTAACCCTCAGCACACTCCAGTGCTCCTCACACAATTTCCATGCACTCGGAGATTACCCTAC
The DNA here is from genome assembly GCA_027564655.1 of Leptodon cayanensis. Lineage (NCBI taxonomy): Eukaryota > Metazoa > Chordata > Aves > Accipitriformes > Accipitridae > Leptodon > Leptodon cayanensis. The sequence goes on along the minus strand of JANXJC010000063.1, from coordinate 18,552,511 downwards.
TTCCATGCACTCAGAGATTTTTTCCTGGTGCGCCTGCAGTTTTGTTAACTTTGTTTGTAAGAGAGCTGGAGGAAGGATTGTATCCCACGTTATCCTGGGCCAGCCCAGGTTAGTTGCATCATCCTCCTCATTCTGGTGGGGACACAATTGCATCTGGGGAAAAATCAATTGAAAAATAGGAGGTGGATGGTCTGGGCTAAACCCTGCATGATGGCACCAGTGGAACTTCTGGGTTTTGTGCTTCATCTCCCAGTCTCTGTCATCCCAGTTCTTTAGATTTGGTTTTGTAAAGAGCTCACTGGAGCCAGGTACCCAATTTCTACTGAAGCCTAGTGAGAAAGGGACGGAATTTTTAGAAGCTGCTTAGAGCAGAAGTTGCATGAAAAATCATTGGGCGTTTGTACTTCTATGTCCTGTGGGGTCTCCTGAGAATCCTGTCATCAGAAGCTCTGTCTGGCCCTTTGTGGCTAAGCACTGGCGTCTTTGGATGTGAGATCCCAGCAGACAGTAGCTGCTCTCTGCTCTTTTATGCATGCTGACGGCTTAGATAGATTGAAGGTGTTTCTTTTCTGCCTTTATTGTGTGGTAGGATTAAAAGCTTATGGATTATTTCTGTTGCAGCCTTCCAGCCTCTTGTAGACGGATATGGCTGAACCAGGGTAGGTCCATATTATGCACTGAACTGAAGATGGTGCTGGATGGGAGAACTGAGCCCCAGAGGCGGCCAGATCCTCTCGGAGATCTTGGGGTGTCTCACTGTCTCTTTTTCCCCAGGTTATGCGCTACCAAGTTCTGCTGTCACTGATGCTCTCCAGCCAGACCAAGGACCAGGTGACATCAGCTGCCATGCTGCGCCTGAGGGAGCATGGCCTCACAGTCGACAGTATTTTGCAGATGGATGATGTGACACTTGGACAGATCATTTACCCTGTAGGGTTCTGGAGGGTGAGTGCAGGATCGCGGCAGCACCTGACATGCAAGTAGAGGAACCCTCTCCACTGTCCTCCACTCCCATGCAGCTGTCTGAGACAGCTCAGAGGCCCAGGAGAGGAGTGCAAAGTGGGTGCAGGCTTGTCCTTTGCAGGCTGTACTCGTGGCCAGTCGCTGAGCTGACAGCAGGTGATCAAGGCAGGAGGCGGGTGCGAACTGAAAGACGCTCCCCCAGCTGGTATTCAGCCTGCGTGCCATGCCTCGTGGTGATCTTTCCCCTGGAGTCAAGCTGAAGACTGTATTTTACGCCAGTTTTAGCAATTTGTATTCACAGCAAGATTGTTTGCTGCAGTGCCTGGAGTGTGCAGGGGAGGTTAGAGCTAATCAGGTCTCAGCATTTTGCTTTCAAGGAGAAATCAAAGACCTCTGTCTCCCCTCCGCAAACTCCAGTGTGTGCCCTCACATGTCAAATACACTCGGGAATGATTTATTTTCTGAGCTGTTTGTCTCTTTTCCCTGTATCGGAGGGCAACTTGGATTTTCTGCCTTTCCCCTTGATTTTCCAGAACAAGGTGAAGTACATAAAGCAGACGACAGCCATTCTGAAGCAGAAATATGGGGGTGACATACCGCGAACTGTGGAGGAGCTGGTGCAGCTGCCAGGAGTTGGGCCCAAAATGGCCCACTTGGCCATGAACATTGCCTGGGACAGTGTGTCTGGGATAGGTAGGTTGGACCCTGTTTTCCCCATTCCTTTCCTAAATCCTGCCTGATCCATTCCCCAGGCAGAGGGGAAGCATTGCAGCTGCGTAAACTGCCTGCCCCAGGAGCCTCATAGCATCACTTCTATTTAATCATCTGCAGAGTATTTGGGTGGGTGAGGGATGTGACCCTCAACCACGCACAGCAGATGAGTTGCTATAGGATTTAAGCACGGATCCAGCTACTGGTTTTCCCCAGATTTGATAGCAGAAATCCCCAAGGGCAGTCACTCCCCTCAGATGCTGGTAAGCAGTGCAAGTATTACCTAATTGAGTAGGCATCCAAAAAGATGTGCTAGCAGAATAATGCTTTGAAATCTCTTTGGTGTCAAGTGAAAGAGAGGTGGGGGTAATTCTGTGATTTGGGGATAGTTGTAGGATAGTCTGAGGTTATTTTTTTTCCAGGGTTGCTTCTGTTTAAACAAATCTCATTTGAGATTTTTGTTAGGCAAGCTGTAAGAGGGCAGAAGCAGGGCTTAGTCAAAATTACCTTTTGAAGTCGGTAATTCGTGATGGGTGGTAGAAATAAATGGTTTCAGGCAATCCGTAGCTACAGAATTTCTGATGTGTTTTAGTTCCTGCGGCTGGGTAATAGGTGACCACAGGTACATTTGTTTATTTGCCGTGTTTGTTGACCAGAGAGCGTAGGAGAGCGCATAGCTGTACCCCGTGGAGCTCTGTGCTTCAGCAGCGATCGGCTGGGAGGTGGTCTGCGGTGGAGATGGGCCCGGGCCAGACCCGGGGCAGGTTCGCTCCTGCACGGTGCTCGTTTGGGAAGCGTGGCTGGCAGCAGATCTGCCCGCAGTAGCCAGCAGATGGGGCTGGACGATCAGCTGCAGGGTCCCGGCGGGCTGCCTGGCCTGGGGGCCCCTGGAGACAGATTAATATTCCAAGTGTATTTGCTGCTTAACGGAGGAGCCCTGGGAAAGCTAGGAGTGGTGCCACCTGATGAATGACTGCCGCCGCAGCGAGCACGCAGCCCAAGGTCAGCGCGGGCGGCAGCTGACTCCTGCAGCCCCACTGGTGACTGTCAGCTGTAGGAAATGTGGCTCTTGCGCTAGATTCGACAGCGCTTGGGGTCTGTTGTTCAATCCCTGCTGTGGAGGAGGGAAGTCTAGAGGGAGCCAGACTAGCCAACTGTTTCCAAATAATTGTGTGCTCAGTTTTGATTTAGGAGGCAAGACTTAGTCTTCCTGTTTACAGCAATTTCCTGGGTTTTGCCCAATTAGCCATAGAGACAGGTTTATCACTGCTGATCTAACAATAATATACTTTGCATTCAGAGCTTTTTAGCTCAAAGCACTTTATAAACATTCGTTTAAGCCTCACAAACCCTCTTGTGTTGGTAGGTATTATGAAATGTGTTTTCCATCTGGGTAAACTAAGGGGCAGAGATTGCAACTTGCGTAACATCAGCTGAAACACAGGGAGGAAGAGAGCCTGGGACAGGCTGCCCTGTGCCTGCTAGATCAGAGCATGCGAACCTTTGAAGGGAGGCTGGGTCAGATTGTGTGAGCATGTCACTAGCTGCGTGGTGTGAGAGATATCCATCCCGTCTTGCTTTTGGCTCTGGGCCTAGGAAGAAAGCAGCACGTTTGTTCTGCGAGTGAGCCTCCCCTCCTGTTTCACCTGCCTGTTCCTGCCTGCCCGCGGAGGAAGCCCATGCAGGGCGCTGTACCTGGTGTGCTGTGACAGGCAGCTTTTGGCTGTGCTCTCTCCGTTCAGGTGTGTCTGCCCCCACCTAAACTCTGGGCTCTCCCTTCCTAGCTGTGGACACCCATGTGCACAGGATCACAAACAGGCTCAAGTGGGTGAAGAAGGAGACCAGATACCCTGAGGAAACTCGGGTAGCGCTGGAGGACTGGCTGCCCAGGTGAGGCCTGAGACCCCAGCCTCCTTCCTCCACACCGAGCCCCTCAAGCTAACTGCAGCAGCCATGTCTGCACACAATCCTACTTATAGCATTTCCAATGACTGCAGTTTGGGTCCCTTCTCTCTATGGCGGAACTAGTCTGCAGGTGTTTCTCCTCTCCCAGAGAGCTGCTGCAGCAGCATCTCACCTACTTGGTTGTTTCCTGGCCATCAGATATATGGATCGCCACTAGTGCAGCCAGGTACCTGGACATCTTGATGCCTGATTCTTGGCTTGGCAAGTTTACCATGACCCAAGGCAGGTCCTTTTCTACACAGGACCTTGCTGAGCCTAATGGCCACGGCAGTATCAGACCATGGTTAGATTCTGGTCTTCATTGATGGTTAATGTTCAGTATCACATGCCAGCTGACAGGTACCCTGTCGCATCTCCACATCTGGCACATGCCTTAGCACGAGAGAATGACCACAGGCAGTTAGTGTGTCTGTCCCCTGCTCCCCACCCCAGTTCAGAGGGAGCAGGAAAGGTTAGGAGGGCTGTTCGTAGCAGGAAGCTTGGAGCCGCCTCCAGGGGCCTTGGGAAGCCAAGAAGAACAGGCAGTAGGCAAAAGGGATCCATTTAAAAGCACAGGCTGTCCTTTAGCCCCTCTGAGCAGCTGTATCGGAAAGCTCATGTTTTTCCTCTCACCGCAGGGATGTCTGGAGGGAGATAAACTGGCTCTTGGTGGGCTTTGGTCAGCAGACCTGCCTGCCTGTGAATCCTCGCTGCAACGAGTGCCTCAATCAAGACATTTGCCCAGCTGCTAAGAGACCCTGAGGGATCATCCGGTCTTCGCAGAGCAACAAAGCTACTTCAGCTCAGCGGCAGCCCGGAGCTGAGCCGTAGTAAAGCTGTGCTTTGCACGGGGCTGGCTGTGTGACTGCAGGGAAACAGGAGACTGCTGCAGCCAGCTCAGCATCTCTGGGGAGGGAGCAGCCGCTGGCAATGGCTGAGCTCTCAAGAGGAAAAAGGGTCTTTCAAAGTGCAGCAGTCCCGCTGCGTCAGTGCTAAAGGCTCCAGCCCCCATGTGAATGCCTGAGCATGCCCCAGCAGGGCAGCAGGCTGTGCCGCATCAGGAGTAGCTGGAGAGAAATGCTTTGTCCTAGGGGACTTGCTGCTGCTTGTAAATACACATTTAATAAAGGTGGTGGGTTTTTTTTCCACCTATGAGGTTTGCTGGTATCTGTGCAACACGGGGCGGGGGGAGGAGAGCACGGGTGACCTCACCAAAATACAAGACCATAGCAACCAGCCCTGCCAGCTGAGCAGAGGCAGCACACAACCTGCCAAGCTGCCTGCCTAGCCCAGGCAGCAAGGGGCACTGCAATGAATAAGGTACAACTGTAGACCTCATGAGCCAGGATCAGAGGAGGATGCCGCCTGGACAAGTGACCTGGACAAGTGACTTTTGGATCCTGGTAGCAGAAGAGCAGGGGGTAATGGGGGGGGGGGGCAGGAGACCTGCCAGCACCACACTCAGTTCTGCGTGTGCCAGCAAGGGTTGTAGCGGCCACAGGAGCCAGGCTAGTGTGTGCCTCAGAAGCTGACAGAAGGGACACCACCACCATCTGTGTTTTGTTCTTCAAAGAAAGGGCAGTGCTGACTTCATTGTAGAGCTTCAAAGGAATAATTTCAGCTACTCTTTAAACAGGCAAGGGAGGAAGCAAAGTTTATAACGTGCTAAAGAAGGCTGTAATTCCACTCTGAAGTTCCCTACCAAACAGATGAGGAACGAGCAAATAAGTACTCAGTACATGGGAAAACGAAGTTTATTACTGACGTTACAGTGTACATTATGTTTTTACAATGCAGCTGACAGCCTTATACTTTATTGATTTTTTTCCAAGTTAAATGTACAGGAACTGAATAATTACTACTGAGCTACAAGATGTCAGAAATACAGCAAGTGCTTTAACCAGGAGCAGTTTCCACGGACTAAGCAGAGATTAAGATTTTAAAATCTTATCAGTACAGATTTGAACACCTGATTTCTTTTGATCTGCATTCAAAACTACATTTTCTCCCCGCCCCCCCAACTACAGTGGTCCAGTCTTGTACAAGAAATGCAGTATTCACAAACAGGTCTTTGCTCTCTGACATGCATCAGAGAGTGCAACATTTAGGTCAGTGTAATGGGGAATGCTTTGCCCTGCGCAGACCAGGGCACTGCTTGGGGTTTGGCTATGCAGGCACGGGAAGCAACGTGCATACCATGAAAAAGAAGGGCTCCTTCAAAAGATTACCGATTTATAGAAGCAAATATTTGGAGGGCCAAAAAGAGAGCAGGTAATTGTCTTTGAAGTGGGGTAGGGAAGAGGCGTCTTGTTAATGGCAGAGTCCTGGAGGGGAGGCAAACCTCTCTGCATCCTGAGCCATCATCCTGCTGCCACTCATTACCGACAGCCAAACACCTGCACCAGTTCCTCTCCAAAGTCATTATTTTCAACCCGTTCAGCCCATCAACATTCCTAAAAGATAACTTCCGTACAAGAGAACTCATCTCCTTCACCCCTGAGGCTCTCCATGCTCTCCTGCCAGCCGGCGAACAGCCATGGGCAGCAGCTGCTCCCCACGGTGAAGCCCAATGTCCCGGCTCCGCTGCCGCGGTCCCCCTGCCCTGCACCGACTCAGCGCTGTGCTGAGCCCCAGCCCGCTGCCGAGGAGAGCAGTAAATCTTATAAGGCACCTTTTAGCTCAATACTTGGGAAATACACACAGAGCCATTACGATATCCGTAGCACACCGACTAACCCAAAGGCCACGGGCTTGGAACACAGCAGTGCTGGAGTAATGCAGAGCAAAATCACAGCCGTGTGTTTTAAAATGGTCATCGATGTCCAAGTGATTGCCGCCATTTGCTTTTAGCTGGGAAAAGCAGTTTTGTACTCGACTGTCCTGCTGTGCCCAGTCCCTTCCCACTGCTCCCTTGGCATTTGAGGTGAAATACTGGGCAGCCGCTGTGGCTGGGCTCGGGGAGCTGCTGGAGCGTGGGAGGGAGGGAACCGGCCCCATCACGGCCAGGACCCTGCCCTGGTAAAACACCTCTCTCTGCAACCTCAGAGAGTGGTGTAGTTCAGCTTAGTCATTTTCCCTCATTTACAGCCAAAGGCAAGTAATAAAGAGCTTAAATGGGCTTAATTTGTAATGCTTTAAAGGTACATTTTTGAAGCTCTAATACCAAGAGCAGGGTGTTTTCAAAGGAGGCCATAAGCAACTGCCCACTCCATCACACCACTGCCTGCTTCGCAGCCAGCCCCACGGAGACCCCACGGCTTCGGAGAGTGCCCTACTGACAGCAAGACCAAGACTCAGTTACGCATCAAATACCAGCCCAGACGTAACAAACCAGGTGGGACCCGGACCCTGCTCCGGGACCCAGACCCTGCTCCGGGACCCAGCATCCAGGCACGGCCACAGCTGAGCCCCACTTCCCCAGCATCAAGCCCACAGCTAGAGCCACATCCCCGCGTTCCTCCCTGGAAACATGCTGGGTTGTGCTGGCTTTCAAGTCTGTCCAAAGAGTTTTTGTAGCATCTCGTGGCTCTTGTCTTCTCACAAGGCTGCCGGAGCCGGGCTGGCAGCACCGCTCCTCGCACTGTGGGGCAGGACTGGCCCCGCTCCTTGCCTTCCCCTGCCGCTCGGTGCTGCATCGACGGCTGCAAACGGTGAGGCCTGTGGCGTTTGGGCTGTTGGGTTTGGGTTTTGTTTTTAAATCCTGCCCTCTCCCCTCTGCAGAACTGTCGGGGATGAAAAAGGGGCTTTTATTGCCAGGGCAGAAGTCACTGGTGGGGAGGGAGGTTCCTAAACTAACTGAAAACATATGGGACTTCATTAAAAAAAAAAAACAAAACCAAGAAAACAAATATTTTCTTTTCAATAACAAAGCCACCAAGAGCGATTTACAGCCACTGTCCGTTTTCCCATCGTGTGAGTAGTTAACGCTAAAGATGGGGTGCCACGTATACCCCACCCTGCGGGCCCCCACCACGGCGGGGGCACAAGGCCGTAAGATGTTTGCACAGGGGCACAGAGCATCCCATGGGGCTCAGTCTGGGACACCCGCAAAACCAAAACAAACACTCCAAATTAAAAAAAAAAAGTAATAGAAGCCTAACTGCTGCAGGTAAGAAACAAGAGTTAAACTCTTCCAGTCCTTTCTCACAGGAAGGGGGGGACGGCAGGCAGCCAGAACTGGGCTGAAGAGCAAGCAAGAAAAGGAGCTTTGGTCACATTTGTCTTATGAGAATCGCTGGTGAGTAACAATAATAATAATAAAAAATAAAAAAAAAAAAAAAAGGACTTTAAAATACGCCTTGTAAAAGCAACCAGTGAAGAGCAGAGCACAAAGCATCTCACATGGACACCGAAGGACAGGGCGTAGGCACCTCAGAAATGTCCGAGCTGGGGCAGGGGTAGGAGAGTGGCGGACGGCAGCCACCAGCAAGGCTCAAAAATTGCTGAAAATCTCTCGCTTCTTGTTCCAGTCCATCTGCGGAGCCCTCTTCTTCACCCGCTTGGCCCGCACCTTCTCCTTGGCCTCAGCAGCCGTTGGGCTCAGGGTCAGCCCGCTCTCCTCAAATGGGTCTTTCTTCTCAACGTCTCCATCCTGCGTGGAGAAGGACGAAAAGATGTCAGCCCCCGGCAGCATCCCCCCCACCGCCATGAGCATGGCCATGGTGTCCTGCAGCATTTCACCCTGCACGGCCCTGGAAGAGGCGATTCCTCCAGCTGTATGATAAGCAAACGCACAGGGGTGGGCTTTTTTGGAGCAGAAGGTCGAAGTCCCTCCCCTGTGCCACGTCTGTGGTTTCACCGGAGGCGGCAGCATCCGTGTGGCCACGGAGTTAATTACTACATTGCATTTTGTGGGGGTTTTTTCCCCCGCCTGAAGAATGTGTGGCTGCCACAGCTAGAAGTGGAAAAGCAGAAGCACAGAAGCTGCTGCCAAAGGGAAAACAAGCTGCTGTGCTTGTCTGCTGGGAAAATGAAAAATAAGCCCCTGGTGTAGGCAGAAAGCAGGGATGAGGGAGCAAGCTGGGGGAGCCTCGGGGCTCGCAGGCAGGGGTTGTGGCAAGGCCCCCCGCCCCCTGTTTGCCTGCCCTGGCACCCGTTTGCTCCCAGAGCACCCGTGGCTAACGGAGGCAGGGAAGGGGGTGCGTGGGAGGACAGCAGTGCCTGCCTGGGTGCCCAGCTGGCCGAGCCCAGCATGGCCTCCGTAAGACGCCAGCCAAGGCAGTATTTGCTTTGGGAACTGTATTGAAAACAGCATCTTTCCATCTGCTTAATAAAAGTACTTTTATAAGAAGAAAATTAACTTCCCTTTCTAAAATCACTGCCACTGCAGCAATGTGCCCTCAAGCCAGAAACCCCAGGTGCCCGACCACTAACCCTGACCCTCCTGTTCTTGCAGTAGGTGAAGGACAGCCACCACGTCTCCTCGGGGTGCAGTTAAAATCCTGGCCCATTGCATCCCTGCTGGGGACAGACCCAGCACCGGGTCTCCGAGCCCCTCAAACCCCACAGGGCCGGGAAGCATCATCCGAGCAGAGACTTGGCTCATCTGAGCTGGTTTCAGCGGGCAGCGCACTCCATAGTGGGCATGATCTAAAGCTCCATAGCGGGCACAATCTAAAGCTTCTGCTTCATCCATCATGTCTGGACCGAGGCTTTGCCAGGTCTCGGTGCCGGGCAGGGCAGAGGTGCCCGAGGAGCCGGGCTGGGGGAGAAGCGGCTGCTGCACCCCGGAGCAGCACGGCTGCGCTCTGCAAGCACCTTGCTCCTGTCAATAGTGTGCAAACATACAAAATCAGGACCTATCGTTTTAAGGGAACATTTTAGAGCCTGCCTACTCGCACTGCTGCCCTACCACGCATGCAAAAGTCCAAAATATATGATTTCACAAACTCTGCTGATAACCATGGGCAGGTTGTCCACCAGCACTGCAAGGCAATGGCTCCAGCTTTGCTCTGGCTTACCAGTGCAAACTGAACCAGGCGGTGGCTTGAATGAGCACACCAGGCTATGAACTGGGGGGCAGAGCCACAGGCAAACCCCCTGCCGCCCCCCAGGGACTCTGGTTTCTAGTGCAGAGGTGGGACAGCGATCTCTGAAACAGCCCATGGGAGGAACTGCCGTGCTCGGGCACCAGGACACAGCCCCGTTTTCCACAGGCAGCAGCCGTTGGATCAGGACATGTATTATTTAATGCTCAGAGAGAAACGGAGATGCCAGACTGCAGGCGTTTGGACACAGCTCTCGGACACAGCTGGCGTTCGAGATGTTTCAGAGGCTCCGGGTGCTCAGAGGAGGCTGCGTGAGCACTTGCTGCCGTCAGACTCCCGCACCCAGCAGTCGGGGGGCAGGGGACAGCACAAGCACTCAGAACCAGCAGAGACCCCACAGAGCACCTGCACGGAGGCATTCCTCTACTTTTAGCAGAGCCTCACGCTAAAGATGAATTTTTGAGCCCTTTAGAAATCCCCCACTTATTTTAGGAAAAAAAACCCTGCTCTGTTAATAACACCAACGGAATACCAGTCTATGCTTTGTATTTACTTTTGGTCACTCATCCCCCTTGCCCAGCGAGGTCTGCCTTCGCCAGGCTCCACCAGAGAAACAGCCCCAGCCCTGCAAGTCACCAAATCCATGCTCCTCCCATCTCGAGCAGCTCCTTTAAACACTGTGATAAATTCACTGTGCCCCAAGCTAAAAGCAACTTGGCTTTTTTTAAATTTTAGCCTGCCTTGTTCCTCTTAGAAGCACTTGAACCTCACAGCTCCGCTCCTCCTGCCCTCCCGGCTTCCCAGCCTCGCCTCCCGCCCTGTAGCTCGTCAGTATAATTACACTTAAGATCCAAAACTCTTGCAGACTTCCTTTCATCTTACACCCCCTTTCAAACTATTCGAGCACAAGTCGCTGCCCAACGAAGCGCCAATTAACTTGCTGCCGTTACCCCTCGACGTTCTCCTCTGCTGGCGTTTGGGGCAGTGCCACCTCCTCCCCGAGGTCACGATGCCCAAAGGGACGAGCACGCGCAAGTCCTCCGGCAGCCGGGACGGAGCACGCGTCTGCACCCTTGCAAAACTCGTCCGTTAACAGGGGACATCTGCTGCTGCTGCTGGCAGGAGCCACGCAACCCCTGCGAGCTTTTCTGTCACCCGGACAAAGAGGGGAAAGCACACTCGTGCTGCTATGGCACACGTCACCCCGAGGGTCCCGAGCCCTTGACCGGCCACCTGAAGGGGCTATCGATCCATCCCAGCAACGCAGCCACCTCCGCGCTGGAACCAGCAGCTGCTGACAGCTCGCGGCTCCATTTCATGCACATCTACAGTGCAAGGGATGAAAGAAAACCCTGGATTTTGTTCGCTGGGTGGGTATAAGTGTACCCAAGTCTGTGAGACAAAACTGGGAATGCATCGAAAGGCATTGTTACACAGCACCACAAGGCAAGTATGTACCTACAACAGTGTGTAAATGGGAGGGGGAATGTTTGGGGTTTTTACCTCCGATTCCTTCCCAGGACTTTGAAGGTCACTGTGAGATGAAGATGTGGATCCTCCATTCAGCTAGTGGAAATCAAAATGGTAGTCCAGTTTGCACAAAGACAGAATTAGAAAAAAAAAAAAAAAATCAAAATAAAAAGCTAGGCAGAAAAACGCTCCAGCCTGGTGGGGACGGACACCCCAGCCGCCGGGCCAGGCAGAGAGCAACGCCTGCCTTGTGCAGGGCCAGCGCCTGGAGGGGACGGTCCCGCCGAAGGGGCCCTGCACACTCCTGCGCACACACACCCGGGAGCTCCCCGGGATTCGCAGGCAGAGCCGCTGCTCTCCCGCGGCCCCCCGACCCTCCCGCCAGCGCCGGGCAGCCGCTCGCCGCCGTTCGCCTCCTCCTCTGTCACTGGGAACAGGGATTAAATGGGGCTGAAACCAGCCTTGTTCAACCCCTAAATCAAAGCTGCAGCAGGAAGCAATTAAAATCAGCCAGCAGCAGTTAAACTGAGCTAAATGAGCCTTGGGGACAGTACGAGCATCCCCCTCTGCTCTGCAGGCTGGCGAGTCATCCCGACAGGCTCACGTGTCCCCGGTCCCCCCCGATCCCTCTTGATCCCTCCAACACGGTCCCCTAAGCTGAGCTAACTGGGATGCCGCCCAGCCCCCCCGGCCCTCGGGGTGCTCTGGAGCAGGCGAGTGCTCACCTGAGTCTGTGCGGATCCGTTTGTCATGGGCTGAGGTACCACACCTATAGACCACAGAAAGAAAAGACGTGGTAAACACACTCAGCTGGGATTGCTGGCCTCGGGTCCCAGGCAAGCATCCCTCGGCATCGCCCACCCAGCCACCCCGAGCCTGCCTTCTCCCCTGCCCACCCCACCAGCTCAGCGTGTCTTGTCTCCTGACTTTGTCCTGTGCTGCTTCCGAGCCCACGCAAAAGCCCGTCCATCCCCCTTGTGCCCTTCTGGAACCAAGTTCTTTTAAATGCCCCTGACTTCACGTGATCTCACCCTGTTTTCATCAGAAGAAAACACCTTCCAGGAAGGGGACCAAGTAACTTGCGTTGTCCCATTTTTTTGACTGTTAATTTTTCTTCAGTAGCTGTTTCATCAGAAATCTTAAAAAACAACCCAACGTTCTTTGCCGAAATCAGCACACCTTGGTGTCACAACACCATGTGGCAAACAACCCACTCCCCAGGTACCCTGGCACTTTTTTTTTTTTTTGCTCACTTCCAAAGATTTGCACTAATAATATTCCACACGAATGGCAAATTTTATGCAGATAAGCTGCCAGTCACCACAATCAAGTCATTGCTAAAGGCATTACCATATCTCATCTGTCCCAGGCTAACAGATGTGTTAATTGTGACAGGATTAATAACTGAATTATGTCAAGCATGAATGCTTCTTGGGGCAAAGCCCTCACTCTGCGCATGTCTCCAGCAGAAGACAATGATGTGGATGCACATCACTGTGTCACCCGAAATCCAGTGAAGCAGGAGCAGCACGTGGTGCCAAACGCGGCTTGCAGCCGCAGAGACCCAAGGCAGCCAACTGCACCGCTCCAAAGCCGTCGTCTCCCTGCACCACGTACGGGCACGGCTGGGCTTTCTGAAGGACCAATTTGGGGGCTGCAGCGGTGCGAGCTGCAGGGATTCCTAGTGCAAATCAGGGCGCCTTTGCATTTAAAAAAAATAAACCCAAATCATAATTCTGAGAGTGTGCTGGTGCAAAAGCCTCAGTTATGGTGTTGGGATCCTTGAGTATTTTATCACACTGAATGCTGGATTCGTGTTGATAAGCTCTGAGCAATGGTCATCAGAAGAAAGTCGGCTCACAGCAGAGATGATGCTAAAGTCTCTGCTATCATAAGAAGCTAAAAGGTAATGTTATTTAAATGAGAAGCAAGCTTCAAATCACAAGCAATATTAAAGTGGAACTGGACTTAAAAAAAAAAAATGTAATTTCAAAATTTGGCATGTCTGGAAATATTTTCCTATCTCCTTACTCCCGAAAGGTGCATAGCTCTTAAAATACACTCATTGGCTAAAAGGTTGAGGTGCTTAGGATCAGCTGTAAGACTTTGAAATTGTCAGCTTGAGGTCAAAGCAGTTTGATGAAAGAGCGCAATTATTATTTCCTCTTATCCTGCAAACAACAGAATTTACCAGAGCACTTTGTCACCAACACAGGTGCTGTCCCCGGCCAGCCAGACCCAATTCTTGATCTCTGACGAATGCATCGAGACGGCAGCGAGAGCTGCAGAGCCAAGGCAGGGGCTCGAGCACCCACCCGCGCCCCCCCACGCATCCGTGGCCCTGGCTACATCCCCACCCCGGGGAACAAGGGCTCCTCTATCGCTCCTGCCAGCAGACAGCTCTCGCCCCAGCTCCTCCTCGAACCGATGCGGAGCATCTGACACCGCTTTCGCCCCGTGCGCTTCTCAGCATTGTCTGACCTATTTTTTTGGACAAATCTCCCCATTGAGCATCCGAGGGAGCCGGGCTGCAGATCAGATAAGGAACAGCTGTATGGGGAAACAGAGCTCCCCATTCAGCCGGGGGGAGCAGGACGGGCTGGGCAGCACCCCGCTCCCTCCCCATCTGGGAGCTGTGGCACAACAGTTTGGGGAGTGGAGAGGCGGCTTTCTCTGCCAGGTTTCAACAGCAAAGAAAACATTTCCTTCGACGGCCACCCCTGTGATCGCTGTGGCGTGAAACCCTTCCCGCTGCACGCACATGGCGTTTGCTCCGGTGTTTCTCGATGCACCCTCAGGCTCCTTCGCTGGAGCAAAGAGCAACGGGGGATTTATGGCACTCTCCTTCCCGAGACCCCAGCTCAGCACCCCGGGCAGACCGCTCTGCTCCCCCGGACCCTACAGGTCCACCCACTCCCACACCAGAGACCCTGTCTCCCAGGGTGTGGGTGCCGTAGCCAAAAACGGAGTGGCTGGAGGAACTGCTGTCAGAGAGGCTTCCCAGCCCCGACCAGACGGACAGGTTCCATCTGAGCATCCCTCCCTGAGCCCATCGCTCACCCAGCACCCAGCTCCGCCCAGATCCCACCAGGCTTTCCCTCAGCCACTTTGTGGCAGCAAGTTCCTAAGTTAATTATTCACCATATAAAAATAACAAATTGTTTTTTGGCTAGGTTAGGAAGCGTTCTCACTATTTATAAATAGCTGGGTGGTGCTCAGGAAACTACCAAGGGATGAGACAGAAGGGAAACATGACTCTCCCTCACTTCTGAAATCCCACCCATGACACGGTGAGTCACGGGAACAGCGTAGGGTCACCCAGGGAAAGCGAGGTCTTACCTTTGGTGTGCTCCTCCGTGGGGGTCACCCCCAGCTTCTTGAAGTAATCATCTGTTTCGGGGTCCACCACCAGGAGCCTGGCTTCATTCTCCCTGGATTTAATGTGGGACACCACCTCCGAGTGCCGCAGGCCTTCCACGTTTATGCCGTTCACCTGCGAAGCCACGGCATCAGAACCCAAGTCTGAGATGCTGCTCACAGACCCCCAGAGCAGCCTCCTCATCCCCTAAGGGACGGCATTTTCCTTTTTCAATTTCTGTTGGGATGATAGGAAGGCTACAGGCTTTTTCCTTCCCCCTCTCAAGCCAGCCACAGCCTCCTACCACCCACCCGGTGCCTCTGCCAGAGCATCCCTCGTGTTACTGCACCTCTCCACCTACGCCCGCATCCCAAACACATCCATCAGGGATCACAGACCCCACACTCCGCCATCAGCTCGCCCGCCCAGGTCCCTGCCAAAACGCTTTGCCTGCCCTCTTTAGTGATTTCAAACCCAGCCTTCACCTTGGACGTGCCCCGGGTATTTCAGGCTGCTACAGGGCGCAACCATGTGCACGGGCGCTGGGCTGGGTGCCACCGGCACGTCCTTCTCCCTGGCCCTGCCCAGGTGGCTGCCCCATCACCACACCATCGTCCATCCCTCCGTGATGGAAAACCACAGATTTCCCACGTCCCCGGCGGGTGAATCCCCATGCCTGCTGCACATATTCATTTTTCCTTTCCCTGCGTGCGAGCCGGGACCTACCAGGGAACATGATCCTCTGCTCCCAATTGTTCCCTGCAGCGAGGGGACAATTGTGATTTCGAGGCATTGTTGGCGGTGGGGAATGAATCGCCCTTTGTCCCACAGGGGAAGGTCTCCACACCGCCCGGCCCCTCACTGCTGGACCCGCTTTTGTGCGATAAACTCTTTTCAATGCTCCAGCCTGTCTCCGGCAAAGCTCGACCCACCCTTTGCCGCCCGTCCTGGCTTTGGCATCCAAAGGCGCCTGCCCGCGGGACGGCAGAGCGATGTGCTAATTCAGCTTGGATGGAGAAGGGCAGAGAGTGCTGGTGGTGCAGAGATCACCGGGAACAGAGTAACCTCCTCTTAAAAATAGCTACTCCGCTAATACAGCTTTCTGAAACAAATCAAAGGCTTCAAAAATCTGTCCAACACAGAAAGGCCTTCGTTAGGAGAAGGGCACAGCGGGTTTTGTTTGTTTTTCTAAGCCACACATGACGTTATAACTGCACGCTCTGGCTGCACATGCCTGCTCTCCTGCAGGGCCACGGCTGTCCGGGATCACCAGCATCAACACATTTTTATTCCTCCACCACCTGCAGACAGACAACCGCCTTCTCCAGTGCCAGACCCCAAAATAACAGAGCACACCGATGCCAGAGTTGGGGACCGAGCCCGGGAGTGGGGTAACCCCATCCCAGCAGCCCCCCCTGGGAGCTGAGCTACACCAGCACGGCATTGCCCCAGCAGCTCCCAGGATGCTGCAGCCCATCCCAGGGAAGCAGGACAGCGGATGAGGCTGGCCCTGGCCCAGCCGTGGTCTCTCTTGCTGCAAAGTCGTGGTTGCATCGCAGCAGGAATGAGCAATTGCTGCCTCTGGGTTGTGCCAAGGCTGTCGGGGGGCTGGAGACCCCCCCGAACGGAGGGTCTCCAGCCCCCCGACAGCCTCGGCACGACCCAGAGGCGGAGGTTGCTCATTTCCACCGCAAAGGGACAAGACAGGTGAACGCAGCGGAGCCTGAGCGAGGCCAGCTCCAAACTTTGTGTTTTGGATGCCTGAACACAAACCTGGGGCAGAAGCAGGTCCTGAAGGCCAGGACAGAAAGGGAACCCCCCCCTGCCTCCCCAGGCTTTGCATCTCACCGGCAACTTCAATTGCTGGCTTGTAACCCCAGCAGCATCCTCCTGCCACTCCAGGTCACCCCAATTCACATCCAGTGCTCACCCCTGGTTGAGCTCAGCCAGGCGGTATGGGGCTGCTCTCCCCCCACCCCAGCACCCCCAGCCCGCCCAGGGCAGAAGGGCTGGGGGGCATCAAATATTTATCGAAGCCCCAAAGAGCAGGTACGGAGGGGATTAGGTTTCCGAGCTCGCCAGCTCAGCCCTCGCCGCTTTGTGTGTGCCAGGCGCTCCGCCAAGCAGTGATAAATAAATAACACAACGCCTCGCCGTGACACCGCGCGGCCGGGAGCTGCTGCCGCCGGTGCCCCGCTCCCGGCCCCGGCCCCATCCTGCTCCCAGCATTAAACTTTCAGGTGCTGGGAAGAGGCAGCAGCTCCCACCGGCTGAGGAACAATTATTCACAGGGCTAGAAAGCAGGCAAGTGCTTTGGTCTTAGTATTTCCCCAACTCGCCCAGCTCTGCAGGATGCAAATGTTTTCTTCCAGGAGTGCAAACCCTGTTCCCACTCTGAGCCAGCAGCGAGGGCCACGGCTTGGTCCCCACGGGAGGGTTTTGGGGTTCACCCTCCTGGGGAAGGGCCACGTATCACCCCGAGCAGGGGACATCCAGGTGCTCCTGCAGCGAAAGGGGTGATGGCTGCTGCGCCTGGGGCACCGGCTGCCGATCAAGCCCTGCCTGTCCCTCCATCCGTGCGCTGCTCAAAGCACAGGCAGCTCTGGATGGGAAAAAAACCTCATTCTTCAGGAAAAACACAAGACACAAACAAGCCAAAGGGAGGGTAACTCCCAGCTGCATCAAAACTTGTGTTGTCCAGCACTCGGTGACCAGGAAGCTGCTTCCAAGAGCAGTTTCTCCCCATCATTCACAATTTTGTGTCTTAACATCTCTGCAAAGCTTTTTCCGCTCTTTTTCCAAACACCTGCTTGGCAGTGCATCAGCTCGGCCGGGCAGCTCCAACCCATCCTTATGCCCGCAGCAGGACGTCAGACCGGAGGGTGGCTGGGTGGGGGGCCACCCCCTCCCCTGTGCTGCCGGTGGGACGGGTCCCATCCATCCCTGCGCCCCTTTCGCTGCAGCGGGCAGAGCCAGCTCCAGCACCAAGCGGCATCAGGCAATGCCACCGACTACGGGGCTCGCTGTGCTGCAGGGAGAAGATGGGCACCCATCGAGCACCCCATCTGTCCGCGGCATCCCGCTGGCACCCCCGAACAACCCGGACGGGCACGGGACAACAGTTCGTCTGCTCCCACCCTGTGCCAGCCAGAGCCAGCAGCATCATCTAGATTTCAGCGCTCGCGAGTGCCTGCTCTGAATGAGCTGCCAAAGGACCACAAAGCCACTGCCTAAGCACCCGCATCGGTCTTATGGCTCTGTATTACAGAGGAACAGGGGGGAATCTGATGGAAAAGCTCAAGGGATGGGGGCTGGTTTCAGCATCAGGCTTCCCAAGAGTCCCATCGCTTCTGCCATCCCTCTCCCCACCTGCGCAAGGGGGACAGGACCCAGCCACCCCTGCCAGACCGGGCAGGATTGAACATGCCTGCGCAGCGTATGCTGAGGAAAACCCAAAAGGCTTCCCGGGCAGGGAGGTGCCGAGCCCCCGTGCCGTTACCTCCACCAGCCGGTCCTGGGGCCGCAGCCCGGCTCTGGAGGCCGGCGAGTCGGGGTCGACCGAGCGGATGAACTGTCCCGGCCGGGACTTCTCGCTGTGCAGGTTGAAGCCGTAGCCGTTGGGGCCTTTCTTCAGGTGGCAGAGACGTGGGCACAGCTCCTTCTGTCCGTTTAGATCCTGATTAACAGAGGAGGGGTTGGGGGGGGGGGGGGG
>JANXJC010000063.1:18517365-18531500 GCA_027564655.1 Leptodon cayanensis | reverse complement strand
GCCCCAGCCCCAGCCCCCCCCCGGCCCCGCCATGGGCTCCCCAGCCCTGCCGAACCCCAAAGCAGGGAGGTGAGAGCAAAGCCTTCCCTGTGGCCAAGAGCCAGCGCTTGGCAGCCCCCCAGGCAAAGCAAGAGCTGAAGCTGCAACCGCTTGCACCCATCATCTGCTCCCACTTGCATGGGTGCGTGCCGACTGCGCTCTCCGACAGCGGGCAATGAGATCGGTCCCAGAGTCCTGGGGCAAAAAGCAGGGGGGAACTTTGGAAGTGGGGGGTAGAGGTGGGTCCGGATTCAGGACCAGCTTGACCAGCTCAATCCCAGCATCAGGGAAGAAAAGAGGGATGCGAGATGACCAGCCCTCCAGCCACCTTGACTCCTCGCGGCCAGGGTGCCAAATTCTTCAAACAGCGCTTACAAATGAGAGCTGCTGTCGGCAGCGCCCATCGTGGCCACTGAGGCTTACTCGGACCAGCTGCAAACTGTACCTGAGATTTACAGAGATTAATTTGGCAATGCAGGGGTTTTATAAAAAAAAAAAAAACAAACAACAAAACGTGGAGAGAGCTGCAAGAAAAGTTTTACTGGCTGCTCATGTGCACACAATGCAGCTGAGTGTGCGGGGCACAGGGATGCTACCAGGACAACTTTTGGAGGAAAAGAGACTCACAGGCACCTGCCTGGGGAGTTGCTCTTGGCATCGACACCTCAATGCACAGATCGGTTCTGAAGAGGGAAAAATCATCCGTGCAACATCCAAATCATCGGTGCAACATCGAGACCAATCAGTGCAACCATCCACTGATCGATAAAACCCAGCTCCTGCCAAAACCAGGCAGGATTCCCAAAGCGTTTCAGCTACCTGCTCAGCAAAAGCCAGGACCAGCCCCTCCGCCTCGCATCCTCTCCCTCCGCAGATTTAGCACAACTGTATTTTTCCCATGGCCCCAGCGCAGTTGGTTCACCCTATCTGCAAACATTTCCAGCTTGCTTTGGAGTCCTTCAAAAACTGAAGAAAACAGGAAATGATTCAACCGGCCGAAGAGGGTCGGATCCACGCGACCTTAAAGGATGCACAGGGCTCTGTGCAGCTAGGAAAAGGGGGCATGTCTCGCAAGCAGAGGGGAACGTGTCTGGGATCACCTATTTGGGTTTAAAAAGGACCTTTTTAAACCATTTTCCTCTTCCCCCATTTTTACGGGGTCAGAGCTCCAGCAGCAGTGCGGAAGCACCAAGAAAATCACACGAAAATACCGCGCTGTGGCTGCCGTCCCAGCGCGGAGATCCCCTGGCCTCGGCAGGCGGCTGCGGGGAGACACGCCGGCAGGGCCAGTCCCTCTGCCTTCGAGGGATCCCCCGGGATCACCAGGGAAATCAAATTACCCAATAAATAAACCACACAGGGGAAAGCTTCGTCTGCAGGATCTCTTTGGCTGTGAGGGTAGTAACCGGTGCCATGTCCCACGCGGACTTGCTCTGCTTTCACCACAAAATCTTGAATTCAAGGTCCTTAACTGAAATGAATTCAAGATCTTTGTTTTAAATAAATAAATAAATCCCAATTCAGCATCTGTTCTGAGCAGAAATCCTCAGGCAGAACTGCTTATCCTCCCGCAGAGATGATCTGGGGCTTTCGCTGGGCTCTTAAACCTCCCAACTAACGCAATCCTCGACCACTGGAAAAAACAGGTCTTAGACCACAACCCTGCTTAATCCCAGAGAGGGGCTTTGCAAACACCGATGCTCCCCTCGCTTCACCCAGACCCGAGCACATGCTCAAACACTTTGCACTTACGTGCTCTGTTGACACAGAGCTGCTGCGTCTCTTGCCAGCTCTGCTATTTATTTTCTTTTTGACCAGTGCCAACGTTTCCCTGGTTGTGTTCTGGGAAGATATTTCCTAAGCTCCCGGGGGGATTTTGCCTTTGTGAAACTCAAGCCCTGCGACGAAGCGTTCCCTGTAACAGTGGCACGTTATCTGGGCTCCCCAGAAATTCACCACCACTCACCCCTGCAGAAACGCTTCGGTATTGCTCCAGAGGAGGCTTTTCCGCCCTTTCGCATGCCAAGAACATAAAAGCTAGTTTGGGTAAGTTAGATTCGCACGTATACTAGAAAGCAACAAAAGTTAACTGTATTTCTTGACTATTTGCATGCAAAAAAAATTGCATGCAAAAAAGAATTGCAAAACGAAGCAAATTTTTTTTCTAGGAATCTGGATACTACCAGTGACCACTAATCTCATAAACTGGATTAAGAAGCAATGGCATGGCATGGCATACTCCACTTACAAGCATCACTGGCTATACCCATCCACAGGTATGCATGTGCAGATAAATGCTGCTTGGACAATAAGCTGCATTGCCACACCACCCCTGGAGCTGCCGCTTGAGACAAATCATCGTCATTTTAGAAGGAAAAAGGTTTCGGAAACACTGCTCAAGCTGGTCCATTTAAAAATGCACAAACAAGACATTAAATAACAATGAAATGCTTTCAATAAAAAAAAAAACCAAACAAACAAAAACTGTTTGGGTGTTGCCAGCTCTCACAATCTCATTGCAACTCTTGCAGCATCTGATTTTTTTTTCCAATAGAGTTTCCAGTGCTGCTGCTGGGAACCAGGGTCCCCTGGGAACACCCCTTGGCTCAGCAGGATCCCACAGCACAAGCTTTGTGCCACCCCCATGCAGGTCCCTGCAATGACTGGGACCATTCCCATTCTGACGGATGTTTCCAAGCCCGCTCCACCATGGAGCTGGTATCTTAAATGTCACCAACTCTGATTAACGAGGGGCTTCCATGCAATTAATTAGTAGGTGCCAACCTCCAAGCGAGCAGAATCCCCTCGCAGAAGCACCAAACCGCCGGCACTTTGGTCTTTTCTGTTTCCTGAAACAAACTCGCCTCCCGGAATTTGAGGGGCAGCAGAGCAGCCCCCCCCACTCCGCTGTCCAAGCAAAACCCCCCTGCCCCTAGAAAAGCCCCTCGCTGGCTCCAGCACCCACCCGCCAGCCCAAGCTCAAGGCCACGAGGCTGCCGGCATCAGAGACCCGCTCGCCACCACCGCCCCCCCGGCCCCAAGCTCCGGCTCTGGGACGGGGCTGCCCCTGTGCTCCCCCCCAGCCCCTGCCCACCACCTCCACCCTCCCAAAGGGCACTAACTCCCAAAACCAACCTGTGCGTTCCGACCATCACCCGCAGCGTGACTTTGGGCAGGGCTGGGGATGAAAAGGGTTTTTCAAAGACCTCCATCACACAGGCATCGGCACGTGCTTTTGAGCACGATGCAAACTCGCTGCCAGCCCAGCCGGGCGAGCTGTCGCCCAGCCCTGGGCAACCCAGCCAGAACGGCCACGGGTCCCTCCCTGCCCAGGATGCTCAAAGCCGGCGGTGGCCGAATGCAGCCGCGTCGGGTCCCAGCACCATCTCCTGCCCCTCCACCCCGCAGCTCCCCGCGCTACGCAGGCGAATGCACGCCCCGCGGTGGGCTAAAACGCCTTGAAAAGCCACGCTTTAAGGGTTTATGCCAGGAATAAAACACCGGTG
Organism: Leptodon cayanensis; assembly: GCA_027564655.1. NCBI lineage: Eukaryota > Metazoa > Chordata > Aves > Accipitriformes > Accipitridae > Leptodon > Leptodon cayanensis. The sequence goes on along the minus strand of JANXJC010000063.1, from coordinate 18,527,955 downwards.
CCAGCGTGGACACCGGGCTCCCCCAGGTCCTCCAAGAGAGGAGGAGGAGGAGAACCGAGCACACACACACACGCACAGACACGAACTAGTCTAGCGGCCAAGGCCGGTTCGGTACCATCGGCACGCCGCGGGGCAGAGCCGCTCCTGCGGACCGAGGCGCCGAAACCACGATGGTGCTGTGCACCTCAGCAAGGGGGTTCACCCCCTGAACCCCCCCGCTCCGAGGCTGAAGAGATGCTCTCAGCACAGCCGGGAAGCAAGCGGTGTCCCACGACGGCACCGCAATGGGAACGGGAGCTCCGGTCCCACTCGCCCCGCTCCTGGCACGGGGATTTGCTCAAACCGAGCTGAGCTCATCTGCCACGGGCGTGACGGCCGCCTCGGCTCCATCGCCGTGCGTAATCACCGGAGATCAGGGCTCGCCACCTAATCGGCTCAATCCTGCCTGCGACCACCTCACCCGCGGCACTCCGCACCCACCGGCGCTTTCGGGGCTGCTCCCAACACCGGCTCCATCCCTCCATGGCCCAGCCCGGTGGGCTTTGCCGCTTCCTGGGGGTGGCCAAATAGGCTGTAATCGCCGCTGTTTGGAATTGCACCCCTGGATGCACTCCAGGCTCCGGATCACCCTGCAACACGTCAAGCCTTTCCGCCTCTGCTCAGCCGAGCTGGAGAAAACACAGGCAGGAGGATTCCTGCCTAATTTACATTGTTAACATATTTTCTTTTAAGTCAGCTCCCGTAGCGTTTCCTCTCCTTTCACATGTGGTTTCGGTCAAAAAACAGCTCCTTTGCTCGCCTGCTCCCTGCAAAGAAAAACTCTGCCGGCAAATCCCGCCAGGACTGGGGGACACTGGGCTCCCGTCCTGCTCCGTGGCCACCTTGGGACACCAAGATGTCCTGGGAGGGGGGAGAAGGGACACTGCTCAGGGCCTCAGCACCCATCCCCGGTGTCTCACCTCCAGCCAGGACCTCTCCATCCCCTGCACTTTGGCTTCTCCGCTGCAGGCAGCGAGCCCCAGGGGATGCACGGGAGGGACGCACAGGGCGGACGCCTTTGGGGGTTGCAGAGGAGAAGGGCAGCTCCGGCGGTGCGGGATCCCCACCAAAACCCAAACACCAGCAGGCAGAGCAGCGAGGGGCGATGCTGGGAGCTGGGAAGGAGCTGAGCGGGGGGAGAAATTCATGCAGGCAGGGGGCCCGGGGCCGCAGCAACACCAGAACAAGGGGCCCATTTACACCCGCCCTGACACGGGCACCCTCCCTTGGCAGTAACGGTTAGACTGGGAGCCGAGCTGAGCCGCCGGCAAGCTTTAATTGCCACTATTATTACTACAATTTTGTTGGAAGCTCAAAGGCCGCTGCCTTCGCACAGATTTAGGGATGCACTTAACTTTAAGCAGATGTTTATGACCCTGATCTGGGAAGGGGAGGGGGGGGCGGCACGTCCCCAATGTGAAAACCCGCTGTCTTTCATGCTACAAAGATGAGGAAAGCTGGGAGAAGCAAGAGCCCTCACCTTGGCTGCCGGCAGTGCCCGCAGCCCCGCTTGCCATGAGAACCAGGGAGGCTTTGGGCTCATGCCACAGCCAGGAGCGGGATTACTGCCTCCATTCACTGCCGTGCCAGGGATCTGCCGCCTGCTACAGCGGGACTGGTTTTCATTCCCCTTCCCCCAGGAATGACTCAAATTTTCCCATTAAAGCAGCACCAGAAAGGGGGCTATTGTAGTCCTGCATTCCCCCTCGCCCCGAGGCCAGGGGGACCTCAGTGACACTTTTTGGGAGGGACAGGGCTGACCGCTGATGGCAAATGTCAAAGGAGCCTCGAAACCCAGCCAGAAAACGGGACTGCCAGCCAGCAACGCCACGAGGGGGGAGGCAGAGCACCCCCAGGTCTGCGCCGTGGGGCGAGGACACGGCAGCTCTCCCACCGTCGGGAAAAGCAGAGCAATTATGCTCCCAGGGCTTCCCAACCCCCGGATGGTCCTCAGCTCCACGCCGCGATGCTGTGGCCCCCCGCACACTGCTGGGAAGGGCTCGGGGGGGTTCGTCCCTCCCTCCCTCCCCGGCCGCACACGTTTCACCCAGCTCCATCACCCGGCTCGGAGTCAGCCAGCGCCGAATCTGCTCCAACTCCAGATGTTGGTGAAATGCTATAAATAAAGGAGGGGGAAGGGGAGACAGGGCTGGTGGGACGCCAGGCCCACCGAAACACGAGCAGATGTTCCCCTTCCCCGCAGTGCCGGGCTGCACCCATCCGCAGCTGGGTTTGGGGAGAAAGGTGGCAATTCCAGCACCCAGAGGTTCCCCCGGCTGGCGAGACCCCCACCTCCCCCCCAGAACCTGCAGAAGGGAGGTAATTCGGAGGTTTTCCACCAGCCAGGCCAGGAATAAATCCTCAAGCAGGACCAGCTCAGTAAACAACCTGCTTCCATTTTTATACAGCCACAACTCTAATTACCACCCGCCCCGTTAGCCGAGGAGGTGTTTCAGCTCCGACACCAGCAGGCAAAAGAGAAAAACCTCACTTCGTTCTTCCAATACAGACGCAACAGCCTGACTGACGTCTTAAAGCTCGTTGCTTCACAGCATCTCCTGGGCAGCAGCAGCCGCTGCCTCCACATTGCGACAACCGGGATAAAAGTTTCGGGTGCTCCCCGGGAACGAGCGGGGACTGCAGCGGTGCCCACGGCAATCACTGCCCTGAGAGAAAAAGGGGGGCTCAAAACACAGCTGAGCTGCCACGAAATACCTTTTGGTAGAGCCTGTGATCAGCCTGAAACAAGCAGAGTTATCTTAAACATCACCGGGAGAAGAAGAGGGCTGCTGCAAGTTCCCGACGGCGCCGGCACAAACCGTGCCGCGGTGCCACCGTCCCTCACCTCAGCGCCAAAGTTTCGCGTCACCACCGACCCAAACTGCCAGGCACCTCGCCCGCTCGTCTGGGCTACCAGCCCCAAATGCAGTATCTGGGCTTTTGTAGCTTATTTAAATTGCTTCCATTATTCAAACTGCCCCAATTATTTAAATTGCTCCAGCTGGCTTTGAGTGATAGAAGCATCCCCAAAAATTATTTATTTGTTTTTAAAGGGCAAAAGACATCGAGATTTGCACTCTTTTCCTCAACAGCTTGCAGCACTGCTGCCTCCGCATCCTCACGCCAGCCCAGGGGGCTCAGCCAGGCACTGTGTCTCTGCCCGGGGGGGCTGCTGGAGGAGCGGGGGCTGCACCGGCACGCCCGCCCAGCGCCCTTTGGACACGTCCCGCCGCTTTCTCTGCCAACGCGCAGCATAAAGGGAGCGAGCGAGGATGGCAGGCGAGCTGGGAGACAGCCGAGTGATTCCAATTAGCAGTGGAAAGTGTCCAGCCATGGGTACTCAGCAGGATCCACAGCCAAGCCGCAGCTGATATGGTAATTTGGATGTTTTCAGTGAGTCTCCAGCCCCCGACGGGTCTGCTGCGGCAGACCGGACCACCAAGCCAGGGGCTGGCTGTGCGGACTGGGACGACACCGAGTCCCTGCTCTGCCTTCGCTCGCAGCCCGAGGAGGATCAGCGTGCAATGGAAACGCCGTGCCCGCAGGACGGCTCCTTCCAGCCACGGAGGGGAAGGATGATGCCCGCAGCCGGCCACGGCGGGTACCAAGCCTCGGCAGGGATCCGCCGTCCCCGGAGACACTCACCCGGAGCCCTGCAGCAGTTTCAGACACAGCGGGGAGGGGGGGACGGACACAACGGTGTGGCTCGTCACTGGTGACCCACGGCACCCAGTAGCCCTTTCTAGAGCAATGCAAAAGCAATCAGAAAAAATTAATGAGGTCCTTCTCTGTCCCCTGGCACTGCAGGAACAGCATGAAGAAGGGGTATACACCCTGCCTGAGCCACAAACCAAAGTGTCCGGGTCTCCCCCAAGCCCGCGCACCCCAACCCGGTCCCTTCCACGATGCAAACCCCCCGAGAGAGCGGGACGGCCGTGCCAGCACCCTGCCGCAGAGCCAGACCTCGGCCACGGCCCCAGACACGACAAAAGGTTATTATCCCGAGAAACTGCCGGGCAGGAGAAAACAAGAGCAGGAAGGATGTGATGGGTGGGGAGGACGCCTGATCTCCAGCCCACGGTGACAGTGCCTGCCAGGCTGGGCTGCCCCACGGGACAGCACAGCTCCTGCCCCCCCTCCCTGGGCACCGCGCACCGGAGCGGGGTGATGGGAAAAGCATTTCACTTACGGCCTCCCACCGGCATTTCACCTTTAAGCAATTTGCTGCCCAAGAAATTAAGAGCCTGACCTCATCAACTGCTGATGCCCTAAGGTGAGGGGGGTGAGCCTAGATTTGCCCCTCTCTGAAATCCCCGACGGCGTGCCGCAGCTTTGGCCGTGGCATTATGGAAACCCCTGAGCACAAAGGGGTCTCTCAGGAGAGGGGCTGTGGCCGGGGCCACATCCTGACGAGGACCACGCGTCCCCGGTGGGGACAACCCTGGGTGAGGGTCCCTGACAAGCACATCCCCCGGCGAGGGCGGCTGGTTAATGCAGGGATCCCAGCCCGGTCCAGCTCCGTGGGGTCTGTCTGATCCCATCAGCCTTCCTCCCGGCAGCGATGCCACCGGCCAAGCTGTTCCCGCCGTTCCTCAGCAATCCTACAGCTGGGGAATTTCTCAGCCACAAGCTGCAAAAAGCAGCTTTTTTTTTTTTCCTCCCCCACCCCGCTTTGCTGGCGTTTGAGCAGCCTCAGACAGCGAAGGCACTCGCGCTCTCCCTCGGGCAAGGCTGGAGCCAGGAACAGCAGCCCAGGCTTGGCTGGGAGCGGGGAGCAGCTGGCCCAGCCCAGGGAGAGACACGGAGGGAGGGAGGATGGAGGAGACCGAAACCGCCACGTGCATGTGTTTTCTTTGAGAGACAACTTTTCCAGCACGATCTGCCAAAGGAACACGCAATCAGGATACCTGCGAGCACCCCTGCTCCAGACGGATCGGCTCGGGGACAATGCGGGGCGGCAGCGCAGGTCCTTGCAGGCTGGGATTTGTCCAAGAAGAGAAACACTGGCTCTCCATTCTGGATGTAAAGGGATCTCATCAGATCTAGAAGGATTTGTTTTCCAGCGGGTAGGAGGGAAAGGAGGCAAGGAGCATTGGTCGCTCTGCGCAGGGCTCAAACCACAGCTCGAGCTGCTGGAACGGGGGGAAAGCCCTTCCCACGCTTGCCATGAACCCCTCCGAGCAGGGGAGGGATTGCTGCGGGCAATAGGAAGGCAGCGGGAGATGCTGGGAATGAGCTTCCCCGATCGCCCGGTGCTCTCTCCCCCCACAGGGGCCATGCCGCAGCATGAGCCCCGGGGGAGAGACGTGCCCCGCTCTGCAGCACCCCAAATCGGAGGTACAACTGCCACCCACGGCGGCACATCTCCACGTCCTCAGCGCTGCTCCAAGGACAGGTGATGGATCCCAAACGGAGCCTTCCGCGCAGGGCAGGACCCAAAGCACACCCTGCACGCGAGCTCGCGCTCGCCTGCAGCCAGAGGCTCTGGCCAGAGCCGTGCACCACAAAACCGCTGACCATGCCGTATTAGCCTGCCCTTTGGACTCCTCAGCTTCTCACCGCGGCCAAGCCTTGAGCAATCACCGAATCATTCGTTGATGCTGGCCCCATTCGTTGCCTTTAATAACGCTGGGTCACTAACAGGAATCCAGTTGTACCAGCTTTGCACTCCCACAGCGACCAGCTTGGCACGACCAACGCTGAGGGAAATCCCCCTCCAGACGATGGGCGCTCTCGTGGAATGTACCGGGCACCGCGGGGAGCACCGCTCCCTCCCCAGAGAACACCGTCCACCCCACGAGAGGCAGGGCTCTCCCAGCCACACACCCAGGGAAGGAAAGATAATTTTCTCAAGGGTTTAGGTTGCTCAGGCTCTTAACTCCTGGCTCTCACCCTGCGGGCTGCACGGCCACGCTGCAGCACCCGTGCCAGGGCTGCGGGACCTGGGGGGACACCATGGCAGAACCACACAGCGAACCCCCCCGTCCCACAGCTGCCGCCTGCCCGCTGCGATCCACGGCTCACGGGGGCCAGCACCAACCTGCTCAAACCCACTGAGAGCTGCCCCGAAAGCCTGATTTCTGGGGATGGGGTGCAGTCCCCTGCAGGTCAATAAATAACCCACAGCCCTGCAGAAAGGTGGCTGTTGGCCGAGACATCTAAGACGGGATGGGGAAGCCTGTGTTCTGCACCACGGACCAGCAAGGACACTGCTCCTGGTCCTCCCCCCGAATCCCCGCAGCCTCCCCTGGCCCTGGAGGAAGAGGCCATGGGTGCTGTATTTAGACTTGCAGAGCCCAATAAAGCACGCGTAAGGTGGGAGACTGATCGCGCAAGCCATCGTACCGGCCCTTCGGGGCTGATCTTCTCCCCACGCTCTGCCACCAAACCCACCGGGTGCCCAGGCTGGGGACACATCTGTGCCTCCCCAGCCCGGCCCCTGCCTGGGGAAGGGGGGAGAACAGGCGCTGCTCTGTGAGCGCCGGGGAGCACTGGGACCAGGGAAGTTCAATAGTTTACTACCAATATTTGTCTTGGCCAGGCGGCACGGGTTGCTGGAGGAAACGGGGCAGGGGGAGGGCTCCAAACATCCTCTGCATTCCTTATAATGAAAGTAAAGCCAGTGCTGTGGCACCCGCGCTTGGGGTTAACCAAATGTAAGGCCTTTTGTATTTAAAAATCCGGCAAGAAAATATCCAGGGGTGCAATTTTCCAAAAAAGGAGCGAAGGGCCTTGCTCCCAGCCCTCGGCGTGACATGCAAGCTACCCCGTCCTCCCCAAAATCCACAACTCAAAGCTTTTGCACAAAATCTGCCCATGGAGCCAGTCTGGACACAGCACCCAAAGTCCATGGCTCTGCCTGGGGCTTTCAGCCTCCTCCAAACGACTCAACCGTCCTTCCACAGCCACCAATGCAAAATGCTGGCGCCAGCTCCATCCCACAACGCTGCTGGAAAACACGGGATCAATCGGGGATGCAATCGGGGAGCATCAGGGCTCGCTCGCTCAGCCTCTACCACTGCGATGCTCAGCTCCAAAAATCACATGTTTTAAACCCCAGCCTCTGAAAAATGAGAAGACCGCAGAAGATGCCCCTCGCTTGCCAAACGCTGCGGGGAGCCGAGCGCCCTCCCGGCCGCTGCTCCTGGGACGAGGGGCTGGTGTTTATCTCCAGCCGGAGCAGCACCTCCGTGCTGGGGCAGATAAGGAGGTTCGGAGGCGGCTCTGCCAAAGCCCTGCGCAGCGACGGGTGGTCCAGGACAAAGCGCGTTTCCGACGCAGTGCGGGAGAACCTCCCGCGATAAACCCCGGGTTCAGCACCGGGCTCCGGCTGCTCCTGCTGATAAACCCCGGGTGAAGGTGGGTGCAGGGTGTCGGGCACGCTCCGGTGCCGGCTGCGGGGCTGCGAGCACGCTGTGAGCCGTACTCATGGGAAGGGCTGAAAAGGACCAGAAAGCTGCAGGGAAAGCAGCCACCCCGGCACGGCGCTTGCAAAACCGAAAGATGGATCTGGATGCCCAGCAAAAACCAGCAGCCGCTTCAAGGAGCGGCATGAAGCGTTTTTTTATCCCCACATTCAAGCTGTCCCAACCACCTCTCCAATACGATGCGGGGTCTCCCATGTACCCCATCCCCAGGGCAGACTCAACCCCCCGATGTCGGTGGGAGCCCTGCGCTCATTAACAGCTGCCAGACAAGAGCAGGGAACTCTTCCAGGCAAAGCAGACTATTCACCCCGCTTAGAACTAATTAGGGCTTGTCTTAATTAAATCCTGCTAACCACGAACAACCCCAGGGCCAGAATTAACGGATTTACCTGGGATGGCCTTTGGCCGCTCATGAGGGACTGCTAGCCCGGCACGAGCGAGCCAGCCCTGTGCCGGCCACGGTGGCTGCGGACGTGGCAAGGCAGGGGCTGTCGGGGCTCGGGAAGAGCCACTGGAGACAGAACTCCCCTGCCCCTGGACATGTTCTGCCCCTGGACAGAACATCACATCACCAGGGATGCCGGTCCAGCCGGGCAGTACGGCCCCGGCCACGAGGGCTGCAGGAAAAGCTGCCGCAGCCCACCAAGGCAAGAGCGGAGGGATTAGCCCTCCCACCACCTTTTGTGCTGCTCGTTTCTTTAACGGGATTAGTCCCTGTATATCCGTAAGAGGGTTTAATCACATAACGCCACGGGGTGAGCGGCGGGGCTCCTGCCGGGTCCGTGCAGGCGGCGAGCCTCACTTAGCTGGGTTTGCAGCAGGCGGTGACGGAGGGGCCGGGAACCGCATCCCGACACCGACTCACCGCTGCTCCCTGCCCCGCTCCTTTCTCGAGCATCGCCGGCCACGGGGCAGCGCGCGGGATGGCTCAGTGTCGGGGCTGGAGACCCCACCGAGGGAGAGTCCCGCTGCCAGGCGGTCAGAGCCCGAGATGCCCATAAAGCAGCCCTGCACACCACTGCGGCACTGGTACCTGGAGGGAATCTTCTTTCTTACCTTCGCCTTGCTCATAAAACTACCTTTGAATCTGGCTTTCACAGACTCACCACTAACAGACATCTACCAGCGGCTTATTTTACCTGGTAACAAACTCTTGCAAGGCTTTAGTGGGAAAAGAGAGACATTTAGCCAACAAAATCCAGCTCCAAGTCTGGTTACGGTTTAAACGTACACAGCAGTGGAACCAAAACAATTAGGAGTCCAGGCAAAAGCTCTAACGAAGTTAAATTGCGATATGGATCTTGCCAGAAATAATTATGTCGACAACTTGGGTTTTAGTTCCATATTTATAGAGACCTGTGATTCTGGAGAAACCCTTTGCTGATTATGAGTTTCATTTTTTCTCTCTCTCATATCCCAACCTGGAGTCTCCCAAGACCACTGCCTGTAAAATCTCTGTACCTAGAGATAGAGCCAAGGAGCGGGAGCCAAAACCAGCTCAATTCAGACCTTCGTTTATACCCCGAGTTCTCCTATAGGGCTGGGTAAATCACTCCACCTCGCAGCCTCAGCCTGCCTGACTGAAGGGCAGGAACGAAGCGCACAGAAGCGATGCCACAGCCATCGCATCATACTTGTGTGCTGTTACGGCTGCCATCAGTAAAGGGATGTCACCTCATGGATTAAAAGGAGCTCTTTAAAACCTCGTTTGGAAGTCAGGTGTGCCCAGCCAGCAGCTGGACGCCCTGGCACCTTCCGACCCGGGAACGCACGCCGTAAGTCAGAATACGCACGGCACCTTTGCTCCATGCGTTTCCACTTCCCATGAGCAATGCCGTAACGCCGGCACCTTCTTCCCCGGGTGGGAGCAGCCCTGTGCCCAGAGGGGCTGGGCAGGAGGAGCTGGGATTCACCCAGACCCGCAGCATCGCCTGCAGCACTGCCAGGTCCGGGGTCAAACTCCTGGAGATGTTTTATCCAGCCACGCTGCATGGTGGCACCAGGGACGGTCCTGGATAAACAGCTGGAAATGTGCGGTCTGTCCCCTCCTCCACAACTCATTTGGATCTTGGGAATAAATAGAGAATCCAAAAAAAACCCAAAACCCAACAACAAAAACCCCACCAAACCAAACCCAATATTGTTTTAAGGTTTTTTCCACCGTGACAAGACCATGAGCCCGACTAGCCTGGAGAAGCTCTGAGGGATGGAGCAAAGTCACAGCAGAGGCTCTGTGCAGCTGCCAGGGCACATGCAGAAGGCCCTGATTCTGCCAAAAGATTTTTAATTTATTTGAAACCATTTAATATTCTTACTATTGAACAGAACCATTAACCAGCTGGCAAGGAGCCCACTTTTAAGTGGGGCTGTTATTAAAGCAAGCTGCTCAAGCGCATCCCTGTGAGCAGAGGGGGCTGGGACTGGCTGTGCCGGAGCAAGCTGCATTTTGAATGGCTCCCATTTAATATCAGTTTTCAAATCATTTTGAGGGAAAGCTTTTGATTACTCCAGGATGCAGAAAGGAACATCACCGGCTGGACCACATGCAGCATCTCGTCATGTCAGCAGCACCGCTCCTCTGCAGCCAGGCAACGGGCTGGGATGCAAACACCCACCCACGCTCCTGCCCCACTCCCAGGGAGGTGGGGGGTCCCAGGGGTGACCCCACCATCCCCTCGCAGGATCGGGTGTCCCTTGGGAGCGCATGGCCCCAGGAACAAAGGCTCCTGGCAGGGCGCAGCTCCTCCCGATGCTAATCTGCCTCCTGCCTCCTGCTCCCTTCCACTTTGCTTTGTGTTCCACTAAAAATATCGTGTTGGAGGAAGTTTCTGCTGCGGGGTGGATGCTCTCCTCCCCGGGAGGGGCTTCCTGCGCTGCCCCAGCACAAAAATAACCCCCCAGCCGAGCTCTGCCGCAGGACCCGCTCCCCACACCGAGCCTGGGCAGGCGAGCTGCGGCCAGAGGATGCCCGCTCAGCCCCCTCATCTGTCCCCACAGCCCACCCGCGGCTCCCGGGTGTTTTGGGTGATGGGACACAACCACAATCCATGTGAAAGGAAGCGTTTTGCATCCAAACCCCCTTCCCACAGCACTGGGAGGATGCGAGTATGCAAGACCTGGGCGG
>JANXJC010000063.1:18506409-18517265 GCA_027564655.1 Leptodon cayanensis | reverse complement strand
GGGGGGTCGGAAGCCAGGGCTGACCCCACCGTACTCCAGCGCAGCGAGCAACACACTGTTTTCTTCACCTTACAACACCGTAGGTAAGCATCCCATCTCGTATCTGGATTGCATCCAGCAGGACGAGGCTCCGATCCCTGCCGGCACCTCCTCCGAGTGCCGCGGCAATACCCACCGCACGCTGCTCCTCCGCAGGCTCATCACAACGCGAGCCGAGGCTCCAGCAAACCCCGCTGCAGACGGCGGCACCGCGATGCCAGCCCCAAACTGATACCGAAACCCAACGAACAAAAATCAGAAGTTAACGGATTGCTGATGCCCAAGGAGCGAGCAGACGGGACCGCGTGGGGAACGAGGCTGGGGCTGCCCCGGTCCCAGTGTGGGAACCTGCAAAACGCTACGGGATGCAGAGCCCCCCCCCAGCCCCTCGAGCAGCGCAGACCCCACTGCTCCCAGTTGCCTGCACGCCGTGGGAGGCAGAGGTGCAACCAGCTCCTGAAACACCTCAACCCTCACGCAAAGGGGTCTCCGCAAAAACAGGTCCTACTCCTTCTAACCAAGCGCCAAGTCGCTGGGCTGTCAGAGGTCTGAACAGTCTGAAAAATCAGGTATTTTTACCCATTTAGCCTATCGCTGCCCGCACAGGAAAGGGCCAGCCTCCCAGGAAAGCAAAACATTCCAGGCTCCTCCGAGCAAAGCTCGCGGTGCAGCACAGCCTCCTATGGCCTGGATCGGCACGGGCCACGGGAAAGCATCCTGCCGCTGTCCCCAGAGAGGACACCTCCGGCTGCCGTGTGCCCTAAGACGCTCCATCCCCAAGATGCCGCGAGCTGGAGCTGCTCCAGAGCCCACCTGCGGCCCCGGCACCGACACACGATGCCGGCGAGCCCGCTGCTATCAATAATGCAGCAGGGTCAGCACCGGCACGGACCCGCCGGCTTCCCCGCAGCATGCCTGCCCAACTGCTGCCTCCGGGACAGGATTGAAGTGCTAATCCCAAAAGCGAGCTCGGCTAAGCTCCTGCAGCAAGCAGAGCCCTCGCCATCCCTGTACAGCCCAGCACCCATTGCAATGCTGCCCTCGGCAGGGAGGCAGGGGGTCTCTGGCCCTGCCGTCCTGCTTCCCAGCTCCCTGCAGGCATCTTCCCTTCCCCAGGAGGGATGCGGAAAGCCGTGCTCCCACCCCGTGCCCTCAGCCGGGCACAGCAGAGCAGCAACCCGAGCTCCCAGCAGCCCTGGTGCAGCTCCACGCTGCGGGTGAAGAAATGGTTTTGCAACGTGTTTTTTAAGCAGAGAAACACAGAGCGCGCGCGGTGATGGATCCCTGCCTCGACAGGGCACGCACATGGGCTTCCTTTTGGCTTTGCCCTTTCGGACCCGCAGCGAGAACTGCCGGGCTGGCAGCATCCATAAAAATAGCTGCTGTAGGAAGGGCAGGGAATGCTGCAGGGACATGGCCACGGCTCCTCGGGCTCCGTGCCGGAGGGCTTCCCCAAGCCTCTGCCTGCACAGCGGGAACCTCACCCAGGCTGTACCAGGGACGAGCTTTGCCATCCTCCCCGATCACCCTCTCCCCGCAGGTCTGAGCCTGCCACTGGGGCCCAGGGAGCACAGGATGCTGCAGGGAAGTGCTTTAATATAAACCATGCACTTATTTGGGGGGTTGGGTTTTTGGTTTGTTTTTTTTTTTTTTTTTTAATCGCATAATTACTGCAGACATTTCTGCTCATGTTAGGTTTTATTACATCTTTGTGGTTATTCTACAAGCCCTAAATTTTGGGCCTCAACTGAGTTGGCGAAGTTCTCCAAAAACATCTGTCCCAAGTTACTGCCCCTCCAGCACTCCAGCAGAAAGCTGGCGGCTGAAGATGTTGCAACACAGAGTTTTATTTGCGACAGAAAAAGTTCTTATTCCTGACCCAAACAGTAGTGTAAATATTTACTGCCTCGATGTCAGCACTGGCCCCACACCTGTGAGTCTCAAAAGGCACCCAGGTGCTCGTCCTTCCTCCTCCAGAAAACCGCACGTCTGTCCCCAGGCACGTCAGCTCCTCTCAAGCACAGGCCGGTGGCACGCAGGAGGCTCAACGCCTGCTCGCTGTCGTGACAAAGAGCCAGCCACAATCCCCCGTGTCGGCAGAGGGACACCCATTCTCCTGCCGTTTGCAGGTTTTGCCAGCAGCAACGCTAAGGTGACGCTGTCGCTCCCCGAGCAGGGGGCAATTAACAACCGGCTGCTAATTCCCCTACATTAAAATTCCCAGACCCAACAGGCTGCTTGAATCCAGCAGCTACAAGATGTGCGTTTGCTTTCCGAAAGATAAATGCCGGTTGTAAAGGTCCCTTTGCACACCCACCCCCTCCAGTCGTGCTTTGGTGCGACCGGAGCAGCGACGGAGGGGAACTGCATCACCCCGAACACGTCTTGATGGCTTCACTATTGTCCTTGTTTCTCTTACAAACACACCTGGAGAAAGCAGCGAGGCAGCAAGTCCCAAGGACACCCCTAACGTGGCTCACTGAGCCCGCGTGGCCATAACGAGGGGTCCCAGTAACAGCACACCCCTCCCACTGTCCCCCTGGAGCGGGGACAGCCGAGCCACAGCTCCTGCCTGCAAAGGTGCTGCCAGCCCCAGGCCACGCTGCCAGCCCACCACGAACACCCCCGGGACGGCCGGCAGCACCGCTCAGCACCAGCGCAGCCCCGCAGCACGCCTGCCTTTTTACACGCCGTTAGCCCAGGCATTTCATTAACAGCCACCGTCAGCTCACCCCGCTGCCCCAAAGGCACCTTCGCAATAAAAGCAGCTCACCGCCAGGCACCCAGCACCCCAGGCACCCGGAGCAGCCCCTGCCACGCCGAGACCCCCTCGCCCTCCAGCACAGCCCTGCCTGCTACCTCCGAACCTCCCAGGGGACTCGATGCTGCATGCCGGGCAAGGCAGAGCCAGAGTCCCGGGGACAAAAGCAGAAAACAGCCCGGTGGCCACGAGAACGTGTTTGGGACGGGGGGAAATACATGGCACAGGGGGCACGTGCCCTGCTGCTTCCCCCCTTCCAGGGGACACAGCGTGGGGCAGGCAGCGAGCGGGCAAACCCCTCCAGCCCCGAGAGGCACGGACAGGGGTGCAGTGCCGTGGGAAGGGGCAAGGCAGACCTCGTTCCCCGTGCCACCACGGCCACGCAGGGCAGGCGTCCCCAGGGTGCCGGGGACGGCCGCAGCTGCTGGCAGCCAGCCCTGCTGACCTGCTCTCGGGGCAGGCAGCCCGATTTTAAATACGTGCTGAATTATTCATGGCATGACCGTGGTTCCTGGAGCACGAGGTCCTGGACACCGGGTCTCTGCCGGGGGGTGCGCGTTGACCTCCCCAGCCGTGGCAGCTGTCCTCTTGGAAAATAAGACTGGGGCAGCACGGGGGAGGCTGGCGGGGCTGTGCCCACCCTGCCTGCCGCATCGCCTCCCTGCTGCCCACCAGATTTCCCTCCTCTTTGTTTCAGTTGCTCCTTGCTTGGGGCTGCACTGAAAAACCCGGCCTCAAATCAAGGAAAACTGCAGCTTTTACATAAACAAATGCTGCTCAAAAAAATGCTGCTTCCCTGGGAGCAGCCCGGAGCATCGGCACCAGTTCCTACAGGGGCAGGCTGGGGTCAAGGGTCTGCAGGGGGAAGGGAGCTGCCTTTTCTCCTCCTTCACTGAATGCCTCCAGGGAAGCTACACAAAAGACCCAAGCACTGCCAGCCCAAGCCCAGCTTCTCCCAGTGCCACCCAGCTCAGAGCCTGGTGCCCTCCAAACCTGGTTGGGAACGAGTCTCTGACTGGACCCCAGCTGCCACAGCCCCGCCGCAGGGACAGAAATCTCCCAAACGGCCCCCGCATTCGCGAGCTGCTCACCCCACGTGGGCCCAGTGCCGGCGAGCCGCAGGATTCGGCCCAGGCTAGAGCCGCCCCATGCAGGGACACGGCACCGAAGGGCTGAGCGCTGCAGGAACCGGGGTTCACCAGTGCTCCCCCAGCCTCCAGCTGTTTTGGACCTAGGCAGAGAGCCACATCGCCCAGACCAAGAGCCTGGAGCAGCTCTTAACCACCTTGAAGCAAGCAGGACTGCACGGCATGGGAGCAGGACGCAGGTCCTGCTGCTGCGGCCCCCCCTGACCTCCTACCACGGTCACTCACAGTCCCAGCACGGAGAAGTGACCTTGGCCAGGAAAGCCTGCAACGCCCGGCTCTTCAACGCTCAGCGGGAGCAAACCAGGCGCTGACCCAAGCCTCCGCAGACACCCGGCACGCTCAGCACCACCCAGCTCAGCAGCCCCTGTCCCCAACCCCGCAGGATGGGCATCACCCCCAGAGTCAATTCCCTTTGTCCAGCTCGGGTTCTGCCAAACACCGGCTCTGGCACAGCGAGCACCAAATGCCCCAGGCGAAGCCACCGGCCAAGCCCCCAGCCCCTCTGAGGGGAAGCGTGGGTGCTTCTCCCCCCTTGCACCCCAGCCTTGCCTGGCTCTCCCCGTCCCACCCTCTCCTTGGAGGAGCCGAAACCCAAAGGCCGGAAAGGACCGTCCTGTTCCCCTCGCCTGACTTCCCGTCAGCACACGCTGCTGGATTGCGCCCAGCAAACGAAACAGAGACAGGATAGGAAATCCCCAGCTTGGAGAGCCGCCCCCAGCCATGCCCAGCTGCCCCCCCACCCCAGAAACGGCTCCTCTCCCACTAGCCATCCAAGGGGTGACCAGCTCCCCACTGCACCGACCCCCATGGGAAATGCATCCATCATCATCACACAGACCTTCAAACAGCTTCAAATCATGCAATAAGTTAAAAAAAAAAAAATTACTGCCTCCTAACCTGCCCCTGCCAGCCCCAGGGAAGGGGGGATCCTCCTCTGCAAGATGCCAAAGAGCTCCGGAGGGAAGGATCGGAGGTGAGACCCCCTCCTTATTGCTGGAGATGCACGTGCCTCCTGCCTCGTACTGGCATTGCCCCTTACCTGCGCGGGGGGAATTTCTTCCGCTGTTGCCCCGCAGGGGCTCCCAAGGACACAAAGCTTTCTTGACTTTCCCACCCATGTCCTCCTGGCAGCCCCATGGGCACTTCTGGGCCGGCATCCAGCCACCACCCCACCTCCGAGGGGGCAGAGGCTGACCAGGCACCGCAGCCCTTGCAAGCTGCCTGGGGAGGAGGAGGAGGAGGAGGAGGAGGAAGAAGAAGAGTGCACCCACGGCAGCTCCGCACTCGAGGAGGTGGCTGAGCACCACTGCTCCCTGCCCGGCAGCACAGACCAGCGAGCACGGGGGGCTGCAGAGTGGGGACATGGAAGGGAAGGGGACAGATGGCTGCAGAGAGGCGACAGAGTCACCGGCCCGGCCACGCGACGCCCGCACCGCTCCTGCCACGTTCACACCCTGAGCAAGGGCAGTGCCGGGACCGAGCCCTGCTATCTGCCGAGAGCAAGGCTGCGCCGTCTCCGCCAGCCCGGCCCCAGCAGCAAGGCAGCCATGGAAATTGGACGTTTTCCACCCCAAATTCTTTCCTTTTTGGAAAGGAGTTTACCAATAAAAGGCACTTACTGCAGAATCACAGTCCAGACCCAGGCCACTTGAAAAAGAGCTAATTTCCTTCCTATTTAAGCAAAAAGCCGAGAACACATTTGCCCCAGATGTTCCCTCCCTCCTGCAAATAATGGAGGGGAGAGAAGCTCATTCACGAGCTCCAGCTTCGCCGCCTCCCTGCTCTGTGCAGCCTGTCCCCACGGGTGGGCGAGAGCCAGGCTGGGATGCCAACCTCAGCCGAGGCACCATGGGGGTCACTCGTCCCCAGGGCTGATGACTCCCCCACCCCAGCCACCTCTGTGCCAGCCCCCGGGGCTCAGGAGACCCTCAAGGGGCACAGGAGGGGAGAGCAGCAGTGCAGCCCCCAGCAGCCGATGCTGCTTCGAGCAAGAGCGAACGAGGCTGAGGGGCAGCTCGCCCACTGCTTCGGGACACAGTGGGGTCCCCAAAACCGACAGCCACGTGCAGAAGGTTCTTCTCCGATGGGAAGCAAGCCAGGCTTGCAGAGGGAGGTGCTCCCAGCATGGCTGCACCCGTTCCCCGGCTCTGCGCTCAGCAGCCCCGCACGCTGCCCGGCTCTGCCCTCACCTTCCTGCTGCCGTGCGAGGAGAAGCTGTGCGAATGCCGCTGGAGGCTGCCCCCGCTCAGATCCAGCTGCGGCTTCCAGACCTCCCCGTTGTCGCTGCCCACCGACTTGGTGGGCGAGATGCTGGAGTTCAGCAGGATCTCACTGTGCACCATCTCCTCCGTGCACGTCAGGCGCAGGCTGCACAGGTACTCGTCCGTCTCCTTGTCCACCACGAGCAAGCGGGTCTCCGTCTCCACGGCTTTGATGCGCTGCACAACCTGGAAAGGAGAAAAACAACTGAGCAGAAACCCAGGCAGCTACCGGTTGCGGCAGGAGCTGGACCCAAGGACCATCAACTCCCCAACACTCTCCTGCAGCTTCGGTCTTGCTGCAGGGTGCAAGTTTGCCGTCACTTCCAGCCATCGGTGATGGGGGAGAAGGGCAGAGCATGGCTTTGGGGGACCCCCAGGATGAAGCATCTGTTGCCTGCAGCCCCGGGTGATGATGGTGATGGCTCTTTCCACCCCATGCCCTGCAAGCTCTGCCCAGGGCCACTGCACAGACCACCCAGGACCACCCGCTCTGCTCGGACAGGAGCTTTCCCAGAGGCTGCTTCACTGCCCCCCAGGCATCAAAAACCCTGCTGCCTGGTTTTGTTCCTTAGAGGGCCAACATAATCTGTCCCACCAAGCAAACCGTCTTGCACATCCTCATTTCCTTGACCTGCGGTGTCTTTCTCTCCCCATACGCAGGGCAGGGTGGAAATCCGGGGAGCACAGGGAGGCACCAAGCACCCACACATGCATTCGCTGGCCGGGCTGCCTTTGCTGGGTGCTCCCCAGCCCACCGGTGTACCAGCTACCCCCTACCCTGGATGGATTTATGAAAGAAACAACCTGATCTGCACAATCATCCCCAGTCTGTGCTAGGAGCCAGCAAAGATAAGAGAAGCCGGTGCTGGGAGCGGGAGATGGGCCCATCCCTGCTGGGATCCAGCTCCAGGCAGCGCTGAATGGGGACCATTGTCCTGCTCCTGCCTGGCTCCTTCGCGGGGATCGGTGACTGGCAGAGGCTCTGAAAAGAGCTCGCCGTGTCGGCGCGGTGGGGAGAGCCGGGAGCAGCCGATCCCGGCCATGGCCAGGCAGGCGGGTAAATCACACCAGGGCAGGCTGTGATGGAAACGGGGCAAATCCAGGACATGCACAGGAGCGGGATAAAGGGAAACTGCCTCCAGAATCCCTGCCAGCAGCCACAGAGCACTGGCTCTGTTGGGCCACCTCCTCCCTGCACAGGCCTTCATCCCGAGGAGGAGGAGGAGGAGGGGTGGTATTGCTGGCAATGCTGCTCGGCAGCCATCCCCAACCATGAGGTAGCCCTGAAGACCACAGACCCGTGAGCCCCCCAAAGCAGCGCTGGGCTTCCTTACGGAGCTCCTGCTCTGATCTAGGTCACACCGGCCAGACACGCTACAACCACCAAGGTTGCAAGTGACAAACGAGCCTAATGCGCAATTAGCTAGCATTTATTTACTCCCCTGCAAGCTCCACTCAAGGTCAACAGAGCCGGTATCTGCAAATGAAAAAAACAACCAGCAAGAAATTTATAGACTGCAGACAAGGTGGCTTGTGCTGAACCAACTAATCTGCTGCACGGTCCGTCTCCACGCGCCACGTTGGGCAGCAGCGTGCCCAGGGCTCCCATCCATAACCGGCCTGAAGGATGCTATTCCATCAAGCCCCAGAAAATCCATCTGCTCCCTTTCAGATCTATTTACATGCGACATCAGACAGCGCTGCCGATACTGGCAAGGGAGTGCCTGTGCGAGGCCACTTCTCCCCAGGGGACCTGGGAGCAGGCAGCCGACGTGCAGCGGCTGCAGGAGATCCAGACGAGCCATACCTGTGGGGAGCGTGCAGGAGAAACATGCTGGGTCCCACACAGCGACATTCCCCCAGACCCTGCAGTTTGGGTGCTCCCAGGCATTAGGGTAGCACAGTTAATCGCCGACAGGGAGGAGGGTCCCACAGTCCACAACGAAACACAGAAGGACCACCGAAGCGCCCTGACCTGCTGCGGTGCTGCACAGCAGGATGGGTGAGCTGCCCCCCCCGGCCGGCGGGGAACGGTGCTGGGGCTCAGCCCGCTGCCAAGCTCCCCAACAGCCACGGCAAGAGCAGCGATGGAGCAAGCGTCCCCCCAGCCCCACGTGCCCCAGAGTGCCAGGGGCTGAGCCAGGCAGCGATGGAGAGCGGGCACAGAGCAGCCCCTTGCCCGCTCCCCGTTAGCGGGGACGAGCAGAAGGGACATCCCGTGACAAACTCCCCAAGCAGCAAGTCCCTTTGGGGACAGAGCAGCCAGGTGGAAGGCAAAGCCGCAGCCAGGCACACGGCGAGGTCCTGCCCGACACGGGCAGAGCCTGGCACCCTACCCGTTTCCGAGCCATGGTCGCAGGCTTGAGTCCACAGCTTTTCCGAAGACGACACAGCCTGCCCTGCGCATCTGGCGCCCGGGGACCTTCTCAGCACCGGTCCCAGCCGCATGATTTCCGCAGCTCCACCCAAACAGACTTTCACCCCTGGCTACACCAGCCCGGCAGAGCCGGCCCGGGCCCTTCCACCCTTGCCAAACACCAGCTGCCCAACAGGGAGACTCATGGTGCCACTGGGAACAGCTGATTTCATCCCTCCTCCTCCGAAAGAGACACCTCTGCCCGTGCAGGGTGCTGCCAGCCTCAGCAAGGACCTGGAGAGGCTTTCCCCGCTGCGCTGCCCAGCTGGGCAAGGAGCTGAGGAGCCAGGATGCAATTTTGCATCCAAGACATGAAACGCCCTGAGAACACGTTCTGCCTTCGCTCCTTGGGTAAGGCCAGGAAAAAACAGAGAACAAAGACACAAATGCCGCCAGCTTCAGCTCGAAACACAGTTACACCCAAACAGCAAGGCCTTGTTTGCGGCGGGCTCCGTCCCACCGCAGCTTCAGACGCACATGGAGAAGTGTTACTTATTCAAGGCCGGGGACCTCAGCAGCACAAGGAGGAGAGGCCACAGCAAACTGGCTGCTCTAACCCATTGGCAGGAGCCAGCGTCTGACTTGCCATGGCATCGCCTTTCCCACAGTCCATCAGTGCTGGGGGGAGGGTTTTTTTGGGGGAGGGGGGAAGGTTCTTGCTGTATGGAGGCAGGAGGAAGGGTGATCCCAGAGCATGTCCTGGGGCAGGGCTGCTCCTGCTCACACCGCTCATGCCATCGCAGCAGGAACGCAGCACAGCGGTGAGCTCCACGACACCCCGGACGGGACACTCCGTCCCATTCACCGCTCTGCAGCAGGGAGCGAGTGCCAGGGCTTCATCCTGCCTCCGCCAGCAGAAAATGGAAGACAGAAAAATTTCTCCCATTTCACTTGACCTACTGGAAAACTCCCACACATTTCAAAGACACAGCTGGCTGTCTCAGCTCCGCTATCGCCCATCCCCAGCATCCCAGTTTCAGCAGGGAGTTCTGATGGCTTCCAACACGACACAGCTCCTTACAGGAACACAGCCTTCCTTTCTGCCCAGCCTGATCAAAATGTGGATCCTCCTTCAAGGGTTTTGAAATCACATTCAAGACAAACATTAACTTTTACACAGCTGGCTCAGATCATCAAAACAGGCTCAATTAGCCATACAAACCCACCAAGCCCACAGAGTGGAGTCCACAAAGGCTTTACTGGAAGCACCTGGAAGGCTCTGCCCCACCTTCAGCAAAGCGACATCCAGACATGGTGGGTGAAGCCCAGGAATCCGCAACCCCCCAAAACTCTGCCAGGCCCACAAGCTACAGGAGGCACATCCCCGATAAAGGGCTGGCAGCGGGGGCCGGCCATATATTTTAGGTCACTAAAGCACTAAACCCTGCAGAGCCCCGCAAGCCATTAGGCAAATGCCAGGCTCTGTGTCTGTGGCGAGACAGGAGCAGCTTGAGGCTCATTGCTTGGTTTTTTGGACTAAACTGTTTAACAAATACAAGTTTCAGTTTTATAAGCAGAGAGTGACACAGTCTGAAGTGTGCAGCTTCTGTTACAGAGCTGAGAAACAACTTGCTCAGACCCCCCCCAGTCACAGCCGCGGTCTAATGACAGCCATTATTTCTCTCCAAGCCCTATCTCACTTAAACCAGTCGACCTGCTGAACATCTGCAGAGCTTTATCAGTAGATTTTAAGGCATCCTTATACGCTCTGGGCTGCATAAGCAGGAGCAGCTCGCCCAAAGTGGCCGAAGAAACCCACAGCAGAGCCGGAAATAAAGCCCAGGTCTCCCCATTCCTTTCCACCACGGGTTGCATAACGCAGCGGTGCCCTGCCCATACCAAAACACCTTCTCCTTTCCCACCTTTACACAATTACAACATCCTTTCCCCGGCAGCGAGACAGCCCACGCCACACAACCGTTCTCTTCGGAACTCAGCACACAAAGCAGCCCAGGCCTAGGATTTTGACGGGGGTGGGGGGGGGCACCCATCCCAACAGCCTCCAGCACCAGCCAGGCCAAGGATGCTCAGGCACAGCTATTTTGGGAGAAAGCCACCCCTCTAGCCCACCCCAGGGAGGCCAGAGCCGGGCAAAGCCAAGCCGGCGGGGTGGCCCAAAGCCGGGGTGCTTGGTCCCTGGGGGGGCTGGGGGTTGGGGGGGGGTTGCCTGCCCTGCCCCTCGGCCATCCCCTGCCCGTACCTGGTGGTGCGTCTCCTGCTCCACGTTGAAG
>JANXJC010000063.1:18494700-18506100 GCA_027564655.1 Leptodon cayanensis | reverse complement strand
GGGCCGGGGCCGGGGCCGGCGCGGGAGCGGGAGCTGGGGCTGGGGCCGGGGAGCTGCGCAGGGCGGCCATGCTGCGCGCTGCCCCGCCGTGCCGGGAGCGCGGCGGGAGGAGACGGGGACGGGGACGGGGACGGGGATGGGGCCGGACCGGGCGGAGCCGGGGCGGAGCCGCAGCGACGGACGGCGACGGGGACGGGGACGGGCGAGGGACGGGGCGGGCGGAGCCGGGATCGGCACCGGCACCGGGATCGACACCGGCACCGGGACCGGCACCGGGACCGGCACCGGGATCGACACCGGCACCGGCACCGGCACCGGGCGGACGGAGCCGATGGAGCCCCGGGACCGATCGCGGCCTGCCGCGCTCACGAATCGGAGCCACCCGGAGCTCTGCGGGCTCAGCTCCGGCTCCGGCTGCTGCGGGGCTTCCCCCCCGCCCCGGTGCAGCACAGAGTGTCGTGTCGTGTCGTGTCGACCCCCCCGGGCTGGGGGCAGCCCCGCAGCCCCCCCGGGCCAGGGCCGTGGGCAGGCCTGCGTGGGCAGCCGGCTGGAGCCCCCCACCCTCCGGGCCGGCCCGGGGACCGGTGCCGAAACAACGCCGCCGAGCCGGGTCTCGCCTTGGGTCTGCAGGCTGGGACCCCCCATCCCCATCCCCTCCGGGAAGGCGTACCCGAGCCAAGGCTCATCTCTGGGGGGTAAC
This sequence comes from Leptodon cayanensis, assembly GCA_027564655.1. Lineage (NCBI taxonomy): Eukaryota > Metazoa > Chordata > Aves > Accipitriformes > Accipitridae > Leptodon > Leptodon cayanensis. Next base: position 18,505,400 of record JANXJC010000063.1, on the reverse strand, counting down.
GCAGCTTCCCAGGGCACGGGCAAGGTCAGCCTCGTGAAGGGGAGGTGATGAAGAGCAGGGCCCTGGAGCAGAGGCTGCTCACCCAGAGTTGATCCTGAACTCATGGGATGTGCTGGTCCGGAGAGGGCAGGATCCAGCCCAGCAGCCCCTCTGCCCACCCGGCCCCAGCCCGTCACCACGGGGAGATGGGGAGCTCTCCGTGGGAATGGCGCTGCCCATCCAGCCGGTCTGGCACACGCGGAGCTCGTGACCTGATGCGCTTCATACGTTCACGTGAAGGAGCTCGGAAGTGTTTTGTGTGTCCCCGAACGCCAGGCTGGGGACGGGCGTCGTTAGCGGGCAGCTCTGCCATTCTGGTCCCAGACATTCCTGGCGGGGAAAGGCTCCTGCTCCATCCCGGGTGCCCCTGCGGAGAGGCCGTCCAGGTTTCACCTGGAATGAGCTTGTTTCGGTGGAACACGGGGATGCCCATCTTCACCCTTTTGCATTCCTGGTCTTCATTTCCTCGAAATCTTTTACAAGGAGGGAATGACCCAGATTAGCGTTGGTGCTGCGTGTCGCATTCATGTGTCACAGGTTTTCTAGCTCTCCTCTGTGGCATTTCTCCTTCCTCAACTGCTATTCTACCAGATTTTTATAGACCTGAAGCAAATGCAGCAGCCAGCTCGAGGCCATAAATAAGACTCCAGAAATTAGTATTGATTCACTTTTAATTTGTAGTCTGCTTTAAAAAAAAAGACTTCCACCGCAGTTAAACATAAAGTCACTCTTCAAAGGATAGATGCTCGAACCAAAAAGATGTTTGGTGACGTGTGTTAGAGGAGAGTTGCTGTCCTGCAAAAAAATGACAGTATTTATCTCCAGTGACACTTCCCACTCTCATTTCCTATAGGCAATGCGGCTACCTGGGCGTCACATACAAGGGGAGAGCACAGCGTGGCTGGGCGGTGGGCACCGGCCCCCGTGAGCGCTCGGTGCTGTCCCTCGAGGTGCCCGACACCCTCAGCCGGGAGCGGGCTCAGCCCCGGCTCCGGGTGCCATTTGCAGCTGGCGAGGTCCCACCAGGGAGGACGCTGGCTGCCTTGGCTCCGAGGCTCCTTTGCTCTCTGCGGTGCTGCAGAAGCGCCGATCTCGGCACAAAATCTTGGGTGACACAAGGGGAGGCCTGAGAGCCGGGAAATTCGGAGACTGTTTTATTTGCTGTACAACGCAAGTACTCCCTTGAGCCTCTTTGTGGAGTCCTGAAGCTTTTTATCAGGCTAGAGGAGTGCGAATAATTGATTTTTCCACTCACTGGCCAAACCAAAAAACTGGAGGGAGGGGGGGAGGAGAAGGAATTGTTTCAAGTTTATTTGAACAAAAAAGTTTTTCTTTTTATTCAGTGCAATAAAAACACGAGGGAGAAAATCTTTTGGGTGGTCAGACAGAATATTTTAACCCTTCTGAATGTCTTTTTAAAAGTGTTGGTAGCTCTCAAGATAAAAAACGGGAGAAGATATCATTTCAAAAAGGTGAAAACGGGATGTTTGAATTTTTCAAAAATGTTTTTTTTTCTTGAGCACAAACATTTTGTCAACTGTGACCTGGATTTGTTTTTTTTTCAACCTCAGTGTCCCCAAAAGGCATTTTTTCCCAAAAAACCCATCTATTCATTGTAGAGAAATTAAGGAGGGTCAGGTACTGAGTGTCACCTCTCCAGCAAGAGGATGTAACCCAGCAGAGGTGCTGGGATCTGCAAACTGCTCCTGGGAAGGCTTTAGCAAACCTTCCAGCTTGAGCACCCCTGCCCACCTCCACCGGGCGCGGGAAGCAGCAGCATCCCAGCACTCGCTCCCCGGGGGTAGCGGGACCCCCCCGACTGAGCCGGTGCCGGTTCCCCTCTCCTGCAGGGACACCTAGGGGACTCGGTAGAGCCCTGACTCAGCAGAGGATTTCTGCCTGCCTGCTTGTGGTCTCACACCTTGTGAGCCTAAAATGGAGCATTTATTTCATGATCCCGCTACTTTGGGGACCGACGGAGCCGTGCTGTGGTTGTGCCTCTGAGCTCAGACAGTGCACGGGTCCGGGATGTCCCTCCTGCCTGTCCTCGGATGCAGAGCTCAGGGCATGCTTTGGCACAGACGTGGTTCAAAGAGAAATGCTCTATTTTTTCACTGCGGCTGATGGGGAAGGCTCCAGCTTCACGTGAAGGAGCTGGAAAGAATTTGAAAACACGTTGTGCATCCTCACACGGTACAAAACCCCTTCAGTTCTCAAGGCCATCCTTCCATTTCCCATCTGTGGCCCACTGGAGAAAAAAAGGAAAGAGCGCAGGAGGGCTCCTGCACTTACTGGTAAATCTGATTAAATGCAGCAGATACTGCACAGGCAAGGTTTTTCCATCTAAATTTCTGTGTGTTTTGATTTGGGCGGATATTTAAGTCTGAATTGGGCCAGCCTTGAGGCTGAGGAAGTTCATGAGATCTGTGTGCTTACTGGCTTGGAAGGGTTTGAAGCTCTTTTTGTTTGACATCTGCTTCTAATTCCTTCACTGCACTTGGTTGAGCAGCAACAGAGAATTGCACCTGTGTCCTGAACCCTGTTTGCTTTAGGCCTGATCCTGTTGCATCACTAATGCAAAATACAGATGCAAAATTACAGAAATTAGGCTAAACCGGCAGGCTCCCTGCTGTGTCGGAGGGAGGGAGTTTTGGAGCCCATAAAGTCCATCTTCGTTCCGAAACTGGCAAAACCTCGGCTGATAACCTGAGCCTGTTCAGGCTGGCTTGTTTCTAAGGCGGGTGGAGGGTCAGGGCGAGGGGCTCTTTGAGGGGGAGGATGGTTTGCCGAGGCTGACGATGGAGTCGCTGGGCTGTGCCGGTGCTTCCAAAGAAATCAGAGGTTTTGCACGTGCCTTTGGGCCATCTTCTGCCAAAGAGAACACACATTTTCAAGACAGCAGGAGCCCCGTGGCTCGCTCGTGGCTCCACCTCGTGCCTGCTGGATGGCTTTGGGCAGATCTTGTGGTTTCTCCATTCCCCCCCTCCACCTTCCCCGACCCTCTGCTGGGATGCGGGTCGCTCTCTTGTGCTTGTCTTGCTCGGGGATGGGAGCTTCGCCAAAGACAGGCGAGGGCGAGGAAAAGGCTGGGCGCTGCCGGACACCCCTCCCTTCGGCTTTCGTGAGACACCGGTTTCCATCTTGGCTGTGGGAGCAGCTGGCAAGGAGATGCTCTTCCTCCCGTGCAGCCTCCTCCTCCCCGTTAGCACGCCTCGGCTGGTGTTTATCCACCCCCCCACTCCACACCCAGCTTTCCACCGCAGAGCTGGAGCTCACTGGGCTGGTTGCAGCCGGGCTCCACGTCCCAGGACACCTTGGCCACCCACAGCACCTTCTGCCTGGGTGCGGAGGAAGACCCGGGTCCCTCTGCCCAAGCTGAGGGACGTACCCTTGTTGGCCGTGGTGTTTGACGGTCCCTGCTGGGAGCTGCAGAGAGCCACTGCTACTGCAGTAATTAGCTCCGACTATTAATAAATGAAGTCGTGGGTTTTCTACCTGGCATGGATGCGGCCGTGCTTGTTCCTCCCTCGTTTCGCCATCACTCAGCGTGGGGCTGCTGGGTCCCGGCTGCTCTCGGGGACCAGTGGCTCTCGAGGAGCAGGGAAAGGCCGATGATTTATTTGCGCGGCCGGAGGAACTGGGAATGAGAGGAGAGTTCATAAAAAGCACCGTCTCATTTTCTCTAGGCCTCTGTGTGTGGCACTATTGAGCTGTAAACATTTTTCAGGTTAGATTTATAGAGACAGAAGGAGAATTGATCATTGGGAGGATTAATTACATGCTTTGTGGGTTGTGAAAGTCCAGAAAGTTCACTTACGCTGCTGAGAGCTGGGAGATCCCTCTTGCACAAGCTGGCAGGTAGGAATCCACCCAGGTCCTTTATTATTTGCAAGCAGGTAGCAGCATGGTAGGTACCGAGCCGGAGGGGGCCCGGTGGCACTTGGTGCTGTGCAGGCATGGAGCTGGTGACAGTCCCCGGCCAAGCTGGGTGCACCTGAGACTTCCCACATGCCAGCACACCCACGGACAAGCGTGCAAGCAGCGATGCTGCTCCCGCGCGCTGGTGGCATGCAAGCCCCCCTGCTCCGCAGCCGCCGTGCCCCCGCGGCACGGGCACCCCGCTGCCTGCACCACGCAGCGCGACTGTCCCGCCGCTGACCACCATTTTCCCCCAGGAGAGCTGGAATGTCTTTAGCGGCTACGGGGAAACCGCAAGGATAATACGACTGCAGAGGGACTTGCTCCTGGAGAGACTGGTGTTGGCACAGCTTGTTTCCTGAGCTGGACGCCAGCCGGTGCCGGTGCCGGTGCCACACTGGCGTGCCACTGTGCCTGCCGCAGCAAGGATGTGGATGTAAGAGCAACACCAAACCCTCCGGCTGGCTCCGGGGCCCCCTGTCCCTGGGAGCACCCATCCCTGAGAGCACCTATGCCCAGGAGCACCCATCCCTGGAAGTTCCCATCCCCAGCAGCACCCATCCTGGGTGAGGCTGGCAGCGGAGCAGCGCCAGTGAGCATGTCCATGGAAGGGCCATCACGGCAGAGGGGACATCCCCGGGGAAGGAACGCACCCGCGAGGTCCCTGCCAGCGCCCGGCCAGGGGGGCAGCACGAGGAGAGCATCGGCGTTCATTCGTGCCACGCTCCACCGCAGCCGGCTCCTCTCCTGCCAGAAAGAGCAGGAGAGCGGAGGCCCCGTGCTGCCAGGCGTGGGGGCTGGACCCAAGCCCCAGGGTGGTGGTGGCCTGAGCGGGGAGCAGCAGAAGCTCCTCGAGAGGCTCTTGCAGGGCTGGAGGTGGATGGAGATTGGGGGGGGGGGCTCCCAGCGTCACCCAGCTGGGGCAGCCCCTCCACCAGCCCAGCCGCAGCAGCCCGGGGGGCTGGGAGCGTGGCCGGTCTGTGCTGGTGTTTTAGCACGGCCGTGCCTGAGTTTAATCCTGCTGTGCTGTGAAAGTCATGGCCCAGGCTAAGGGTTTTGGAGGCATCAGCTCTTCTACTGGCATGTCCAGCCCTGGATGCCACCCCAGCACCCAGGGGACCCCGTGAGGGCTGGGGCCATTCCTGCAACATCTTCTTGGCATGAGCAGAAGGGCTAGGACTTCCCCAGGGACCTTCGCCGGCCCCTGAGGTGTTTGCAGCTCTTGACAGGGTTCGGGGATCGCAGTTTCATTGAGGGGCTGCTTCTCCTGCAGCAGCTGCACGGCTGGGCTGGGGGAGGTGGCTTCCTTCTGCTGCCCGATGGGGCTACGTCTGATTTTTGCTCTCTCCTGCACACATTAGAAGGAATATCCACCAGAAAATAAGACAGGGGAAATGCTCAGGCGCAGGAAGGTACCTGTAGCCCATTGTCTTGTCACTCAGGAGGGGGTGAAGGGGGGCTAGAGGGGACCCCAAGAGGACATTTTATTTTTGCTGCACCACCAGCTGCTCCTGTGCCGGACCCAGCAGTGTGTGTGCACATCCCCAGGAGAGGGGCACGGGGTCCAGCAGGATGCCCGGGGAGCGGGCAGAGCCGGGCAGCGCAGGCAGGGCAGCGCTGGTATGGGTCACCTCCGCTCCCAGTGGCACGTCCCCACGGCAGGTGAGCTGCCGCGACGAAGAAGCGGTGCTGGCGCTCCCCAAATACAGCCCTGTGTACAGTCAACATGGGGGAGGCACCTCCAGGGCGGCCTCAGCGTGGGGCTGGCACGGCTGTTGGGGTGCCGGGGGGGGGACACTCATGGGTGGGAGTGTTGGGCCCATGGGAGGGTCCTGACCTAGTGTTTCCCCTTGGGCACGCCAGGAATAGCCCTGGGCTGCTGCAGGTTGGCCGGGGAGCTCTCTGCCCGTGTTTCTAAGCCACTGCCACCTTATCAGCGCTCTGGACATCTTGGAAATAGGCAAAGCAGCAGGCACAGAGGTACCGTTACCTCCTGCCCTCTGCAGCTCCTACCCCTTAGCTCCAGCCTCGCTCAATTCCCTCGGGCAGCATCAGCGTGAAGGTGCGGACAGCCCGGCGGGACGGGATGGGACGGGACCCCTGGCAGATCCCGCAGCCTGGGGCTCCCTGCAGGGACATTCGGAGCCATCGCAGGGACCGTCCTGCGATGCCGGAGGGCTTTCCATCCCCAGCCACCACCGCACCCAACAGGGACCACCCGCCGGAGAGGGGCTCAGACCCGACCCAGCTCAGCCCCAGCCGCCTGCATCCCGGCGGGGCGAGGAACAGCTTCTGGGCAGAGCCGACAACGGAGGAAATTCCTTGGGGAGTTTTCTTCCTCCTGGCGCACGCGGTGGCCCTGCAGCCATTGTGCGTGTGCCCAGGCCAGCCCCGCCGTGAGCTCACGCCGGCTCCCCTGGGGCCGCCGGTTCCTGTCCCAGACGCTGCCCTCCCCAAAGCCCCCCAGCCCCGGCGTGCCCGGCCGCCTCCATGGATGCTGTTGGTCCCTCGGGAGAGGCCAGGGAGCCGGGAAGGAAAGGGAGCCGCCCTGGGCTCTGGGCCGGGTTGGGGTGGGACATCTTCCTGCCCGCCGCAACCCCTGGGATTCGCTCGCCTCTCGGACTGGAACAAAACGCATCCGCTGGCACGGCAGGCTGGGTGACGGCGCACCCCGTCCGGGAAAGCCTCGCTGCGTCAGCCGGACCCGGCTCTGGCCGGTGGTGCTGGATCTGCAGAGCTCCCAGGCGGCACCTCAGGGATGGACCTGGACCAGCGGCCAGATCCGGGTCCAAAGCCCACGTGTGCTGCACGGGGACCCAGAGCCTGGGAGCGGCCCCATCCCTGAGCTGCCCTAATCCGGACACGGAGCAGTGGGACAGAGCTTCCATCCCCTCCCGGGCCCGTGGTCTTGGCTGGGGCCGTGCAGACAGAGGGGCACCCGTGGGGGCAGCTCCCCACTCTGCAAGGGTGCAGGGACGGGGACATGGTGGGAGGGCTCGTCCTCATCCCTGTTGCAGCTCCCCAGCCCCTGGCATGTTGGCGTGGCCACAAGACGGCATGGCAAAGCCACCCGGGTGCCACTGCACTCCTGGCACCCCCTGCACCCTCCCCACCACCCCACAGCCTCAGTGACCTGGTGGGACGTGGTAGGAGGGAAGGGGTGCCATGTCCCGTCGTCACCTGGGGGTTTCTGAGCCCCCCACATCCCTCAAATCCCAAAGAGGTGCCGGGAATCCTGGGCTGCAGTTACCCCCCACAAAGATGCTCTGTGGGGGTCGGGGGGCACCAGGACCCTGAATGGGGCCAGGAGACAATGTGCTTGCCCCCCGCCCCAAAGCTTTCATCCCCCCGCTTTGCTCCTGGCTGCAAACTCAGCCTATGGTGGGCAGGGACCCAGCATCCTCCCCGAGAATCCCTGGGGCTGCATTTTGTCTCAGGGCATCCATGGGGGCCAGGACAGGGGGTCTGCGTGGTCTGGGCACACAGCCCCCCGGAGCAAGGGGGATGGAAGGCAGACCGAGGGGACCGTGGCAGGACCCAGGACCAGTCTTTTAGAAGGGATCAGATGAACATCTATCAGGGATGGCTGGGTCCTGCCCCGAGGCGGGAGGGGTAATTAAACACCTTCTTAAGTTTTCTTCCACTTTATTGAGCTTGTTGACCCTGGGGAAGGCCCAGACCTCTCCGGAGAGCTGGGAGCACAGAGGAAATTATTTTTTATGGCCCCAGAGAGGAATCAGCTCATGCTCCTCAACAGTAACAGGAAAAATTATTTTACAAGGTGAGAAGTGAAGGGCTTGTGGTTAACTGAGTGTCTCACTGGTTTTGCCCCAGTAATTGGCACATACAAGTGTTCTTTTCCAAGAGACGAGGGCGGAAGCGCACGCTCCAGTCGCGTCTCCCATCACATTGTCCTTCATCCCCCTCTCTGCATCCTCCTGCGCAAAGCTGACCTTTACATTTTCTACCTCATTTTATCACTTACCTCCATCAAGAAGGGCAATCTGCCTCGGCGGCCACTCCACAGGCTGATTGGCACCCTCACAGGTATGGCCCTTTTCAAGTGCAGCTGCTTAATGGGTTATTGGCAATCATGTCTCATTTGGCCCATCCGAGCACCGCGCTGTGCTAACGAAGAGCAGAAATTAGAAAATCATGGGGGGGGGAAGGGAGAGGGGACATGGAGGAGAAACCGGTTGGGAATCAACTGGGCGTGAACGATCCTTCATGTGTTACAGCACCTGAAATCCTCCCCGAGACGCGGCGAGGGGTGATGGCAGCCCCCCGGGTGCAAGGGGCAGCGCGGCAGGCAGGGCTCGGCGTGCGCCTGGCTCCCCCAACAAGCACCACGAGGGTTTTTTTCTTTCGGATCCGAACCAACGGCAGCACAAACCCTGCTGTCCCCACTCCACAGTCGGCTGCAGGGGCTTGGCAGGAGCAGGCGGTTCATGTGAGAGGGGTGGAAATTTCTCTTTTTGCCAGATTTCCAGCAAAATCCGCCAGCGCTGGCGGGCGAGAGCTCAGCAACTCCTGGGAGCCTGACTCAGCCCCCCAAACCTCAGTTTTCTCTAGAGCCCAGATCCCACCCACTCCAGCACACCTTCACCACGCACTCCTGCCTGGCCCTGAGGATTCTCCCTGTTTTAATGGGAAATAACATTTATTTTCATCAGCGGAGACATGTACAAAATTAAACTCTAAGCAGGCAAATAAACAACTAGAGCAGTGATGACTCACAGAACTCTTGTTCAGCCCAGTCCAGGAAAGATTTCTAACTTTGTCATCTTAATTGACACTTAGCCTGGCAGTAACTCCCCGATGGGCAGTAAAAGAGATTTACTGTAAAGCTGCAGAAGAAACTGTGTCAATGAGTTAAACCATGTCAGAAAAATCTGGGAGTGACCCAACCGCCAAAGTGCCTGCCCTGTACAAAGCCGTACCAGGTTTTGCTTCAAAAAAAAACCCCAAAAACATAACAGCACAATGAAGCCAAAGCTTCCTTTGATCAATTCTCATTTTAATGAGGGCAGGTTCCTAGGAAGCAAACAGTACATGTTTGTATCATATTGCAAACAAGCCAGTACAGAAATCTAAAAAAAATAAACAAAAATAAATATCTTCCCTGTTTATTTCTCCCCAAGTTTATAGCACTAGGTTGACCTGAAAACAAGATGAATTTACCACTGTGTCTGGACAGCGGCCACGAAAAATCAGATTTTTTGGAATGCAATTGTCTATATGGTTTCAGAGAGGTCAGACTACCAGGAGATCCGCCGATGAGACTCTTCCTCGCCAGCCAGGGTGAGCAGTTTCCACCTCCGCAGTCAATGCTCCTCCGGCGCTTGAAGAATCTCTGCCGGACCCCTTCAGCGGGTCAGAGCCAGGTCTTCAAGTGGGAGAAGCTAAAGGAGAAGAAGGGCCGAGTTATTTTGGAGCCTCACCCGAGTGTCCGGCTGTGCACCCGAGCCCCGCCACCACCTCCCTCCCCACGTGGGACCGCATTGCCCCTCTGTGCAGCTCTTAAACCAAGACTGCATTCGTGATATCCATGATATATTCTCCTCCGTGGGCTCAGATCCGACCCGCCGTGACTGCACACTCCCTTTCTGCCACTGCGCACGCAGATAAACCCCATGCAGACACCCAAATCCCAGGCTCGGACCTGCCTGCGAGGCTCCCGTGGAAATTTTGCTGTGAAATCAGAGGGATGCACGCACGTCCGCGGGTCCGGAACCCCAACCGCGGTACTTGGGACTGCTCTGCCCACGCACGGCCAGGCTGCGGGAGGTAACGGGACAGCGCAGGCGTAACACAGGGCTGAGCTGACCTGTCTGGGCTTTCCCAAAAAGATACTAATCCCAGATTTCCTCTGAAAAAGGAAGGGGGGGAGGAATACAGCTATGTGTTTCAGGGGCTGATCCAACAGCTAAAAGGCTCCGTGGATTTCAGCTGGATGTTGGCTTCAGCTTTACATAAGAGGAAAGAGATTTAATGTTTGGAACCAGCCCCGAGCCAGTCCCACGCAGCTTGGCTGAGCCCCAGGTGGGCAGGGAGGGGGGTCCTGCGGAGGGGCCACGCCGGAGCCCCTCGGCATCGCCGGCCTGCCGGCCCCGCAGACACCCTTCCCGGCACCAGCAGCTTGGTCCCGCAGGGAGCAGGTTTGTGATGCACCAAACGGGGGGCACAGAAATCATCCGGCTCTTTTTTCTGCCCTAAAGCCAAAGTGCAGCTCCTCCAAACTGGTCCCATGGGGAGGAGGAATGACTGCCCCCTCCTCCCGGCCCGCTTTGCTGGGTGAAACAAACCTCGTGGTTCAAGTTTAAAAATGCGGCAGAGACTCAACTCATGCAGTCGCGCTCACGCAGCGGTGACGGGGCTGTAACCCCCCCGGGACCCGGGCTGTCCCGCGGGGTCCCGGCTCCCCTCGCTTCCAACCCCCTCCCCGCCCAGCCGGGGCTGGGGTGCAGAAGGCGGTGTGGGTGTCGGGGGGCAGCTCCCCGCAGCTGGGCGATGGCATGGGGCAGCCCAGCTCTCTGCTTGGGGCACTCTGAAACCCTGGTGCCTGTGGGATGGGAGACCACAGCAAGGCTCCGTGCACCCCCCATAACCTGGTGACCCCCCTCCGTGGCTCCGTGCACCCCTCATTACCTGGTGACCCCCCCTCCGTGGCTCCATGCACCTCCTGTTACCTGGTGACCCCCCTCCGTGGCTCCGTGCACCCCCCATAACCTGATGAACCCCCT
>JANXJC010000063.1:18480145-18493200 GCA_027564655.1 Leptodon cayanensis | reverse complement strand
CCCTGCAGCTCTGAGCATCCCTCCCATGCCGGAGCATCCCCCTTCCCGCCCCGAGCGTCTCCCCTGCAGCTCCGAGCATCCCGAGCATCCTTCAGCATCCCCCTTCCCACCCCGAGCATCCCCTGCAGCTCCGAGCATCCCGAGCATCCTTCAGCATCCCCCTTCCCGCCCCCAGCATCTCCCCTGCAGCTCCGAGCATCCCTCCCATCCTGGAGCATCCTCCTTGCAACCTTCGGCATCCTCCTCGTGGTCCGAGCCACCTCCCCCTGGTCCCCTTTGCAGCCCCAAGTATCTTCCCCGTGGCCCTAAGCATCTCCTCGCAGCCCTGATCATCCCCCTGCAGCCCCACAAACCTCCCCGCAGCCCAGCATCCTCCCCGGCCCCTCAGGACCTGCTCGACAGCAGCAGGATTTACTGCTGGAGGAAGAGATGTTATAAACCAGCTGCAAGTGAGGACCCTCAGAGGGTCCTGCACCGCCTCTCCCTCAGGTATGACCCCCAGCCTCACGGCCGAGAGAGAGACCGACTGCAAGGCACAGGAACACGCTGTGGAGGAACCGTAAGTAAGAACAAATTGCAGTGATTTTCAGCAAAATTCATCCCAAGTAGGGTACCAGACGCAGGTGGGCGATGCGGATTGAAGCCCTTCTTTGGTAACCTGCCTCGGTGCAGAGGCGATGCTGCTGCTGGGGGGGAGCAGAGGGTCCACACGGTGTCCTGCTGTGCAGGGCTCGACTGGCTCCTCTCCACCTTCGTACTGCCCACAAAGTGGTGAGACCCAGATTTCACTCCCATCTTGCCCAGCTCAAACTAATATGCCACCCGCGGTTCGGGGGTCCTAGGGCCCGTGGACTTGCCTCGGTGTAGGACAAAGACACGACTGCTTAAGAGGTGCAAAGCGATGGGAAGAGATAAGACACCAAACCCGTGCGGGGGGCTCAGACGACCCCCATGAATGCTGCCGCCGGGATCACTGTCTGCTCTTGGTCACTTTTCCCTCACAGTTTAAAATGGCCAGTTGCCTGACTTCCTACCCGAACAGCTGCTTGAGTGAGTTAACTCCTGCTCTTCCATCTCTTCTTTAGGGAAAAAAAGATGATCTGGGACACAAATACCTGATTCCCACGGAACGCCTGCCAACTTGTCCTCCTCTTACCAAAGCCTACTGCCTTCGTAATCCAGAGAAATTACAGGAGCCGGTATTCCAGCCCCTTCCAACACTCCTCTGGTGCCACTTCTTAACAAATGGGAGGGTTGGGGTTTCAGTAACACTGTCCTGCTGCCTCCTGCTGAGAGCCGCTTTATGTTGCCTGGACAGAAATCTTGTGACCACACAATGTTTTGCCCGTAGATATTTTGGAGGGATGCGAGGAGGCGGTTGTTCCGCTCCCTACTGCGATTTGGGAGCCTGCAGCGGACAGGAGCGAGCAGCCACTTTGCACTTTCTCCTGCAGCAAAGTGCTCGAGACCATTTGCAGTGGATTTGTCGAGCTGCTTCCCATCCTCTTCTGCAACTGAGTTCTTAAACAGGACAGTACTGTGAATTTTCCCATTCCGGTCAGGTGACTTTTTTCCCCAGATTCCTTAATAAAACCAAGCAGGTCAAATTTATGCTCATCAGGGAGCAATTCCAGTTCCTCTTGTTTATTAGCCAAGTTCTTGCCTTTACACACTGAACTATGACTAAATAATTTCTTTTTTTTTCAGGCCACACAGTAACTTGATTAATTTTGTTCTCAGCATCTCGCATGCTCCTGTGTGCCCATTTCTCCTTGTTGATGTTATTTTAACATGCTCCCAAGGAATCTGGCCAGCCTGCTTCCCACCATCAGGCTCCCTGGCTTTTTACCGGCACCCATCCAGCCCCCGTCTTCTCACGCCCAGCAAGCACAAGTTCCCAGCAGCAAAGCTTTCTCCATCAGCCCAGCTCGCACACGCTGGCGTTTTGTGACCCTCTGCTCAGGCGTGGGGATGTGTTTGCCCGTTCAAGCAGGAGACAGACCCATGTTGGGGACCCCTCGGCACCTGGGAGCAGGTTCTGCTCGTCTCGGGCCAGCAACAACCTCCTCCTGTAAGAATCAGCCCCTTGGCCAGGCAGCAGCTGGAGAGAGCAGGGCTGGGGGCCGGGGGGAGGAGGAGGAGGAAAAGAAAAGTGCAAAGCAGCAACAAGACATGGGGAGGTGTAAGGTGGGCGGTGCAGAGCCTCACGATTTTCCTCTTCTGGGAAGGCTGGGAGCCAGTGAAAATCCCAGTTGGTAAGAAGGAGATCCTGGCCTTTTCCCGAGAGGAGTGCTGGAAGTTACGTCTGTGCGGAGCACGACTTGTTTCTGTTAATGAACCGGACCCAGAGAGTCCGACTCACCCACGGCCCAACTTCTTGGAAGCACCTGGGCTTACAGTAAGGATGAAGCTGGGCTCCCATCTCCCACCGAGCAGATCATTGATGGGTGGGCTATTTTTGTCACCCTTTGAGTGCTCTGGACATTATGAACGGCCTCACTGCTTTCATGTTTTAATAGAGCCATTAATGAATGGCATCGGTACAGCACACAGACAATCACATCACATCCCTCCCTGGTCACCGAACCCCAGTTCACAACGGGACACGCGCTGCCAGGTTTATTTCACTCAATAAAAAGCCATTATAATTCCTTCTCCCCCCGAGAGCCCGATCAATTCCGAACGACCTGACGCTCAGTCTGGAGAAGGCTTGTGCCTCTGTTTCAGCAGCTTATGTTTCACTGCAGCAATACACCAACATGGGCTCAACCTTCCCACCCAGGAGTGGAAGATTTTCTCATTCCTAGAGATCTGCTTGAAGTGTCTTTTACGTGCATTTTTGGCGTAACTTGAATAACTTGTCAGGCTGATAGACTCTCTGGGAACTGAACTGAACTCTCTCCTCCCAGTACATTGAGCGATTCCTGCTTACAGCCAGCATGTTGTGTCTGCAAGGCACTTTGAGATCCTTCAGGCTGATACAGTAAGGCTCCGGATCTCAAGCAGAGTGCACATTTCCTCTCCCAAGTATTTTTAAATATCTTTTGAACGAAACAGCTGACAAGCAATTTGTCTTCTATTTATATTCAAAGTAGCTAAAATATAATTCTAGGATCCCTATTCCCCTCGCAGAAGCCAATGCTCATGCAAACACCGTAGCACGTCAGCGGGCACATTGCACTGTGCTGCTCCAAGGTGGTCTTCGTGCTAGGAACTCCCCCAGAGGAACAAAATCCTGGTTCTTCTTGGTAGATAAAAAGCTGTTGAACAAATCCTGGCTCCTATGGAAGTTTTCTACAGACTCCCACGAGATTAAGAGTTCAGCCTTTCGGGCCACTTCCATAAGCTGCAGGTGCTTGGGTTCACCCGAGCGGGGTCCAGCTGATCTCAAGCCCTTTTGAAAACCCTGCTTTTATGTTTTCACTTAATAAACGCAATTATTAGCTCCAGCATCACATTTACCAACTACACAGACACCGAGCCAACACTTTGCTCGGCTACCCCAGTACTCAGAAGAACCTTTAACAATGTCATTCCACATTCATCGAGATGAAGTGGGGAGGGATCTAACCTTATGGCTCTGCTGCTGAAAGGATTTAAGTTTTTTTTTCTTTTACCTTGGAACAAAATCAATCTTTTCATAAGAGGAAGACTCCGCTGCATGTCCTCGTCCCGCTGGATGCTCGGGCTCTGCAGGATATACCTCCCTCTTCTCCGCTGGACCAGCCACCTCCACCACAACTCTAAGCTGAGATACCAGAGCATCAGCTGGGGTTTCAGTCTGAAAAACTTCCTCGGGGACCCCATGGCTGGGGGGCAAGAGGGGTGAGCAGCTGGAGACATCACGTCTTAAACCCCTGCAATAAACCCAGCCGAGCTCTCCTGTCAGAGCCCCGACTCCCTACTAGATTTAATGCCTGTTGTGCTCTTGCCTCCCACCACACACATTACTGCATCCATTCAGGATTTGTGGCTTTTGAGAATGATCTAAATGAATTTGATGTCCCAGAAAGAGGCACTTGAAAAATAAACCGGTGTGGTTTAATGATAGCATTTTCCACATTTTTATTATAATGACTCTGGTGTTTATTGGAAGGTTAGCGACTCAGCCGAGCATGAAAACAAAGCAATTGAAGAGGCCAGCCCTGTGATGGGGTCTCTGCACGCTTGGTCATTAATGCTCATTCTATACATGACACTTTTTGGCCATTTGGGCTCTACAGCCTCTCCCTGCGGGAGTATGATGAGAGGATGGAGGCAACATGGTTTTGGATGAGGAGCCTCATGCATTCAGGTACAGAGCCTGCCCTCCTCCTCCTCTGGCTGTGCAGCACTCTGCAAACTCACACCGCCTCCGTTAACTGTGATCATCCTGTTTTTCAGGTTGGGAAACTGAGGCCCAGAGTGTTGGACTGAGTTGCCAAAGACCACACAAGCGAATGGCAGGTCTGGCCAAGTAACGGAGCCTCCTCCTCCGAGGTCCTTCGCCTGGAGACTCTGCCTGGGTCTGCCTTCCCACGCAGGCACGGGTTTGCCTCGGAGAGACGGGCACGAAACAGCCAAAAGGCAAAAGAGGCTTCACTGCTGTGAAATCAGCTGGAGGCACAAAATTGGCAAAGGAGCTGAAGTCAGAGGTTGCAGCAGGGACGTGTTTTGCTGCCCATCCGCTACCGGGTAGCACCACGCTCATCCTGAGCCGGTGCAAAGCCCGGTGCTGCTGCAGGCAGTTGTCTTTCAGATAAGGTTCAAAGCTCAGCATCTGAGCGACCTGGTACTGAAGATCCCATGTGAAAAGGTGAACATGGTAAATAAGCTGCCTGGCTGCCCAGGAGGTCAGTGGTGTGGGTCCCCGCCGCTCCATCGCTGCCTGCACGCCGAATTTCTGCGGTTCACCCTTCACCTACTTTCCCAGATTCACATCCCTGCTGCCTCTTGCATTACTTCAACCCAGGAGTGAGCGAAGCCTTAATGGCGAGAAAAAAATATTCCCACACAGGTAGCTCAGCAAACCCTGATGCTTTCCAACACCCAACCCACTGCTGAGCTTTCCTGGTGAATCAGAACGAGTGTGTTTTGCTAAGGAGCGTGGATGAGCCACTTAGCGAGCGGGACCCAAGCAGGCTCGGTCCCTCAGGTACCGCAGTGACAGCACCCCAGGCAGATAGTCCCAGGAATAACAACCTTTGCCATTTTCTTGCATCTAGAATGTGCCCTCATGTAATAAATTCAGATTACGGAGTAATTCCTTTCACCAGTGATTCAGAACATGCTGATTAAATGCTATTTCTTTGTTCCTCTGAAATAAAGGAACTGTAGCTGATACAAACAAATTACGATTTCAGACTGTGAGGCAAGGCACACCTTGACTCCACGATAAAGCTGCTGCATATTTCGGTGGCTCTGAGGAGAAAGAGGAAACAATAAGTGGTGTTTCCTGGTGTTGCAGATCTTCTTATTAAAGTGCACTAAATTAATTATTTTACTCCTAAGAAACAACCAATTCCTCACTATTTTTAGACTCGTGTACTATTTTAAGAGATTTTTTTTCCAGGGTCCAGTCACATGGAAGTTAAACAGCAAGCACTAAAGTCTCCAAAGGATAATAAACTATCTCAAATTACTTTGCTAATGGAACAAAGAGTACTGTAAATGTCACACACGGTATAACACGAGCGGTAGAAACCTTTACATGAAACAATGGATCCATTAGCACTAAGTTAAAAAAAAACAACACAGACTCGCGATACTTTTGCATAGTTTCATGGAGCTTGCTGCTCCAAGCCGAATGAACTTCTTTGTTCACTCGAATTCTGCAGCTGAGCTCACAAGACGGCATCCAGCTTACTAATCGCATGCACTCTTGAGGCATTGATCATTTAGGATTTCCAAGCCCTTTATAGATA
Organism: Leptodon cayanensis; assembly: GCA_027564655.1. Classification (NCBI taxonomy): domain Eukaryota; kingdom Metazoa; phylum Chordata; class Aves; order Accipitriformes; family Accipitridae; genus Leptodon; species Leptodon cayanensis. Next base: position 18,487,297 of record JANXJC010000063.1, on the reverse strand, counting down.
ATGATTAAGCCCCATTGCACCCAGCTGAGTCAGTGGAATGATTTCTGCTTAAAAGTGAGATGTGGAGAGGGAATAACTGAATCACTGATTGGAGACCAAAACGGAACCAAGGTACAGACCCGGGTCCTCTGCACTACCCACCAAACTCCGATAGCAGGTCCTCGCCTACCCAAGCTTAATGAAGTAGTCCATCATCTTACAAGCTACAAGCATGATCCTTCGCTTCTTACGTGACTCATCAGCTTGAGAACCTGACTCTGATGGGGCTACTTGGGTGAAAGGATGCACTGTCAGAAACCATCATATCGCCCATCTGTCCAGCCCTGTATTTTTCCTATTTTGCCTCCAACAGCTGCGGTTGGCAGAATATTAAGAGAGTCTCTAAACGTCTCAAGGGCTGAAGCAATGTCATCATAGAGTGATTTGGACTCGACGTAACACCACCAAAGAATCATGATGAAAAAATCATGAGGATGTGGCATGACAGCATCGCCTTAGAAAAGCAGCATGGAAGCAGGAAAGACAAAAACCTGAACTGCAGCTAAAAGAGCAGGCAAAAAAAGATGCCATCAGATGGCTGTCTCCAATGCAAGCAGATTTCTCATTCCCCCTCCAGTCCATGATTCAGCCTTTCTCCTGGAAGTCATTTACAATAATGAAAGCAAGCTAATACCCAGATGTGTGAAGTGCAGAGTATATTTGGCTTCGATCTGAAGCATGTTTACTGTAAGGGGGAAGAGTTGTGAGATGAATCTTTTCTTTGACAGCTGTGAGATCTCTTAACCAAATCCCACACAACCCCAAAGTGCTCTCCTATTTTCTCGAAATTTAATTAGGTGAGGCTATATAGTACGCCCAATTATATACGTGTAAGATAACTGGAGTAGAGGGCTCTAAGGCATGTAGATGAGAACAAAATTTGTCTTCAAGCAAATCTGCACAGGTGGAGTATATTTTCCTTGGCATGAACACTTTGTCAGATTAAGAGCTGTATTTGTAAAACCCTCTGAGATACTGGAAAGGAGGCGCATTAGCAGTCCTGTTCCTGCACCAGCACTGCAACTAGAGTTAAATATGCTACAACTGTGTTGCAAGAAGCACAATGCTACAAGAAGCCCAATGTCTCACACTGACCACATGCAACTCTTACTGCTGTTTATAGTGTCCCTGTAGGTGTGAGATTGACACCCCCGCAAAATCTAGCAGCGACAAAAAAAAAAATTCAAATTATTCAGAGCAGAGTGGTCAGGCTGGCAGGGCACCAAATGGGGAGCCAGGAGCTCCAGGGTGCACTCCCAAAGTTATCAGTTATTTGCTATCTGACCTCTCCAACTTTCTGAGTCTTAGCATTGCTGAATATAAAAATGGGCATGAAAACATCCAGACAGAACTTGCTTTTGCCAAGTCTGATGCCGGGCCGGCATGGATTAAGCGTGGTTAAGTTTTGGTCACAGCTCGGCTCCACAGATGCTCCCGAGGCTCCCACCCTGCCCACAGCATCGCGCGGTGCCCCACTCCGGCTGCCCCGTCCCAGCTGCCCCGTCCCGGCTGCCCCGTCCCCTCTGATGTGCCCCAGCACGAGCTCTCCTCCCCGTTATGAAAACTGGGGCACGAGCAGCAAGGGAGCTCTTGCTGCCGAGCTGCTTCGCTTCTGTCCATTGACGTTAGCTCCCGTAATGTTATTTGAAAATCAAGCTCTCTCGAGGTCCTCGTCCTGTTCTGGGAATTTGCACGTTGGCGCTTCACCCTGAAAGCCTAATGCCGTTTCTTCCCCCCACTGTTCCTTTGAATTCCCATCTAGGTACTACATTTTCTGTTAGCTGCACTTATGCTGCTCTCAGCCTCCAGCAAGCTGTTGCTAAAGAAAACTCTATCACTAGACTAATGTTTATGAATGCCTTAAAATACAACTCTGCTTCCCAGCATGTGTCTCTCTTTAGACTTTAAGGATCCTGCCCCTCCCTGTTCATCCTCCCCCTCTTCAAGGAATCGCTACTTTTCAGAAAAGCTCGTGTCACCAAATGACTTTTTTTGCAAATAAAGATCTTGGGAGGAAAATTCCCTCATCAAATCTAAAGTCGTGCATCATGCAGAGTGGATTGTGCCTGTTGACAAACCAAAGGACTGCGGTATGTGCATGCCTCTCTGCAACTGAACTTTTAAATAGAAAAACATGTTTCGGTTAAAAAAAAAAGGTGAACAACTAACGTGATTAGCAATCGCAGACCGAGTTATTTCTTAAACGCGGGAATATAACAGACCAACTTCCTGTCGGTCCCACAGATAGGGGTGTCAGTATATTTGATCCAAAACCTCGTAGGGTGAAACCCCCCAACCCTACAGACCCCTGTGCAGTCTGAAATGCTGCAAGCTGGTCTGATAGCACATGGGACGCAGTGGAAGGGAGGTCGCAGAGGAAGGCAGCGTGATGTGTTTGGGACAAACAATACTGATCTTACAGCAACCTAAAATGCTATTTTCAGCCTTAAACTCTGAACCATAAACCCTGGTCTCTGAAGACTATGGACGGTCAGGGCTATAAATTTAAATGTGCCCTCAAGTGAGGTAGCTGTGTGAAGCCACTGCTAACAAGAGGCTGCCTGCGACTTATTCAAAAAAAAAGAAGCCCTGAGAAAATTACCACTTTTAACAGAAACTTTGTCAAATGAAAGCAAATTTCACTATTACGCGCTAAGTATCTTGGCTGCAAATGAACCGCATCCGCGTCAAGCTGTGAATATGAAATTAATCTAAGGCATAACCTTTAGCTCTACACTTTGACAATATTTTAGTGCTGAACTATAAATATTTGATCTGTTGCTCTTCTGAGTAAAATGGATTTGTTGTGCTCATCTGCAGAGTTATCAATTATTCCAAAGAATATTTATTGCTGATTAAATTACTTGAAAAGTGCCTTTGTCTTCTGATGTTATTATGTGATATTTAGTGAGTAAACATGGAAATTAACTATCCCTAGCATCAATATTAACCCTTTATCTTGGGAAGAAAACATTTCCTATCTGACAGCACACAGAACTAAGTACCAACCAAGATATTCACAATACACACTGGAGCCTAGTTAATTATATATGATTATATTTCTTTATGTTTCAGGGTCACGCTTAGTGCTAAGATCCTGCTTCCATTTGCAATCACCAGAGAAATAAAACAGCATCCTTAAGCCATCAGCAAAGAATGATTCAATCCATTGAAAGAGTATTATAAAAACCTCTTTGCATCAGGAAACAAATGAATCTAAACCCATGACTCACATACAGCGGCAGGATGATTTTTCAGAACGACGATGAGTTGAAAACAAGCTTTGGTGAATAGTTTGAATATTGGCTTTTTAGCAGTTCTTTGTTCTGTTTGCTGAAGGTGTGGACATCAAGAAAGCAGGAGTATCTTGTGCGATGATATCGAAATGGCAGAGAGGAGGGTTTTTTTGGCATTTTACGCCCGTGTAAAGACCTGGCACACCGCTGGAAAAGCCGTGTCGTAGACAGAGCTGTCGTTTGCAGGACATGACACAGAAGGGCTGTTCAGACCTGTTATCTGGCGTGCTGTGGAGTGAGAGCAAGAGGCAGGAGCTAAGGAAACCCAACCTTTGCCGAAGGCTGCCTCGGCAGCGTGCCGGCAGCTGGGGGTCTGGGTTGGTTTGGGTCGTCGTATGGTTGCACGTAGAGGACAGGGCTGGATCTGGCATCCCAGCCTGCACTGATAACCTTACATGTTCTTTGTTCCAGATAAACTTCTGGGATCTGGTCTAAAATTGAGGACTCAGTGAGAGTGCAAAATCTGACAGGTACGAGCTTTCACTGGTGATGGAAGTTTAGCTGTGCCGTGAAGTGACACAAAACCTTCAGCGATTTCCCCCTTCAGACACCGATTATAGTAAATATTATCTGAGAAGCAGAAAATGCCCCAGCTGATGAGTTGCCAGCAATGCTGCCTGCCTGCAGCACCCTGGAAAAGAGCCAGTGCTCCCTTTCACCAGGAACATCACACACGCTACCAGGGGGGAAACACAGGCTGGTACGAACATGCTTTGCAGGATCAGGTCCTCGGCGCTCCTGGACCTGCAGGCAGCGGTGCCACTGACCAGCTCCTACCCACACAACTGAAATCTGAAAAGTACAAACTCCGGTTCTGCCCAGTCGCTTTGTCACCGTGTTCCTTGTGATGAGTAATGTCACTTTTAAGCCTAATTATGCAGGTATATTTATTATCCTATGCTTGGCCATAGTGCTGGGGTACTTGCGTAATTTCACAGACGAGTGACACTTAAGACAGCACATTACTGTCAGCAGCCTCCATCTCATTTCATGCTAATTGCTCTCCAAAATTGTGTGATGCAGTTTTGACACAAAAACATGTTCAACAGTATCATTAATTCGGGGGACACACGGACACACACACATTTTCTGAAGTAATTACAGCCAACATCCTCAGTCATTCCTAGTTATTTAATACAGCCCCACCCAAACACACTTTAATGTCGATTACCAGAAAGACATGTATTATCTACTCTACTTCAGTATGATAAATGGGTCTCTTTAGGAGAAAGTAAACATTACCTGTTGTAGCCAATGATCCAAAACATTGAAATACTTCATTTATCTGTTTTCCAAAATACTTATCAAACCTATTACTTAATTTATTTTACAGCACAGATGTTGTTAAATGCTGCTGGTGTTGGGCTAGATAACATCATGATACATTTTAATGAACTCACTATGTTTTATATGCTCCTTTGTCCTAAAATGATAATTTATGCCTCAAAGAAAATGGAGAGCATCTTTAAACTCAAATTACAAGGAATTCAGTGAAAAGAAAGCAGATCCGAACGATAAAGGTGCTGCTCATCCAATCTTCCAGCCAGCCATGATGCACACAAGTAGATCCTAGGAACTTACTGTACATTTTAATGTGTAATTTCATGTGGTTTGTCTCCATTTTCTTTCCTAGAAAATTTAGTTTCTTTTGAGATGCTTTGTCTTTAAGGGTTATCACATTATGCCAACAAGTAACCTGAGCATTGAGCTGCTTCACTGAGGCATGGTGCATCCTGGCATCATTTTTCGATCATCCCCTAATACCAGCTCTGCAGGTCACAGGACACACCCACGAAAAATTGGGTCATTTTGTCATTTGTGGGACAGATGGCAGCCCTTGACTCAGGGGACAGGACTCCAGGAATGTTTGCTAAGCGGAGTGACGTGCTGCTCATCTGGTGACACACACGATGATGTGGCAGAACGAACACCTCATGCCAAGATCTTGGGGTTTCTTGAGACTTTTTGAGTGGATCTAGAAGCAGAACTTCCGCGTTTGACAGGGTTCTGCTCTGATTTTTCACATGCAGGAAGTGACCCCACATTGGTCATTTAGTGGGAATATGGGAGAAAAAAAGGGTGGGAGATCCCAAAGTTTGAAAAACTGTTTCCGTCTCTTCCTCTGTGCTGTCCCCAAACAAGCTTTTATGCTTTTTACTTTACTTCCAGAGGAACATGGCTGCTGAGCCCCCGCGTTAAAGCTGTTCTCCGTGCTCCTGGAGCACCCTCTTCTGTTTGAGGCGCTGCAATTCTCATCTCCGAGCCCCAGCAACACACAGGCCTTCAAAATACGAAATCAGCCCTCAAAGCAAGTGCGGGAACACACATTTCTTCACCAACCAACCAGGCGTTATCGACGATTAACTCTAGTTCACCTCAACTCGCTCTGAAATCCCGGGCAGCTGTCACACGCTGGGATACCGAATGCATGAATCACGACCTGTAGCACATACACAAAGATTTCTCTACCAGACTGTGCTCTTAACGTACCGCCACTAACAAGAGCCCATTTGTGGTACTGTTCTTATGGATGCGATACCCTATTTTCCACAGTGTTTCAAGCACACTTTTTAACGCTTTTTTCCCCCCAATCGCACCTAGTTTACGCAGGCTACCAGGCGCCTGTGTTATAAAATCAGAGGCAGAGCTGCAGGTCTGATGCATCCTTCGGGGGGGCTGTTTGCCCTGGAAAACCCCCACCTCAATGACCATCCCACCACAGGTCACCACGTTGCCACATCTGCGGGACACCAACCCCACCACACGCGCTGTGGCCAGAACACCTTGTCCAGGGGAAGAGCCAGGGCCGTGCTGCCTCACTGCCCCCCCTCCGCTGCCGAAGGCACAGGGCAGCACCCAAGGGTGCCAGGAACGGCCCTGGCGTCCCCAATCGCCCCACAGCCTGGAGTGCTGGGCAAGGGCCTGGGGTCCCCAGTCTCCCCACAGCCAGGGGTGCTGGGGCAAGGGCCTGGGGTCCTCCATCTCCCCACAGACCGGGACTCCGGCTGCCAAGGGGCAGGCCCTGAGGTGACACAGCGCAGGCCGCAGCCGCCCGACACTGCTCGGTCTCTCCCGGGGCCTGTTCAGCTGCCACCGGGCAAAGGGTCGCCAAATGGCTCCCGCGGACCGCCTCCGCCTCAGGGGAGACCAGCGAGAGGCAGCTAGAGGGACTCCGCCGCGGCGACGCTCCGGGCAGCGCTTCTCCATGGTCAGGGGCCTACGAGAGGAAGGCTAGCGCGGCACGGGGCAATGGGGTGCTCTGGGCTGCTCCTCTATGGTGGAGCGCTGGAGGACGCGAGGTGACGTCAGAAGGAGTGGCGCTCTAGCGGTCGGGGGGGCGGGGTAATGAGGGGCGTGAGGCGCCGCTCTAGGCGAAGACTCTATGGTCAGCCAGGCCGGCGCTGCGCCGGGCATCCGCGAGGGCGGGTCTCTATGGTCGGAAGGCGGGTGGAGAGTCGCTTTGCCGGTCCGGGCGGCGCTCTAGGCCGCCTCTCGATGGTGCGGGCGGTTGCTAGGCGGTGCGGGGCCTAGGCCGCGGCGGGTTGGCGCCGCCATGGCCGCCTCGGCCTCCGGCTCGGCGGCGGGTCCCCCGGACGGGTCTTGCGTGCTGTGCTGCGGGGAATTAGAAGTGGTCGCGCTGGGCCGTTGCGACCACCCCATCTGCTACCGGTGCTCGGTGCGGATGCGGGCGCTGTGCGGCGTGCGGTACTGCGCGGTGTGCCGGGAGGAGCTGGGCCAGGTGAGGCCGGGACCGGCTCCCTCGCAGCCGGCGGGGCCGGGCCTCTTCCCTCCCCACAACCACCACCGCCCCCGGCGC
>JANXJC010000063.1:18368838-18470186 GCA_027564655.1 Leptodon cayanensis | reverse complement strand
CCCTTTGGCCAGTTTGGGTCAGCTGTCCTGGCTGTGTCCCCTCCCAACTTGTTGTGCCCCTCCAGCCTTCTTGCTGGTTGGGCATGAGAAGCTGAAAAATCCTTGACTTAGTCTAAACACTATGCAGCAACAACTGAAAACATCAGTGTTTTATCAACATTCTTCTCATACTGAACCCAAGACATAACACTATACCAGCTACTAGAAAGAAAATTAACTCTATGCCAGCCAAAACCAGGACAGAAGTTTCAGCTCTCTGGAGTTGACACAGGAAGCAAACAATGTGATCTTCAACTTGTGGGTTAAATACTCAGAATCCTAAAGTAATTTCAGCAACTCTTTTTATGCTAACTTTTCTAAATAGGATTTTCTGAAGTAAGTGACAAGTGTTTGCAGGTTTAATGGACTTTTTGGTCTGGGTAATCATGAAGTTCCTATTCTAAGGACCATGCTTTTCATTGAACTAACAGATCTCTCTGTGGCCAGACTGAGTGCTTTGGAAAAAGAAGAGGGTTAAGTATTGAAATGAAATTTTGCATTTATATGTCTCTTCATCCACACAAGACCTGAGCGCTTTATACATACTGCACATCTATTTTTCTTCTTTTTCTCGCTGGACAGTCAGCTGGTTCATTACTGGTGATTTCACTGGGGGAAAAAGTCCATCTCTAAACACTTATGTGTTGGTGTCGCATGTGGATCGTGCATGTGTTGAGAGTTCATGACAAACCATGTTTCAATGAATTACTGTGGCCTACAAGTATGATTTCATACGTTTGAAAATGAACGGGAGAGACAGGTGAGCCCATGCATCCTTGGTACTGTCTCTCCCAGTTCACCCCGGTTTCTTCTGGCCTCATTGTTACTACCACATGTAGAATTTGCAAGTCCAGGGGGTGAATGTTGCCTGTCTCACCAGCTGGCGCCAGGGCGTATTGGAGTGGTGGGTTTGTTTTAGCCTTCTCAGCAGTTGGCAGCACAAGATCAGGGACAGTCATCGGAGCTGACACCAGAGAGGTGAGAGCTGGAGTGAGACAAAGCTGCTTGGTAATCTTTACTGTTTGACCAAGAAAATCTGCCTTGTCCTATAGGGAGGAAGAAGACAGAGACGTTGCAGCAGCAGTCAGGGCATCTGTAGCGGCTAAACGGCAAGAGGAGAAAAAACGGGTAGAAGACAAAGAGGACAGCAGCAGTAGAGGTAAAAAGGAGGACTTGAGGGATTCTGAAGTGCTCAGCTCCAAACGTGTGCCAAAGTCTTCAAACGATGCTACAGGTTAGTGTTGAACATGTTCTGCAGCTGCAGGGAGGCATGATGGGTCTGGAGATCAGCCTGGCAAAAGTGGGAGTCACCATGCATTGTTCTCAAAAGCTGGCAGATGTGGATAGAGCTATGCAGAATCTTAATCCAGCAACACAGATTTGCAGTGAAATGTGTCCAAGTAGGCTGGGATTCCTGCAGCAGGTTATACGTGTAATGGAGCTGGGTAGAAATATCAAATGCAGTTAATGTACAACAGTGTGTGGTGTTCCATCCAAATTGATATAATCTAAGAATGTGCCATTTCCTATGCTAGCATGCAAGAACTGATTTATTGTGATGCTTGAGCTGAGTTTCCCCTTTTTTGAGAACAAGTTATTCCCAGTAAAAGTTTACAACTGGTGAAAGCAAACCTTTAACTGTTTTGACCCAGGTCCAGTTTGGGGCAAATAAATGCGATACAGTGGTGTTTTGGTATTACTGTTGCTCCAAATCCATTTTCCACTGTTGTATTGTTCCTTCAACAGGATTTCCACTTAAAGATTATATGCTTTCATTATGAACTGAGAGCTGCTGAGAGCTCTGTTTGGTTAATGGGTACAGCTCAGTTGGGGATGACAGGCAAGGTTATCTCCCCCAGCTGCCTGCCCAGCTTTTGCTGCATGCGTGTCAAAGCTGTTACCAATCTGTCCCTGAACTGCTGCAGTCCACAGCACAGGATTTGGATTTTCAGGCAAATCTAAATTGGGAATGAGTTATGTTTCAATGTAAAATGACTGCCCAGGAACTAATTGCTGAGCAGCTTGGGCATCTGTGCAGCAGAGGGGTGATGGACTGCTCAGAGGAGCAGCTTTTCAAATGAAGAAGCATTGGCATACATCAGGTGGAGCACTGAGGCTCTGATGAACATCCTGACCCTGTGCAGGCAGTTGAGTGCTAAACTCTGGTGGAAGCACAGAGCAGACAGCTGAGGGCATTGGCGTCTCAGTCTCTAGAGACTTCGCTCATAAAAGTACTTACCAACCAATGTTTTGCTCTTGTTGAGTATTACGTATTTCCCATATGCTACAGCCAGTATACAATGACATAATGGTGAATGCAGTTAATTGAAGGAAATAGTGATGCATGAATTTAAATTCTTCTTTTGGAATGTCACAGTTAATGACATCATCAGCTGCTGAAAATAGGACTTGTTAATGCTGCTGTCATGTTCATTGATAGCTTCCACTCTGAAATGAATGGATTTTAGTTGAAAACATTTCTTTGCTCTTTTTGTCAATACTCCAAAAGAAGCAGCTGCTAATGGTGCTTTAAGCCAAGACGACTTTCCAGCAATTGGTTCAGCAGCGGGACCTCTACAAGGGTAAGTTTGTGCGAGGCTGCAGCAATGAGAAAGCAGATTTAGAAACTTATTTATGTTCTGCATTTCTGGAGAAAATAATTTTGCACATCACTTAAACTACACATGCTTCTTCCCTGCCTTGGCCCCCTTCTGCCTTGAGCTGTTTCTGTGCTAGTCACCTGCATGAACAGCGTCCGTTGTTGCTACAGTTCATGGCTTGATCTTTTGGTGGTGCAATTTCAGGGACATTCTCAATATTCTCCATTCCAGCCATTTTTAACGCGATAACTTATCTTGAAGGAGCTGTATACTGTGAGTTTTAAAATTCATCATCTCCTAAAATTGGTGATGATTAGAATAGTGTCTCTGCAGGATGTGGCAGCTCGAATGCGCCTGTGTGTACAGCTCTGGTCAAGGTGAGGTGTACTAAGACAGTACTGATAACACAGCAAGGCTAGTGTGGCTTCTTTGAGGAGACCCATTCCAGACACAGTTTACAAGCCTGAGTGCATTTGTATCCCGTTAACAGTTGGGTCAGTTTTGCCACCCTAAGTGATAGTTTGGGGAAGACTGCAGACAGGTATGGAGCTTGTTCTGCCTGTTGGGAGTTGTGCTGCCTCTGCAGCACTGGTGTAACAGGGTGTACTATTCCTTTTCTTACAGCTCTGCCCAGCTAGCAGCAGTTAAGCTTAAAGAAGAAGATTTCCCAAGCTTGTCATCCTCTGGAACACCCACCATCTCTTCTGGGATGTCTTTGACATATACAGCGACTGCAAAGAAAACAGCTTTTCAAGAGGAGGATTTTCCAGCTCTGGTGTCCAAAATGAGGCCTAACAATAAAACAGTAACTAACATCACATCTGCATGGAACAATGGTTCCAGTAAAAATGTAGTCAAAGCCATTAGCAACCCCTGTGTAAACCAGATAGCCAAAAAAACATCCTCCTTGAATAGCACTAAAGGAAGTAAGAAGAGCAATAAACTCTCTCAGTCAGATGATGAAGACAGTGGTAGTGGCTTGACAACCCAGGAGATCAGAAACACACCAACAATGTTTGACGTATCGTCCTTGCTGGCAGCTTCTACCTCACAAACTTTTACGAAAGTGAGCAAGAAAAAGAAGATGGGGGTTGAGAAGCAGAGACCGTCGTCCCCGCACCTGTTACAGGAGACATCATTTCCCAGGTCATTGACTGAAAAGCTGCCAGAAGCAGAGCAGACTTCAACTGCATCTTCTGCTCTTCACACCCCTGACAGATCCACAGCTGTCATGAATGGTCATTTGGAAAAATCATTAGCCATCTGTAGTACACCCAAAGAGCCCCCTGGCCTTAAAAAGCCCACAGTGACTAACAAATGCCCTTTACCTCAGGAAGACTTCCCAGCTCTTGGGAGCTCAGGATCAGCTAGAATGCCCCCACCACCAGGTAAGCACTGCAGGGCACAGCCAGCCTTGCTTGGAGGTAGCTTAGAGAAACATGGTGCATGGATGGGATGTATAAACTGCTCCTTCTGGCTGTCACGCGAGGAGCAGATCTGCCACCAGGTGCTAGGTTAGGCTTTGAAGTTCAAAAAGGCAGTCTGGGTGACGCAGATGGGCTTGAAAGTCCTCTGTAAATCACAGTTGAAGCAGTGGCAATGTTGGGATACCTCTGCTCCATGCAGCTGCAGGTGTCTGCTCTCTGGGGGTGGCTCACAGATGAGCAGCTGGTCTTTACCTGTCACTGCTTTTCTGGTGAGTCACGGCTGACACATACCTGTGCTTTTGTGCTTTTAAGATCTAGTTTGGAAGCCCTGCGGGCAAAGGAAATCTCTCTTTAGCCGTGACCTGTGCCTGCTGGTACTTGTCAGTTGGCTTGCTTGGTGACTTTCAGTCTGTGTTTGCAGAGGTTTAATGCCCTTGCTTTTAGTGGTGCCATAGTCTTGTAAAACTGGAGTAACATAGCAACAAATGTGACTTACAGTGGTTTTAATGAAAGTGGCATCGCATCAGGAGATGCTTGCGTAGCTTTTTTTGTTCTGTGCTGCTCTGCAGATAGTACTTGGTGGTGTATGCTAGAACATGCGATGCCTAGTGGTGTTGTGGCTTCTGGAGTGATTTCTGTTCACTTCAATAATGTAAAAGTGTTTTTCATCGTGAGTTTGAGTGTGTTTTTAAAATTATTTTCTATTGAAAAAGTAAATTAATAATTAAAGCATTTTCTCTGTAGAGTAACATCAGTCACTATGAAGTGCTTCTTGACCTGACTGTTAAGGCAACAGATTTCCACCTCTCTAATTTTTAGGCTTTTTCCAATACAGTGATGTCTGCACTGCTGACTCTTACTTCTTAGTGCTTCTGGAGAGTATGTTAGACCACTGGTGTTTATTTTAGACAGTGGTATGTGGGTGCCACAGATAAGTGCTCTAACTTCCTGCCTGTTCTCTGCTTTTATTTAGGCTTTAATACTGTGGTGCTATTAAAGAATCCTCCTCCGCCTCCGGGACTGTCGGTGCCTGTTAGTAAACCCCCTCCAGGTTTTGCTGTTATTCCATCCACCAAGATCTCTGAACCTGTCACTACATCTTTGAAAGAGTAAGTAAAAGTCCTTTGAGTTAGAGAAACTTTACACATTACATCTCAGTTATGTCATATGGGCTTCAAACAACAGGAAATACTCTGAGGGGATTATTCTAAACGGGTGCCACCGCAGAGGCCAGCCACTTAATGATTCCCGCTGGGGAGTCCCGTGGCCATTGTGGGCTGGATTCAGGAGAGCTGTGTAAAAGAAAGCACAAGTGTTGCGTGGATTCAAGTCTGAAGAAATTAAACCCTGCGCCGTGTGGCAGCTCAGACTTTTGTCTTTTCTAGATTTATTTGGAAATCTGCAGCTTCAACATGTATCTTAACCTTTCCATTGATTCTGAGTCACAGAAGTAAGGTGCTGAAGCATGTTTTCCTTGGTGACCTCTAAGTGCCTTCACTGCTCTGATCTTTCTGGTAGCTGGTGTCTGGATGGGGCCCTTCTGGGCTGGAGAGATGAGTTTACAGGAAAATGGGAGGGGAAAATTTGTGTAAGTTTAATACAGACATCTGTATTAATATGTTCAGTTTTATTTGTGGTGCGGTCTTTGTTGCTGACATCTTTTCAGTAAACCTGGCTTACAAAACGGCTAGTCAAGACTATGTTAAACTTGCATTTTAAATATTCTGTCTAGGTAAAGCTGGAATCTGATACGGTAGTCCCACAGGATACATTTCATCATCCTGTCAAGATAGCTATATGCTGCTTATAGTAATTGCACGTGTAGTTGAGTGGAGGAAGGGAGTGCTTCCTATAGAAGAGAACAGCCATATAATATGTATCCTGCAGCATCTTTGTGTAACACAAAGCAATGTCAAAGTCACGTCTGGGTTTTTTTTTTGTTTGTTTGTTTGTTTTCAAATGCAGGCCAAAATCCTGTCACGGATCATACTTGATACCTGAAAACTTTCAGCAAAGGAACATTCAGCTAATACAATCCATTAAAGAATTTCTTCAAAGCGATGAGTCCAAGTTCAATAAATTTAAAACTCATTCTGGGCAATTCAGACAGGTGAGTGGGCAAGAACCTTTGGGTTCCTGAAATCTTCCTCTCTGGGAGAAAGTGAATCCCAGTGAGATTTTTTTTATATATATATTTTTCGCTAATTATTCCAATTCTGTTTTAATTGAAGGGTCTGATTTCTGCAGCACAGTATTACAAAAGTTGCCGAGAACTGCTTGGAGATAACTTCAAGAAAATTTTTAACGAGTTGTTGGTGTTGTTGCCGGACACCGTTAAGCAACAAGAACTGCTTTCTGCTCACAACGATTTCAGAATCAAAGAAAAACAAAGCTCAAACAAATCCAAAAAGAACAAAAAGAATGTTTGGCAGACAGACTCCAACTCTGATCTCGACTGCTGTATCTGCCCAACGTGTAAGCAAGTACTAACTCAGCAGGACGTTGTCACCCATAAAGCTTTGCATATTGAGGATGAGGAGTTCCCTTCCTTACAAGCAATCAGCAGAATCATCAGTTAGCTTTCCTGAAGACCAATAAAACAGTCTCTCTATCTATGAATATGCACTTTTTGGAATGAGGTTTGGCAGTGTAGTGTGGCTGAGGGCCGGTGCCAGTTGAGTAGTCATATGCAGGTGACTGTTAGAGAGCCCTCTCAGTGCTGTTCATAAATACTGTGCAAAGGGATCACTGGACTGCGCCGTAGCTAATTAACATCCAAAGTCTGAGCTTCCGAAACGCCTGAGTAGAATTAGGCTGAAATCGCAGGGTGGGCAGGCAGCAGGCCACCTTTCTCCTGTAACATGCAATAGCTGAGAAAATACTTTCTGATCTGAAGACCGACAGGGGACACAATAGGGGAATAAGCATCTGGTTTGGGTTTTTTCTTTCTTTTTTCGGGGGGTGGGGGAAGATTGTGAATCACTGAAACAAACGGAAGCAAAAGTGGCTTCCCTCACAATATTCTGATTTTTCGTGTGCTATTTCTGTGACCATGAAGATCACAGTAGTCAGGGGTACAAAGGTGCAGAAAAGGAAAAGATGCTACTCACTGGTGAGTAAGACCGTTAGAGCTGTGTGTCTGTAAACATTGGGTTGCTCATACAGCAAAGAAAATTCCTGTCTGAAAACGGAATTAATTCTACTACTTGAAGAATTGGACTGATCTGTGCGATTAGTTGAACATGAGATTTGAAGTTGCCTCTGACATTTTATGTAACATGTTCTTTAAAGAAACTTATTTTGTAGCACTGCATGTAGAATAATAACATTAAGGCTTTACTTTCTGTAAAGCACACTTCACGGTAATTTTATTTAATGACTGCCATGTTTCTAATTTCTTGGATGTATTAACGGTGGTAGCTCCAAACAACAGCAAATGGGGACATTAAATGCTGCTGATCACTGACCATGTTTATCTGCAGTGCCTTTAAGTGCATTTATCTGTTTACAGTGGTCTGCACTAACAAGGATAATTTGTTCAGACTGTAAGGAGTGTTTACATCCTGTACCTCCCTTGGTGATACCAGTCTGAAGTAGCTTTGCTTATGTTGCTTGGCATCTCTAAATTCCACGTCTCAGAGACAAGAGGGGAATCTGTTCATCGTCTGAAGTAACTCCTCCAGCAGCAGCTGTGACGTGATGGAGTGACAAGAGTCCTCCCTGCAGTGCACTTTCATGGCTGTAATTCAGTGTCTGATTCTCTCCCATCCTGGCAGACCAGGTTTAGTTATTTTTAACATGTAGGGAAATTAATTGAAATTAATTTATGTAGTTTTTAGTGACAAAACACTGCTTTTCTATAAGCATCATTTCTACGATGAAATTGAGCTCAGAGTATCACTGAAGAGCTAGTCCTGGCTACAGAAAGTTTTCCTTGCCTTACACTTTTTATTTTTGCTTGCTGTCAGGCTGCAAAGTGCTTTTGGTTCATTTTCTGACTGATTAAGACTGTTCTGAATACCTGAATGTGTTGTACTCGGCACAGGGGCCAGGCTGCACGCCCTGAAATGGGGATGGGGAGGATTATTTGGCTGCATGGCTATTTATAAAATGCATGACTACGTGCCAAGTAGTAACGCTTCCGTGTTCCTGCTTCGAGTCGGGGTCCTCTCGAGCAGAGCGGGGTGCAATGCCCGCGACACTACCACGACACCACCCGCTGCAGCGGCGCTTCGGTTTGATGCCGGCTGCCCCCAGCACTTCTAGTCAGCAACTGATCTGCGGTGTCAGCTCTTCCCCCTGTCTCTTCCTTTGGTTTGTTAAGTTCAGGGGAAATGAAATGCATATTCTCTGCAGGAGTATCTTGCGTCTTCCCTTGATTCTCAGTTAATTTCTTCTGCGTTAGCAGATACGTAGTTCCCACTGGGCGGGTGCTGCTGTAAGTTTCCTCGAGGCAATTGATCTCTTTGGCCTGATGATGCAGTTTCCTTGTTCCTTGTGCTCACCTGATTAAATAAAGTATTACCAAATTTTTTTCAGGCCGCTTCTCTTAATTTTTAACTCTTTATTGAAAATAAGTTGCAGTTGGTACACAGACACTGAAAATACATAATCACAGATTGTTCTCTCAAAAGATATTTTTATATATATAATATATACAAAAGTTGTAAACATTTTTAACTTATTTCCATACACCGTCCACTTTATACTACAATGCACGTAAGGTTAGTGACAACTGCAACTCTTTGAAGCGGTCTGCTTATACAGAGGTATCTGCAAAAAAACTTCAATTCGCAAACCACATTTGGTATCAGTTTGATATTAAAACTCTTAAAGAATCTGAGGTTTAAATGCATATTGCAACAAAATACAGGCAGCTGAACTTGGGTTTCAAGTTGATAGAGGGAAGGCTCACTCTGAGCCTCACTGGTGGTGGGAGAGGGTCTTCTGACCCCCACAGCTTCCCAATGCTATCTAGAAAAGTACTAGGACTAAGCCAGAGTGGACCTAGACCCACCCGCTCTCCCCAGATCACTTCGGGGAAACAAAGGCTGAAAGGAAGTCTGCAAATCTATACAGCAGCTTCGGTAGAGAGAAATACTGATCCCGCCAAAGTAACGATGTGATTTCTTAATGAATAGACAATGACCACAGTTAGCTTCGTTTTGCTAAGTGACCTCATAGCTGCAGCAGGCAGAACTAAGAAAGAGCCAGCCATACGCCGTTTTGGAGGGGTTGGTTGCGGAGAGAGAAGGATACAAATTACCCCTGTAAGGAATTGCTGGTTGACGGAAGTAGAAAAGAAATGCCATAGTTGTCACTTGCTGTTGTAGCATGAACCGGTGGGAAACTCATCCTACAAAGTGTCCAGGCAGAAGAGCCAGTGAAATCCCAACTGCTTGTAGATGTGACTTAAAGGGAGGGATCTGCTCAAACCGCATGAGACACAGAAGCGTTGTAATGGGGGGAGATCTTTTTACTAAGCATCAGTTAAGCAAAACTTCCAACTCGCTAGGAATAGCTTAAAATGTTGGGGAAAAAAAATCCAATTCTTTCAAATCTTTTAATATGCTTAAAATAAATACACAAAAAACATGATGTGGTTAAACTCAGTGCTGAGAAAGATGCGTGTTGTCGCAACAGAGGCTCCTGGAGCAAGGAGATTTGGCAGAATACATCTCCAGGAAAGATACAGGATTGTTTGAATTCTATTCTTTACACCCAAATTCACTGCTAACACTATGCAGAAGCTTTCGGCATGCTGAGAGCAGCACAATCTTGCCCTCCGCAAGCTCGAGTTAGCTGCTGGGCTTCTGAGATCTCTAGGAGAACAGAGGATATATTAAACAGCTTGCGAGGACAGCATGGGGGCAGCAGCTGGCATGGCACAAATTCACAGCACAATCCTGGCATGCTTTTGGGACGTGGTCTGGACGGTTACAAGGAAAGCCGCTAGCGCTACTGTACCACAGCGAATGTGCGGGGAGAAAAAAAAGTGGGAGAGGACGAAGGATGATGTTATGAATACTTGAACCCCAAATAATAATACTACAGTTATTACACCGATGGATCTAATTCTCTAACCATAAGCCCGTTAAGGTTATATTTAGTTACAGTCCATACCTGTATACACTAGTCTGCCTGACGAGTCACGGACACACCGATGTGCTACGACAGTTCACGCACGGCACCACCGACGCTGAACGACTAGCGGGGACGCTGCGGGGGCTTGCAAAGAGCCTGGAAAGAGGATTTCGGGCAAGGGGTAGGCAGATGGCATCGCTGGCCAGGCGGGGGGCCAGCGTCTCACCCTGCCTCTAAGCACTTTTTAATTAAGCAGGGCCTCGACGGCTGCTGGCCCGTGCTGCCGCGGGGTCAGGGAACTACACGGGCGTTTGGCAACGGCCTCGCCAACAAACCAGAAAATGGTTTTTGTTCAAGGTGGGCAAACGCTCTTTCCAAGGTGTGTGTGTCTTAGGCATCGGGATACCACGTTAATTACGGCTTGTCCCGTCCTGCCTGGCTGACACGGCCTTGGCGGGACGACTACATTAAACCCATCGCTATTGCCCGGAAAAAAATACACCAGCTGTGGGCTGCCTGCCTGTGCGGCAGCCAGCTCTGCTGCGAGGCAGACCCGATCCTTCCCCGTGCTACCCCGGTGGGGACGTCGTCCCCTCCACCGACGGGGACTGACATTTTTGGTGGCTGAGACAGCAGGGTTAAACTTCCTGGAGATGCCTGTTGATGTGGCTGGACACATTATTCCCGGCTCCGGTTTAATCAAGGAGCAATCAGTTCTGCCTTCCCACTGCCAGGAAGCCTCTCAGGCTCCCAAACCCTTCCTCCTCCTCCTCCTCCTCCTCCTCTCCTGCCCAGCAAAACACAGCCAGGTCCTTGCACGCTCGCCGTGCCGGCTCCAAGTTAAAGGTAATACTGACTTTTGGGGAGCTGTAAAAAGCCGCTGACCTTGAGAAGAACCACGGTGCCTCGGCCGGGGGCTGAAGTCGTGCTGAAGTCGTCCCCGTTTCACCGTCGCTGCTCTTAAGGTCAGTCCCGGCATGAGAGCGTGCGTGGGGTGTGCGTGTGTGTGCATCCCTTCTGCGTCCCACCGCCGGCGGGTGGGAGGGTGGGGAGGAAAGAAAGGCAATGCAGGCCTCGGTGCGTACATTCACATGTTGTAATATTCAGCATGGTTACACCAGGGGTCAGGACACGTCCCGCAGTCAGACAGAGCTTTAGTTCTTTACGGTTACAAGGAAACTCTGGAACAGTTATATAGTTAGAAAAAATACAATGTACTGAACAAACATTATCTCACATACAATCAATTTAAACATTTAAATTGATTATAATTTTGCTAATATTAACACAAGTACTGTTTGTGCTGCTAAAATTTCAGTGTTCCCTCTAAGGAAAAATATTGCTACAGTTCTACTGTACCCTGTATTAAAATCCTTTGCCTTTTTTTTTTTTTTTTTTTTTTTTTTTTTCCCCAGCAAGACTGACTCTAGAAAAATTGCAAGGGTCCCATAATTAATTTAGGCTTATACCGTACCGGGGTTTGGGCATCCCTGGTCTGCTTAATGCAAGGATGTCTCGCTGCTCACCAAGCCCCGCTGGCACGGGCCACCTGCAGATGCCCCAGGGCCACCTCTTCCTTGCTCCTTGCATTGACCAAGGGACACCTCCGATCGAGCAGTGCAGCATCCTCCTGCTCATCCTCCTGCCTCCTCCGCAGGCAGCGGGGCTGAGCCCTACCTACGCCGATGGTGTTTGGACCTCAAAGCGGGTGCAAAGGTGTCCAGAGGGAGAGACATCTCCTCTGCTGTCACTGTGGGGAAAGCCCGTGGTGGGGACCGTGGTGGGACACCAGGTCTCGGTGCCCCCGCATGCAGCTGTGCTCCGTGGGGAGGCTGCAGCGGTGCGGGAGAAGTGTCCGAGTTGGGAAACGCTGCCTGAAAAACCCCCGCGCAGCTGCAGCGCCAGCAAAGCCAGGCTTTGCTGCAAGTGCACATTTAACCCGGCCTGAATAGTTGGGGAGTCAAGTAATGCACTTTGTCACTGATAATGACTGCTCGTGATGAGATTTGCTGCTTATTAATTAATGCATTTATATGCAATTTAGCAGCAGAAATGAGCTGTGTTGATGACGACAAAAAAACTGCTGGGTGTTTTTGCTACAAGGAGAGCTGGGGCAGTCCAGTAACTATTGCTTGTCACGAGGTCTGAAGGCAGCACGCAACTTTTGCCGGCGTAAACCAGCAAGGTGAAACCCGGCTCGCCAGCTGCCGGGAGAGCCAGGGGCCTCTAAGGACGGAGCTGCCACCGAGGTGGTCGGGAATTCAAGTTTCAGCTCCTCTGCTTAGTCCTTAGTGACAAATAGCTCGGATCACAGCTACCGCGCAGGCAGACAGGCAGGGAAAGCAGGCAGGCTGCTGACAAGGATCTACTGGATATTACACATTTAGTTGTTTTTGACAAGGCAGGAATTTTGCAGCTGAAAACCAAAACTGAGCCTCTCTCCCGGGTGCTTTTCATTCACTCTCTTCTCCCACTATTTGCAAACATGGGGCCATAAGCCCCCACACGATGGACTTCAATGGCCTGTACAGTCTTTCCAATTCTCCACCTGAATTCTTCATTTCTAGAGACGGCAGGATAAAATACACGTTCACACCTGAGGTTCTGCTGCAGCTGACGACAGATGGTGGCTGCTCCCAGTATAAAAATACAAGTTCAATACCACTCCTAATTGACTTGGACACCCACCCCTGTTGTGTTGGCAGCTCTGGGTTTGAGCGTGAGTAAGTGTTCAGCGTTGCCAACCAGAAACTATTTGTAAATTTGCAAACTTTCCCAACCCCTCGGTGAAGAAGTGGAACTGCAACGCGCCATATTTTCTGCTGGTAAAAGGCTATTCCTAATTAGCAGCCAACTATTGCTGAACTGGTTTCCAGTTTCAAACAGTAACTTTTTACATCCTCAACCAGAACCCTGTTGAAGCGTAGCAGCAATTTGGCTATTCAACACAACCCCAACCTGCTGTGCCCCCCCCATGCCGCTTACATCCTAAGCTAAGTTTGAAACACCTGTCTGGATTTTTGTTTTTTGTACAGTAAATATATACAAATAAAAGTAACACAGACACTACTGAATTTGGCACTTTCCATGGAACATGTACAGGAAAGCTTTGCAGCGGGAGCAGCACGGGGCCAACCTCCCCAGCGCTGCCCACCCACCCTCACCAGACCGATTCTGTGTTAGCTCTGGAAGAACGAGATAAATAGCAACTCCTCAGCTACTGTGTTTTCTAACAGGAAAAGGTATTCTGGGCTTTCCCGGGCGCTCAGCAGAGCCCAACGCCTACTGCCCGGTGTCAAGCCTCAGAGAGGGCATTTATTCATCTTTCGCCACGTGTAGGTGATGTGGTAGCAACCTTCCTTCCTTCGGACTTAGAGGGAACACTGCTTTTATAAAACCCTTGGACAGGTAAGACAAGAACCAATACCACTGTACAGAATTCACTGCACAACTAGCTAATAGTAAGGAACCCAGCACTGACTTGCCACATTAAGGAAATGGGACTGAATACATTTGCAATCAACCAGTTAAGTGTACTGCACCGTAGGACTCGGTCTCTTGGTACGCGGCCCTCGCCCCTCAGTACGCGGGCACTTGGTAACCTTTCGGGTTGGCGTCTAAGGTCTCGGTGAAGGGGGGGCTCTGGTAGGTCTCTGTGCTCTCGATGCCGCTGCCGGTGGGGTAGCCGGGGTACGCCGCGTTGGGGTCGGTGGCGAACTGATCGGTGGCAAAGAGCGACATGTCCGTCCCCAGGCGGTATCTCTGCAGCGCCTTCACCGCCAGCACGACCTGCCGTGGGATGCAGGAAGGTTGGGGGGATGGCAACACCGTGCCCAGGACCCCCCAACCCCCCAGGACCCTTCACCCCCCCGGCTTGCCGCAAAGCACCGAGCGCATCGCAGCATCCCAGGTGGCTGCTGGCCCCCCCTCCATTATAGCCCAGAGCTAAACCAACCCCAAACCACAACCCCTAATTCTAAAGAAGCCATTTCTATATGACGAGTTGTCCCCCAAAGCTCTGCCTGGGGTGCGTGTCGCAGCCTGGGCTCGGGTCCCTGGTTGTGCAGATTTGGCACCGCTGGCACCAATAAACCCATCTGCTGCGGGGAGGGAAAGCTGCTGAGTCCCGGGCCAGCAAAATAGGTCAGTTCTGCCGAGACTCCTTCACCTTCTTCCAGGTTGCCAGTATTCAGGTCACAAACCGTGGGAAATGCGGGCGGCAGAGCTGCGAGCGCACCACGCTCGCTCTTATTTCAGGAGGTTTCATTAACAATTCAATTAGTTTATAAATGACAGGCTCAGGGGAGGAAAAAAAAACGCCCGCAGACACCGAGAATGGCTTCCCAACCACCGCCCAGCACCCACTCCCCGACCAGTGCCGGTGCCAGCGGGGCTGCGGCAGCGGGGCAGGCACTGGTTGTGTGCCACGTATCCATCCCGCAGAGCACCTGGGTTTATTAACGGTACCAACAGAGGGGCTGCCGGTGTGACCCCACATCCCGGCCGTCCTCTGTGCCGGTAGCACGGGACTGGCATCCCCACTGTCCTCCCTGGGGTGGGAGCAGATGCTGATGGGATGGGGGAGAGCATCCCACCCGGTGCCCTTCCCTGCCGGCTGCATTAAATGGGCGGTCTGGCAATACAGCGATGGAGAAGAGCTGCAGGGGAGCTGGGATTAAAAGAGATTTATTTGGATAATAATAGAGCGGGGAGCAGTTAAACTGGCAAGTAACTGGAGCCAGGCCTGCTGCTGGAAAGCCTCAAGACTGTCTTTTGCCCCAATTCTTCTAAGGCAATATGGAATTAGTGCACATCTTGGGTGCTCTCTGCCCATGAAAAGCCAGAGGGGGGGTGGCAGTGATGCAGGGGCCATCCCTGCTCCTCCATGCACAGTCTCCGGAGCAGGAGCCCCCCGCGTGGCACAGGCACCCCCAGGCACACGTGGGGTCCAGCAGCTGCAGTCAAGGGGCCCCCCAGGGTTTTGCACACCCTTGGCAAACGTACTTCTGCCACTGTATGGCCCTGGGGATGCGCAGAGCCTGAAAGCAGGAGCAAAGCGGGGTTTTGCAAGCCTCTGCCTCCAGGGTGGGCAGCAGAGGAGCCAGCCTGGCTTCCCCCGAGGGTGAGCTGATGAGCCTGAGAGCTCCCAAAATCCCCCTGCCATCCCATGAGACCAGCTTATCACAGTGATCCACTCCTGGGGACTTGTTCGCTTCCAACCGAGCTGCTCCCAGGGGTCTAATGAGGCCCTGAAATGAGGGCAGCTCGTGGCTGGCAACACATTTTCGATGGGAACGCAACTTTCCAGCCGCAGGAAAAGGGGAAGTCTGGAATTCCCCAGTGAGTGGGGACTGAGCTGATGCTTCCCTGGTGAGAAACCACAAGTTTCATCTCTATTTGAAGGGACCGCAAGTTTCCTCAGTACAGCCCCTTGACACCGGTCAGGATTCACTTCTCCAAACCGTGCCCCAGATTCTTCCTCCCAGCTCAGCGCTGAGCGCACAGCAGGTTTCATTTCTCGTCTCCCCACCTTAGCTCCAAAGCTGAACTCACCCAGACAATGATGGAGAAGAAAGAGAAGGTGATCGCTGCCCGGGCGGCGTCTGCTCCTTGTGAAACCCCTTTGCTCATCGTCGTCCATTGCCACTGGTTTGCTAGGAAGCAGAAGGCTACAAACCACAGGAAGGACAAGAAACCTGAAAGAGAACAGAGCTGGTCAGTGCTGTCCCTGCCCACCACCTCCTCTGCTGCAAGGACCCCTGTTTGCTGATGTGCAAACACGCTGCCATCAACATTTTCAAACAGCAACCGTGTTCTTGGGTGCCTTGGCCTGTGGTGTGGCCCAAACGGAGCTGTTTTAAAAGAGGCTGATTTGCAATCACCACAAAGACAGGGATGGAAGGAACCTTGAAGGGTCACCCAGTGTGTTGCCTGCCTGAAGTTTGGCTCACCTCCACCTGAACCTGATCTCAAAGACCTGGGGAGAGGGACAGCACACCCTCTCTGGACATGCGGTCCTCACAGTCCGTGGGATTTCAGCCTGCTCGCAGGCGTCGAGGTGCTACCAACTCAGTTCCAGCACCCCAGTGTGTCAACCCCGCCATTCCCTCTGCTCCCTGGACACCACCGGCTCTTAGAGACTTTGGACTGGATACTGCAGACCTCCCCCAGGAAGAAGGCTGCACTCCTGGGAGCAGCAGCAGGCTGCTCGGCTGATGCAGGAGATGGCTTTACAGCGGTTCTGCTTCTGCCTTGGTCCAAGGACACAGCCAGAGAGCTTACAGAAAGGCAAGGAACAATCACCCAGGAATATGGACAGGCTGAGGTTAACCCCTGCTCTGAACACCGGGATCACGAGGGACCCTAGGACATCAGTGCATTCCACGAGCGCAGCAAACGAGCAAGTCCTCATTCTGCGCTGTGCCCTGGGCAGGGACGCGGCAGGGCTGCCCACGGAGCCGAGAAGCACACGGGCTTCACGTGAGAGAGCTCTGCTCATCCCTGCTGCCCTCCGCTGACTGCGCTCCTCTTCTCAGCCTCTCTGGGCTCTGTGAGATTGAGCAAAAACGCTCTGGTGATTATTCCTTACTGGAACCAAAGCTGGCTGAGCAAGATAGGGCTGCAGCTCCCCTAATTCAATCACCAGCCAACAGCACTGCCTGATCCCAAGGAGCTCAGAAAATAGTCAAGAAGCAAGCCATAAGCTCACAGTGTAAGGAGCAGCGATGCTTTCCAGCACCGGGAAGAGAAGCCGCACAAACTGGAGCCTTCCATGATGCTGTTTTAAAGGTCTCCAGCTTTCCCGAGCATCCCCAGCACAAAGGTCCCCCCGCCTGCCGATTCCGGGTGTCGGTGCATGTGGGGACACTGGGCACCAGCAGATGGGACGCTGAGCTACCCAGCACCTTCCCAAGGATCATTAGCACATCAGTATGAGCAGCCACACTGTCAGTCCCATGGGGCAGCCAGCTGCAAAGCACAGTCTGGCTGCAGGGAGAGGAAAGAAGCTTCCTTTATTCCCCTTTATCTTGCCAGTTGTTCCTAAGTATGATATAAAATGCAAGCGTGCATCCACATCCAGTGAGAGAGTTACAGGGCTCATCGCACACCTCGCCTTTAATAAGGAATTTGCTCCTAGCTGCCGTTTAAGACACCACACTCCTCATCTCCTTCTCTTGCATGACTGGTCCTGGGGCTTCCCAATCAGTGATGCTTTTATCAGCCTGGCCATACCTGAGCCCTTGAACTTCCCCCACAGCAACACAACCTCCAGCGAGGATCATCCAGGCTTTCCTTCTCCAAATTACAGACTAATACAACAGCCTCATTTTGCCAAATACAGATAATGCCTGCCATAAAAACTGCCCCAAATCTCTGCATATACATTTTCACTTCCCCTTAAGATGACCACTTGTCACCAGCATTAAACGAGACCTCTGGGGCTTATTCCTTAAACGTCATCCTCAGGGACAGAGACACTTTCTAGTTCCCCAGCTCTGTTATAGCGGGGCTTTCCCAGCAGCCGGCCCCTGTTAGGGAAAGCAGATCCAACCCCTAAATGTGGACACAGGAAGATGCATGCGCTAGATACGGCGTTGGCTGCAGCTCGGATGACCGATATGTGGTGAGCGTGGTGGGTAGTGGTCTCCCGACAGGTCTCAGTGCAGGAGGTGCTGAACCACATCTCCAGATGCTGCACTGCTGCAGCACTCCCACCTCTGGGTACTTGGGGAGCAAACGCCACGGCAGGGGGGAGTAACTGCCCTCCTGCTCGAGAAGCAAGCCTCAGTCAGGAGTTTCTCGCTCAATAACGCACTTTCCTGGAGACAGTGGTGTTTGGAAGTTGAAAGACCAGAGGTGAAACGTAAAAGCAGCTCCCAACAGGTTAATTCGGAGCCACGCTGTGAGGAGCAGCGGGATCCTCAGGGACAAGCTCTGGGGCCATGCAGTGCTGGCACCAAGAGACGTGGGGTCTCTGCAACAGGACTGGGCTGTGTCACTGGTTTATGGAGGATGAACTTGTTCGGGAGGACTGTTTCTCTGTTTAACACTCCATCTAATGCAGTTTCTCCTCCCTCTTACGCTCCTGGGCAGGACACTACCACACAGCACGAGTCACAGCCGTGACACTGGGACCGCCCGCCAACAAGCAGCACAAAGCCCCATCTATCGCTGGTGTCTTCTAAGGGTTTTCAAGAGTTAAAATGACATCATGCACATCTCTGAACATGCACCGGCTGCGCTGGGTATTGCAGCTACTGACTTCCTCTGCAACACTGAGAGATGCCAGACGCTGACCTTCCCAGTGCTAAAACCATTGGCTTCTTCAGCCAGAAATGCCTAGCGGTGGTCGCTTCTGCTGCCACCCATGTGGACTTCCCGGAGGTTTTGCAACGCAGAAACAAGCCATTCCCTTCCACATCCAGCTCTGCCTGCATCCCTAAGAAGGAGGATTCCCTCCAGTGCCCTGGGGAAGCGGGAAGGCAGGTATTGCTGTCGACAGGGGAGACGGGGTCAGGCATGGAGAGCATCTCCAGAAACACCAGCCAGGTGTTGTTCGAAGTTTGGAGGACTGACACACGCCTGCGTGTGAGATCAGACCTCGCAGGGAGTTCTGTGGGAACTATTTTTGTTTCTGTACCAGCGCTTATTTTCATTTGAGATCATGTTCACCTTCTGCTAGCACTCCTTCGAGTAGAGGCTTTGCAGCCGATAACGTGAATCAGACACACGGGACTGCAGCTGACTCCCCTCGCACCCGGTGCCTCACCGGGAACACGGCTGTGCCCTCGTCCAGCACCCGCATGGTTCCAGTCCCGCAGAGGGGCTGGCAGCGCCTGCTCCCAGCCCCCGGTGCATTTACAGCACCAGGTGTAAGCAGGTGTTTTGGAGGTGTCTGTTGCTACCCACGAATTTAAAACCTCACCAAGAGGGCTGAGCTGCCAGTGGTTTGGTGAGGCTACGTGTGCCGGTCCCAACTCCAGCTGGAAACAGGCACGGTAGCAGCTCTGCACCCTCCAGCACGCTGGGGAAAAGGAGAATGCCAGGAAGCACCGCAAGAGCCAGTAGATAATTATCATTTTAGGATCTGCAGACATCAGAGTGCAAACACCAGGGAAGATGTGTTACAGCCATAATTACAGCCTGGTCCCAAGCAAGCACACGTCTACAGGAGCAGCTGTAAGAGCAGATGGAAGAGAAAGTCGCAAATGCCGTTTGCACAGCGCGGTGGCCCTGCCTGCACCCCTGCCTGCGCCCCAGCATTACCTCCCAGCCGGCTCGGTGGCTCTGATCTGCCACTGATCTGATGCACAAGTCCTCTTTCCTTCAAGCAAAAGAAAATTGTGGGTTAACGCTTTCATTAACTCCCCCACAACCTCCATAGACAGCAACTGCCAGTTGACATCTGCTTCACCGGCAGCCAGCATCAGGCTCCTGGGTGACCCAGGCAAAGAACCAGAAATGATCTGCTTTTCTCACCCCCACACACACTGCCCAGTTTGCAATGATCCCTCGTACCCTAGCATGTTCCTCACCTGGTTCTTTCCCAGATGCATTTTCGGCTTTTATATTAAGCAATAATGCAGAGATCACATACAGAGAGAAAGGATGAAACAGTTGCAAGGAAGCAGGAGGAAACCAAGCATCCCATCCTTGGTGGGGAGGAAAAAAGAAGGGGACAGCATAAGAGAGTGTGACAGGTGAAGTCTCCAGGGGTTATTAACGTGGAGGTAGTTAAACAAGGCAAATTACACGGGTCAGCTCTGCCTCCGGGCGGGTTGGGTGCCTGAGGCTGCTAGGAGCAGTGCAGGGGGGTACAGCTGTGATCTCTGCAGCTGCAGAGGCTTCACGTCCCAACGAAACCTCACACTTCATCTCTGCTACGGGATCTGCTTGTATCGACGCTTACTCTGGGACCAAACAACTGCCCAGCATTTCCATGTGAGTGGGTATACAGGCTATGGCAGTAGGGCTGTAAGAAAGGTTTGGGGCAGCCATAATTTTAGAAAAGTGAAGGCACAGCAATAGGAATGGGATAAAATACACTGACCAATTCGCCCTGCCGGAGCCCAGGGACCCGCACCCACCCCTGGGAGCCAACGGGGTAACTGCACATCAGCAGCACTCCACTGAATTTGGGCTTAGGAGATGGGAAAAACAGCACTGGGTGGAGATGTTCACCTGCGACCACGAACTTTGTTACAAGAGCCCCGGCCAATGCTCCTGTTCATATCAGCACCAGGCTGGATTTCAGCATTTGCTAGGGTGCCCTGTGGGAAATGGTTCATTAAGCAGGGATTGTACAAGAGCAGCAAGAAAGGTAAGGAGCTGCTGGCAGGGAGATGTACCAGGCAGCGTGAACAGAGGCAATGCCAGGCTGGAGGGGAGCTATGGAAGACCGCTCTTTGCAGACCCCGATAGGTGACACTGTGCCGGTCACAGGCTTGTGTCCACATGATCTGCCTGTAAGTAAGTGATTGATTTGTTTTACCAGCAAGGAAGTGGCTTGCTTGTTTTCTACCAAGAAGCCCACAGAGGGGATGGCCCAAGGGAGCAGGACATCTTTGCCTGGACACAGGCTGCAGACACGATGCACCCAGAACACACCCATCGATCCTGGGGTAATAAAAAAGTCACTGCTGGCAGCACAGCTGCATTGGGTGGATTTACCAGTGCAGACCTCTGGTGCAACACTGCAGCCTGTGCCCAGGGCAGAGCACAACCCCTGCATGGCAGAGGCTTTGCAGGGCAGAACTTGTCTTCTCCGGCTTGCTGCTGAAGCCCGTGAATGCACACACGACGCATGACAAGTGCAAAAGAGAAATGAGGCAGAGATTGAGAGCGGTACCATTTCACACATGCCTGGCAGGGGAAAGAACGGTTGTTACAAGGTGGAAGGCAGGGAGGATCACAGCCTTGCACCACGACACGCAGCATCAGCTAGAAGATGGATGTGATGTCCCCCTTCTGTTTGAATCAAAGGGTTGCAGGCACTGAGCCCCATGGAAGGGGCTGTAAATATCATCTAACAAGGGCTGGATGCTGGTTCTGTAGCACCGTGGAAATAAGCTTTCCAGCAAGGAGAGAACATCTTTAACAACAGGCAAACACAGGGAGGCAATGATGGATGTTTTCATTTGGGACTAGAGAGCCATCAGCGATGCTTGTGCTGGATAAATCACCTTCAGACTTTGCTAACACAAGAGCCTGGAAATGGAGAACATCAGCTGCAAACTCAGCCAGGCAATTCCCACAGCAGCCATGCGGAGGATGGCCTCTCCCCGCTCAAGGCATCCCGCCTGCTTGTGTTCGCATGGTTAAGCCCCAGGTCAAAGGGGCTCAAGGTGGTGCAGAAGATCTGTGCCAGCCCTCAGGAGCCCCAGACCCACCTGCACACCGCAGTCCTGGAGACAGCGGGGTATTACAGCGGTACGTAGAAGCATGTTTCTGCTTTGTTCCAAAACACACATGCGCAAAGTGGAAACAGACCCAGCTGTAACTGATGAAACGACATTTGCTTGAGCCAGAAACAGGAGATGTGGGAGGGTAAAACACCTCGTCTGGTCTCTGAGATGTGACCACCAAGCCTCCTTTCTCTGGGTGGCCCACCGAACCCAGCTCACCAAACGTCTCCAGTTGCAGAAGTGACACAGACGAGTGGGACACCCCACCGTCCCCACACCGCCACACACCGGCTTCCTCGCTGCTGCCTCTGAGCTCACAGCTGGACGGGACAACCCATCTGCCAGCCCTGTTCTCCCAGACTGGGGCACACGAGTCGTGCCAGGCCGTGGGAGGAGAGGGGAGGACTCAAGTGTGGTGCTGCAGGGCGCAGCAACGACCCCGCGCTGCCCGCGGAGCCAGCATCATCCTTCACAAGCACAGCAAAGCCAGAGACATACCTGAAAAGCCAAGGTCCAGCAGGACGGCCCGTTTGCGGTCCTTCACGCTGCTGATCTGCTGGAAGTAGAGGTCCACGACAAAGAAGAAGATACAGCCAAAGAAGGCAATGATGCCAACGGCGATGCCGTAGCTGCAGGCACTCTCATTCTCATTGAAGATGCAGAGCAGCTCAGGGTTCTGGCTGTCCTTGTTCACGTAGCACTCGTTCACAATGGAGCCGAACACCACGATGGAGAAGATCTGCAGAAGGAAGGAGAAAACACAACTTGCCGCTGTTTACATTTAACTGTTTTCCAACAGCAACATAATCATATTCAATCCTGTCTTTGACTCCATGGCAACATGGCATTTGTTAGACAGATCCCAACAGATCTCGTCTGGCTGGCGGCCCTAACCAATGGGCTGGTGGATGGTACCTAGGTCCTCCTTCTCTGTGAGCCCGTCTGCCTTTCAGTAGCTTGGTTTGCAGAGTATTTTAAGAGATGTTGTTCTCCAGACAGGCTGGGGAGGGAAAAAATAAATAGATGGGCCAGGTGTCTGCACAGTCTTTCTGCTCGTGCTACTCTCCGCTGTCAGGCTGTGCTCGATAAACCCCTTTGTGTCACTGCAGAGCGGGGAGAAATGAAGTTACAGAGGATAACTGAGTTGCTGAGCAGGCTGACCCAGGGAAGGACTGGATGCCCAGTGGAGGGGGGACGGGACATGACGGCGTGGGGAGGTGGGGAGCTGCTCACCTGGGCGCAACGGGGCAGGGGGAGAGGCTGCCGGGTGAACAACAGGGCCATTTTTCGCCTGGCTTAGCAGGGGTTGAAGGATGCAGCGCCTGCATCCATTATCCAGTGACCTGGTTTCGGTCCTGCGAGGGACAAAAGGGGCAGGGGGGGGTGCCGGTGGCTGCCCAGGTCCTGCCGCTGGGACCCGAGGGTGTTTCACGTCCCTGCAGGCAGGAAAGGAGCCGGATGGCAGCACGCAGCCAGCTGCCTAAATTAATACCCTTCATGATGCTGAAGTAATTCCCTTATTCCTCCAACACCAAAGGCAGCAAGCAGAAGCTGTGTTACAATTCACTCTGGAACCCGCTCCGTTAAGAGCCTAGAAAGCGCTGCACCGCTGTTTGGATTTCAAGACAGAGAGCAGGGAGGGAAGCAAGGCGTGCAGGGGCCCCTCCATCAAGCTGTGAACCTCTGATCTTGTCCCTCGCTGCCGGCACCAGCTCCCCGCATCCCTGCACGCCTGCCAGCCCCGCTGGCTCGCAGGACGCAGCTGGAGGCCACGTACGCAAGCGGAGAGATAAGAGGCTCCTCCAGCACGCCCCAGCACGGCAGCTGCCCAGGAGCAGCTGGGGTCTCGGGGTACGGTGCAGCTCCCGCTCTGGACGCCCCACTACGTCTTCTGCAGTAACGGCACAACAGCACAAAATGCACGAGACCGAGACAGGCGACAGACAGAGGCGGCAGCCGAAGAGCCACATGATAAACTGCAGCCGGTGGCCTTCGCAAAGTCACCTGCGTCTCACGGCTGATGCCCGGCCGCGGGCCGCCTCCACTCCCCGAAGCGCAGTGTTAGCAGAGCTGGGTGAAACGGAGCAGAAGCCGCTACGAGCAAACCATTCAGAAAGCTCTAACCACTCTTTAACACGACATCGTGATAGACGTTTTCTCCCAAGCGCTGGCCAAGTGTCTCACTCTTGCCTGCCCTGAAGGATTTCATTTGGATTTCTCGCCTCCAAACTCCTTCCAGTGCTGGGGAGAAGCTGGGCCAGAGCTTCTGTCTGAAGCTGCTTACAAATGCAAGTGTCCCATTAGCAAACATGTCTCAGACCGTCTCCACTAAGTCTCCTCCAAAGTGGAGAACAAAGAAATGGATCTGCAAGGGACTGAATTACTAAAATGTGAAGGATTGGTGAGGGATTTTTTTTTTCTCTGTAGGGTGTCATCTGAAATAAATGACGAGCAGACGCAGCAGGGACAGTCCCTGGAGTACATCCTACCTCAGGTGTGTAGGAGCTCGAGAAAGCAGCTACCCCAGCACCCCAAGCCTGGGACTGTGCCACCAGCTTCTCATGCTGATATCTGCAACGACATGATGGACGAGCAGGTTGCACCACGCTCACTCCCACCTCCAGAAACCCACCAGCAGGACAACCAAGAGCAGGGCTCTTCTTTAAACCCTTTCAGCCAGGAGCTCTATTAGTGACCACAGACTCCCATTGCTTCTAGCACTTAAAATTCAGGCCAGCAGTAAGCTGGCCTGTGTCGGGTGGTGGAGATGCTCTGAAACCTGCTTGCTAATTTAGCTGGCATCCCCGAGCTACCCGAAGATGTGCAGGAGGTCCCACCGCGGGGTGAGAAGGAGAGCAGAGCTCGCCCTCAGCACCCGGCGCTGCTGACGACGGCGGCTGGAGAAGGCGGCTGTCCTGCCCTGCTCGGCTGGGAGCGGGCGAAATCCTGCAAAATCCCCCCAGGGGTGCACCCACGAGTCCCACCAGCAGCTCTGCAGGGCTCTTTCCATCAAAACACCTCATGTACCTCCCATCACTGCCCTAGACCCCCACCGGCTCTGCGTTGGCCCCTTCCCTCCATCGCCTGCTTAGCCAAGGGGATCAGCACGTCCACCTCAGCAAAGGCGAGCACGCGTCCCCATCTATGCGGGAGTGGGTTTCAGCCCTGGAAACACTCCTCAGCCCCAGGAATTAGCCCATACTTGAACGACGCCCTCCTAGAAATGTGTATTTCCAAATGTGCATCTGCAAAATTCAGGTGCAGCCTTTGATTTCCCCTGGAGTGCTAACAGGGGACAGAAAGCACGTATGTCCCACGGACGTCTCCGTGGCTGGCACAGGGAGATAATTAGGCCTTCCTCCTCTTCAAATTTAACCACAACCTGGGGTCCTGTCCCCCATCCATCCCCAGCTCATCTCAGCTCTGAGCACCAGCCACCTGAGTCACCCGCTTGCATTTGCACCCTCTTCCTCGCTGGCGCTGCACTTACGGAGCACTCGGCTGTCACACCGCGACGGGCACATCATCATCATGCAAAGAACAAGAGGGTTGCTTTGTAAGAAAGAAACAACAACAAACAGTAATAATAATTTTCCCAGTGCTTTGGCAGCAGCTGTAATATCAGCAGTTGTAAAAATCTGTTCATAAATAATGCAAAATTGTTATTTACCATCAGAAATAGCAGCAGCATTTATAAAACAGGCCCTGGAAGAAATAATGTGATTCTGGAAAACATGAATAATTGAGAACCTCTGATTCCACGGGATTATTTCTCTGGCAGGCCAGTGAACTCGTACTCAGCTTCTCCAATAAGTGTTTTAGTCCTCCCAGGATTAACAACCCGCACTACTTCTCTGTGCTTTCGGGTGCCTACCAGGAGCTCATAGTTTCAGTGGGTGAGGGAGGGCTCCCGTAAATACGATTAAGGACATTACAGGACAGGGCATCTGGCTGCCTCCACGCAGGTTTGCACACCTGGGGCTGTCGACGGAGGATGCCCAGGGAGCACTTCTGGAACGGCTGCAAGTACAACTATTACCGGAGATGGAAAAAAAAAGATGTTTCACCACTTAACTTCAAACTCCAGAGAGTTTTGCAAAGCAAAGCATCCTTGCTGCCAGACGACCTGAGCGGCTCACCCCGTGAGACCCCCTCGGCTGGGTGCTGCCTGCAGCGTTTCGATGCAGGCAACATGGGACACGGCTTCTTCTCCGGATGCCAAAATAGTAACTAATTGCAAGCACACGCATTTGATAGATGTGCTCAAAACATCAGCGCTGGCTGAAATACTCCTGTCAAAACATGCTTTTCAGTGAAAACAAGTCTTTCTATGGGTTTTCTCTCCCTCCCCACAACAATGGAAATTTTATAGTTTTTCGTAAAAAAATAACTGGTGCTGGTAAAACATTTCCATGACAATAGACTTGGCATTGTCTTTCTAAGTATAGATGAAAAAAATTTTTTGAGAAAATGTGGGTAGGTGGGGGAAAATAAAACCCATATGATTTTTTTAAAGTTCATGCAAAACAAGTGCCCTTTTCCAAAGACCTCTACAAACAGCACTTGCCCAAACCCACAGCCAGTTCATCAGAGACTTGAAAGCGAAAATACAAGGTCAGATCTTCCACTGCGAGTGAG
This sequence comes from Leptodon cayanensis, assembly GCA_027564655.1. Taxonomy (NCBI): domain Eukaryota; kingdom Metazoa; phylum Chordata; class Aves; order Accipitriformes; family Accipitridae; genus Leptodon; species Leptodon cayanensis. The sequence continues at coordinate 18,443,993 of JANXJC010000063.1, read as the reverse complement.
GTTTTACGGGTCTGAGCAAGGATGCGGGGATCCTGCTCTCCAGAGGCACTCCTCTGACTCCCACCTCCTCCTGCCTCTCAGGTCGGTCCCCAAAACCGCAGTCCCCGTGACCAGGGGGGGCTGTGAGAGCACTCGGAACCAAGTGCCAAGGTCACCAGCATGCACAGCACGGGGGCATCTGCTGTGCAAGCCACTGTGTCCCAAGGCCATCCACCCTTCAAATGGGGCTCCTCCACATCTCACAGGCTTTGCAAAGGAGCCTGCACATTCACAGGACACTCCGTTTTCCAGCTGAACAACCCAACGCAACCAGCAACAAATCTTGCTCTCGCTGGGTGAACCGGTGCAAGACACGGTATGAAAACTGGATTACCTCCAGCCACCCCAGTATGAAATTGCATCCCGCCTGCCAAAGCTTTCACATCAATCTGCTTGCAGCTCGGGGTCTCCTGGCCAGCAGGTCTCCCGGTCAGCCCTGCCTCCCCCCCGTGTCGGAGAGCGGCTGGGAGCCCCCGGCACACGGCTCCGGCAGCTCAGACCATTAGTGCTCCTCTCGGCATTCAGCTGAGGGGAGGGATGGGAAGGAGGAAAGCTGTCTTCTCCCATCCCTTCCATTAAGACTTGCACTTCAGCCACACAAAGGAGCTTCTGTGCCTCAGTCACACCCTGGGAGGGAGAACAACGCCGGTCAGGGAGATGCACGAAGTGCTTGGACCCACCACGACGCACATCAGCTGCTCGTGCAAGTGCAAAGGGAGCTCGTGTTACACCAGACCAGCAAGAAGCCAGGGACCTCGCTTCTTAATGAAAGCCAGCTGCCCAGTTCCCCCAGTTGAAAGCTTGCTACCAAGCAAGAGGGGCCACCTCGCCAGGCCAACGACCATTTCTGTAACGCAGGACAAAGGGACAGGTCTCAGCAGCGATCGGTGACAGGGTCTGGGTACACCGGCCACGACAGACTCTGGCAAGTGGCTGGTGCAAAGCTGAAACCAGAGGGGGTTTGAGTATCACCCTAAAAACCTGGGAGAGCACCCTAGGGATGCCGCTCACCTGAGGCTGAAGGCTGCGTCTGGGCGGGAGCCTGCAGCTCCAAGGCTGCCTTTGGTACCCAAAGTGCCGGACCCAGATGCACATCTTGCCCACTTTCCTTGCTTGCTGCCCGCCTCCGGTTTTCCCCACTCACCCCATTTTAGGCAAGACCTCTTGCCTCTTTTGTCGTCTCTGGCAATGGCCGTCAAGTGCGGGGGACCGTGACCGAGTGCTGCTGGATGCCCCGGCAGGGGCTGTGCTGGAGGGACAGGGAGGTGACGGTGCATGGTGGGCAGGCTGCCGGCAGCATGGACACACAGGCAGCCCTGCAGCAGGAGAGTGACCGAAATCTCATTCTTTCCCCCCAAAAAAGAAAAGGGAGAGCCTGAGAGGGCAGGTTCCTTTGTTTGGCAGTGTGCAGGCACTCATGCACAGGGTGCTGGAGCCGCAGCCGCTGCCGGACCCTCGCAGGAACCCAGGGCGCTGGGGATGCCTGTGTGCCCCACGACGGAGACACCATTTTAGGTGTGCATAAAGCCGGGAGACCTGCGGCTGCCTTCTCTGCACCAGATTTTTACCATCTGGAAGAAGGTGGCTAGCCAGGCTGCCTGGCTCGGTTTTGTAATTATACTTTGCAGATCCACGTTCCCTCACGGGGCTTGAGCCGGCTGGACCCCAGGACACGCACATTTTTCATCCACGTTGCTTTTAGCCTTCTGTAGCCCAGGCACCTAAAATGCGCTTCAGGAGACCTTGCGGTCTGAGCACAGCCATAGCAAGGAAAACAAAAAGCAAGTAACGCAAGAGAGCACAAGCTGAAAGCTTCAGTGTGTGAACTGTCAGCCATTTTAAGGTGAGATGTTTCCACTGCTGATGCACTGTATTTTGATTTGGGACCTATAAAAAAGCATTACCAGAAGGCGTGGGGTTGTAGGAGACTGCAAAACGTTGCTTTGATTACACACGCAAGCAACCATTAATGTCAACATCAAGGAATTTTAATGCATGAGGAAAAATAATCCACCACTAATTTGCTCTGCTGTAGCTCATAATCAATGGTGTTGGGCATAAACCACATATACAGAGAGCTGGTACCAATGTCTGGGTGATCCTACACCACTCTAACACGAGCATCAGTGAGACAAGATGCCACCCTGCTCGGCACCCTCCCCTCCTCGAGCCACCACCCAGCAAGTGAGGGACAGGCTACCAAATGAGAAGGGAAAACAATTAAGGTCAAATCAGCACAGGCCAAATCCTGCCTAGCACTGAGCGTTTTCATAAGCCCCAGTTAAGCCCTTGTCTAGAGTTGCATATGCACCTTGTGCAGATACTCCGCTCGGGGATGAGTTAGACCCTTGGCAGAGGGCCAGTCTCCTTCAACACCCACCAAGCTCAAATTCTGGGGGAATCGGGTCCCAGGTCCCTCTCCAGTTTATCTTTACAGTTGTCAGTCACAGGGAAGTTTCCAGCACAGATCTGCATAATTTATTGGAGGGTGTGAAGACTAAAAAACTACTTTAAGCACTGCCAGATCTCCCACAAGGACTATGGATACGACCACAAAGGAAAGACCTGACGCAGTTTCTGGCACAGAAAGAGGTGGTATGATGCTGGCCATAATAGGTTTATGGACATGTCTACCAGGCTGATCAGCTTGGGAAGGATGCATATTGATGACCACATGACCAATTTTTACTGAATTACTTTTTCTAATGTGGCAAGAGATGCTGGCTGAAACAGAGCACCCATTCAAAGTTCCTAATCTAGCAATGCAATCCGAGCACATGGCAAGACAGCAGCGTTTTGAACCAGTGATGACAGCAAAATGATAATTTAGCAGCATTTTAAGCTCAGACACAGTGAAACTTCTGTATAATTCCATTACCAAAAATGTTAAATTTAAGTTCTGCCTTCAACCTACAGCCCACGGAAAGAGAAAATTGAGACGGAAATCTGGTGACCCTACTGAAAAGCAGCCAAGACCAGACAAAGTCCAGAGCAGCTAAGATCACGCTAATAATTCTTAGCATCACCACTGGCTCCTTAAGTGCCAGACCTGCCTTGCAGCTCTTCTCTAAGAGCCCCAAGTGCTCAAGAGTCAGTGAAACCCCTGAAGGCCCTGGGAGCTACTCAGAGATTGCAGCACCAAGGCTCCCACCTCGTATTTCTCATTGATGGGGGAGTTCTGGGGAGTTCTCAGACCCAGTGCTGGGTACACCAAGCAGCCACCTCCATCTGCGTCTGCAGGACGCCTGGAGCAGGCAAGGTCTGCTCCAGCGAGGGAACTTTCCAGGCTCCAACTCCAACCCTTTACAAGGGCTGTGTTTTGTAGCCCTGCAAACCCAAATGTACACCCCACAGCACCTCAAACCAGCACTCCTGTAGCTTCACCCCTGGTGTGAAACTCCTCAGAAGTGCTCTGTCCTGAGGGTGCAGGGTAGCAACAATCCTGGAGCCATATTCTTCTTTCTTTGCTGCCTGGCTCTTCTGCTCCTGAGCTTGTTTTTTCTAATCAAAATAAACACACCTTTTACTATGAGCACGAATACTGCCCTTTCCATCTCTCTGGAGAAGCAAAACAAACCTCAACCAGGATGGAAAGGGCATGCTCCCTCCCTCCAAGAATCACCACCTATTCCTGGTACATCAAACCATCACCCGGCACACCCCTTACCAATGTCAAAACTCAGCAAAGCACATTGGCCTTGCTGAAAGGCAATGATCTGCTGTATTATGGACTAAGACCCATATCAGTGCAAAGCTGAGCACATAAAGACTTTGCTGGATTTGAGCCGAAGTAACCTCTGGTCATAAAAGTTCCCTATCACCTATCAAAGGCTACAGGGACTGCCACTTTGCTGCCATGCCTCTGCCAAGTAATCAGATTTGGCTGCCCTAGTCCAGTCCCTTAATAAAGGTTTTGCTCTTAAAAGCGTAAGACTATTGGAAGGAAAACCCAAACAAAATACTGGGCCTAATGATATAAAATACTGCATAGGGAAAGCTCTCTCCGGTGATCCAAGTGATGAACTACAAGTCCATTCAACTTCAAGAAAGAAGAGATAACAGCAGCAGATGGGGTCAGGCAGCTGCCAATGCATCGGTTGCAGGCAAGGTTGTCCAGGTGTGTGGGTCATGCAGGCAGCAACAGGGAGGTCACTGGAGCAAGAAACAACTATTTTAAAGAAAATACTTAAGTATTGCTCTATGTTGTAGTAAAACAGGGACCCGATCTCCTGCTGAGCTCCACAGAGGCAGAGGGAATGGCTGGGTGCGTGGAGGGAGGCAAGAGTGGCCCAGCCCTTCTGAGCTGGCTGCACCAGTGGGACCAGGCACCACGCTTTTACTGTTGCTTTTACTGAAATTCACATGAATCACTAAAAATATTTCCAGAACTGCTTTTAAAAGTCAAACCTAAACCTACGTTAAGTGAACAATGCCCCTGCAAAGCTGTGTGGCCACTGGAAAGTCTAGCTGGTGCTGGCAGTAATAGAGAAAGGAACTCATGATTCTGCGGGCATCCTTTGTGAATATTGAGCTTGGTTTGCTGTGCAAAAAAATGTCTCAAAAGGAAACCACAAGAGTGATCACATCTTCATCTGACAAACTGCATCAGACAGAGGGGGAAGAGATGAATGAGGAACTGTTAAATGGTTCTTTCCAGCTTTTGATTTTACAGCTCAAGCCAGGAGCATTTTTTTCCCTTCAGATACTCAGTACTACTATATCTGTCAGGGAGAGGTTGCTGTGTGAGGTGGAATCAGGAATCCCCTTCTGCCATCAGTTACATTTGGGGATTTCTACACTGAAGTCACCATTCACCTGCCAGTCCCTTAGATCTTTGCCAGCACAAGGTCTGAACCCACAGCCTCAAACCAGCTACCAGAGTCACAAAATGGAGCTGGACCCTCCTTTGGTGGTAGCTCATCATGGAACCCCAGCGATGGCTGTCGGCTGGACTGGTACCGATGGTGGTTCTCCATTGCCCCTACTCCCACCCAAACCAGCACATCCCAGGCAGCTCCCTCTTTTCCACACCAAAGGAACGTTAATGTCACATGCACAGCAAGGGTTACATCTCTGCGGTTTGATCCAACTGCAAGGGTTAAACACGTTTTAAAAGATGCAACAACAAAGCACAAGAAGGAAAACCACATGAAGAAAACCCACCCCAATGCCTAAACTCAGTCGTCCTGAAAGCCTCAGTCAAGGGCTTTCTAAATAACCCTCCCAAGGGCTTTCTAAATAACCCTCTTACAGGCAGGCAGAGGCAGCTCATCCCTCCCATGACGGCAAGCAGGAAAGCCCAGAAAGGTTTCTGTTTGCTTTGTGAATCAGGGAGCGTCATGGTGGGGCATTGGTCCACGCTGCCCACCCGGCCACCAGAACGGTGCAAAAAGGAGCAGACCCTGCCACATGCCACGGCACTGCCACGCTCTCCCGGGGCAGCAATTACGAGCGTCAGGGCAGAACAGAAAGGCAGCAGACACCTCGCAGGCAAACCCTTTTGGCTGCCTCCTCCATCCAAGCTCTCCATCTTGACATGGGTCCCGTCTGGCAAAAGCAGCAAAGCAACTGCTCAGAAGGAGCCCGGGCACACGTTGCTTTATAAAACCTGCAAAAAATAGCAAGGGCCATGCAGGCAGGTGGGCAGGAAACCGCCACTCACACCCCTCACCTGACCGTAGTCCCTTCTCACACTGGAAAGGAGCCGTAAATGCTAAACTGTTTTAAGACACGGGTGACTGGACTGCAACAGCCAAGCAAAGGCCAGCTGGGGGTCTGAACCCCCAAGCTGGAGTGGTGAGAGAGAAGAGTCCCTGACAGATCTGCCAGCAAACGTGAGACCTGGGAAAAGTGGTCCAAAGGGCTTTTAACCTGAGCTTCCACAGCCTGATCCCCAGCCCACCAAAAAGAGAAAAAAACCTCCCTTTGAGCTCCGTGGGCTTTGGAACTGACTCTAAATACTGCAAAGATTTATGCTTGGGACAGTTCTGTGCGTGTCTCACGTTTGTCCACGTCAGTGGGTCCCTGCACTTTTTAGAGTTAAGTTGATGTGTTTCTGTAGTTGTAAGTGCTCAGTTTTCACAGATTCCCTGTGAACGCAGAACCATGAAACAAGTGACTTTGCCATTGAATAAACCAGCCAGCAAATATATGCATGAATATTTTCTACGCTGGAACAGCAGCATATTCCGTATTCCTGCTTCCCAGTAGCGTCCGATCCCCTTCTGTACGACAAGGATGGTGAGCTCTCTGGGTGCGTGGTGGCAGATTTATTTTACGAGGGGCCTAACTCACCATCAGTGGGTCAACAATTAATCTACCTGTACCCAAAACCAACACCACTGCCTACAGTTTGCCACTGCCACTCGAGGAGGATTGAGGAGGATCCAGGTGGATCCAGACCAAGTTTTCTGGACTGAGGCAATGCTTCTAGGAAACGGCTGCTGCCAGGCGCCTGAACCCTGCCCAAAACGCCCCATCCACCCCAAGCTGGATTCTCCAGATCCATACCCAGCCTCCTTTCTTCTCCAGTAACGGAGTCGGGGGCTTTCTCAAAGCCCTGGAAATCACGCTAGCTCCCATCCAGCAAAACACCTAAGCATGTGGTTTAACTTTAAGCACGTGACTGCCGCTGGAATTGCTCACATGCTTAAAGATAAGCACATGCTCCCATGTTGTGCTGCACAGGGCCTCGGCCGGGGCACCCCACCCCAGAGAGCCCCCCAAACACACCTGCCATGTCGGCTGGAAGGAGGACAGCTGGGGGGGCAGCACCTTCTCGTCACCCCTCTCCTTCCCTCACTGCCTGCATTTGGCACTGCTGAAGGTGGCAAAGAGCAGCACGGGCTACCGAGGGCCTCCGTGCCCAGCAGAGCCCCAACGTGGGCGAGGACGAGCCCCCCAGGCCTGGCTTGGCTCGCCCGCAGCCTCCGGCCAAGCACCAGAGCCAGGTGCCCGCCGCGGCGAGAGCCGGCAGAACCTCTCCACCGATGGCTTTTGGGAAGGGCCAGGCATCGCCCACCATCTCCCGGGGCCGTGCACGCTTGCGGATCTTAGCAGGCAGAAGCCAGGCTCGGGGAGGTGAATTAGTGGCCGCCCTTACCCCTCGGGCAGCCGGGCACCACGGCCCCAGCGAGCATCCGTGCGCACCTTCCCGCGCTGCTTCTTCGCAGACCATCGGCGAGCGAAGCTTTCCCGGAGCGGCTGCACGGCATATTCCACCTCCCGCTCTCCGCTCCGCGGTAGGAACTCGTAGATGGGTAAACGGCCAAAAAATATGACATCCTTTCAGAAGAACAGGGGGAGCTGGGCAGGGCTGGCTCCCGCATTTCTCCTGTCACACACGCACACGCACACACGGAGCGTGGAAGGAAGGAAAATGTCCTCTGCCTCCTGATTTCCACCCCATCGCCTTGCCCTTTCCTCAAGCAGCAGGGACGAGGGGTCAGCGGCACATCCACCCCCAAGCAAACTCCCTGCCAACACCCAGGGGAGCCGGCAAGCCCTGCCGCCCCGCTGGGGACCCGGCCGGCCCCACGGCTGCCCACCGCCCGCCACGGCTGCCAGAACCACGGCGCCTCGCGCGACCCGCGCTGCGCGATGCCCGCTCGCCCCACGCTGCACGGGCACGGCACGCCGCAACGGAGACCCTCCACGCCGCAACGGACACTCCACTCCACTCCACTCCACTCCACGCCGCACGGCCGCTGCCCAACGCGACGGGCGCTGCGCGTTGCAATGGGTGCCGCCCGTCGCACCGACGCTGCCCGGTACCGAACCCCGCGGGCCCCGTTATCCCGGTCGGGACGGCCGCGCCGCCTTACCCAGGTGGTCACCCGGAGGATGGTCTGCGGCTGCTTCAGGAAATCCACGGGGTCGATGGCCCCCCCCGCCCGGCCCGCTCCGAAGGAGGCTCCTTCCATCTTCCCGCTCCGCTCCCAGCCCAGCCGAGCCGAGCCCAGCCGCGGCCGCGCGCCTGCCTGCCTGCCCGCCCGCCGCCCCCCCCTCCTCCTCCCCCCCCCGCGCTCCTCCCGCGTGGGCTCGTCCGCAGCGCCGCGTGCGGGCAGCGGGAGGAACCACCCGCCGGGCGGAGGGGGGCGGTGGTGGCGGGGGCACCGGCAGGTGCGCGCTCCCGGCGCGCCGCTCCCCCCCCCCTCCTCCAAGCGAGCCCCAGCTGCGGCCCCCGGGGCGGCGGGATGCGGCCGTGGACACCGCGGAGAGTCAGTGTCACGGCGCTGCGGCCGGGGACGCCAGGCTATAGGCAGGGTCCCGGTGCTACGGGTGGGGACGGCACGGTACGGCCGGGATACCTCGCCACACGCAGGGTCACCGTGCTATTCCAAGGATCAGCGGGCTACGGCCGCGGTCACCGTGCTGCTTCTGGGGATAGCGTGCTACGGTCAGGGGTAGGGTGTCGTCGCAAGGGTCACCGGGCTATGCCGGCGTCACCGGGCAATGGCAAGGGCTACCCGTGCTATGGCCAGGGCAACCCATGCGGCTGCAAGTACCTGGGCCGTTGGCAGGAGGGAGATGCCGTGGCCCGGAGCGCTGGGAGGTCACGGCGCTGCTCAGCTCGCCGATGCGCGCCTTGCTTCCCCTAAGATAAACGCCCTTCCTCTGCCCAGACCTGCTGGTGTCCCTGCTGATAGCAGGGATGGGCGGTTGTAACAGCAGAAGGGGCTGCTGTCACCTCTTCTGGGGAGCGAGAGCCTGGGAGGCCCCCGCAGCAGGCAGCACCGCCTCAAGGCAGGCAGGGCTTTGGCACCCACGGCAGGAGCGAGGTGCTCCGCGGGCAGCTCTGCTCGGGGCCTTTGGCCGAGAGCAGCTTGTTTGAGTGGCAGAGGGAAAGGTTTGGGAGCTGCTTCGCAACAAGGCACGTCGTTACGCGCCCGTTAGCTGGTGTAAGAAAAGGGAAGCGAAGAGTGATGGGGTTGAAGGTCTTGCTTTCCTCGAGCGGGAAAGGAGGCACCCAGAGCTGCCGTGGGACGAGAGGAGGCCAAGCCCTGTCCCTGCTCCTTCTGCAGGGACAGTAGGAAGGAGGAAAAAAGAGAGGAACCTTGCAGAGGGAAACCCTCAATTACTGCAAAGGGAGTTCCCCCCCGCGGCTCCAGGACCATCTCCTGAGTTAGTTTTCATAGCACCGTGATGATGATCCCGGTTCCATAGATACCGATGCCATGACAACTCTGACATCATCTCTGCTTCGGACGGTAGCTGCAGGGAAAGTCGCAGAGAGGAGTACGCATGCACCGCTGGCATGGAGCAGGCCTCCGGTCAGGGCTGGGGGGGCTTCTTGTGGTTCCACCACCAGCCCTCCTCCTGACCTGCTGCCCGTACAGCTCTGTTTCCCCATGCAGCGACCAGCGCCGCTGCCAGATCACTCGGGGTACACGTGTAGCAGGCATGTTTAGCCCCTTACATGCAAAATGCTGCAACAAAGCGAAGGGTTCCCGTGCGCTGGCCCCCATCTCCAGCTCACTTTGGCCTTTTGCAGCTTTGTCAGTCTGTTCTTTCTGGCAGGTGGAACCAGGATTTAACTGTTAAAGCTCATGATGATGCCATTCAGCTTTTCTCAATTACAGGTGAGTCATCATCTCTCCCAATCTATTTCTGACTCTCAGCAGGAAAAGCAGAATTCAGCCTTGCGTTCCTCAATGTCACCAGCTCTGTAGAAATCACATTTTACTATGTGAAAAAGAAATGGCTACGAAGAGAATGCCAAGTTGGTCCCTTCTGATTTCTTCTGGCAAGGTGTCTCATGGGGCTGGCCAGGGCTTGCACCCCAGCGTCAAGAGCATCACCAGCTCATCCCTGAACTGCAGGTTAAGAACAAAGACCATGTTAACTGGAAGGGATTACCATAGGTGAGATTCTCAAACAGCTTCAGCAGTTTAGAAGCAGCTGTTCCGGTGTCCTCAAAAATCAGTTTTATGCTTTGGAAACAAACCATCCTGTATCCATCAGCCCACAGTTACGTACGATGGCAAGGGCAGCCCTGCTCCCCAAGGGCAGCCAGTGCCAAGGAGGCTCCCCTGTCTGGGTTGGGGTCAGCACACCCCGCACCTCATCCTGCGATCGGGTGTCCCTACAGCCATTGCCACGGCATACATCCCAGGTGGGTCTGTGCAATGCGAACAGCTCGCGTACATAAAAGGCTGTGGACAGACCCTCAGAAAACCAACGGCATTAAGAAAGCTGCAGGGTAGGATGTACGTGCAGGAGGACAGCGTGCTCCCGGGGCTACTGCACAGGGAATCATCTAGCCCTCTGGGGTCTGCTCTTGGTTTTCTGATGACATTGGGAAAGACACTTCAATCCTCCCCTCTTCGAAAATGTCTTGCCCAGCTCATCTGTCCCAACTGGGACAGGCCTATTTCGGACAATGCAAAGCACAAGGGACCAAGATACTACCTGAATCATTTAGATGCTATCATAGAACAAACTGTAACCATTTCCAGATACATGGTTTATACACTTCAGAGCATGACTGTGATGCACCAGGCAAGATCCCCACTGAAATCCCTGCTTCTAAACTTGTCCTCTTTCTTTGAGATTCATCTCCCCAACTTCTGCTGTGTGCAGTTATGTTTATACAATCATTTTTCACGTCATGTGCTAGCTTTTTTCCCCTGCTACAGTGCAGATAAAGTGCAGTAGCTATCTCTAGCCTACACGCAAACTGTATTTCTGTTTCACTTCCTATTGCTGCAAATAAGCTAACAGATACACAGAGCCAGCCAATAACGGAAAAGGATATTGCATCTTGAACATTTTCCCCATCAAATTGGGGAAAAGAACACCGTTTGGAAATGGCAATTTCCAGAGCATTTGTTCAGTTTGAACAAGTTCTGTCTGCATTTACCATTCCCCCTGGATTTTGGTGACAGGGAGCAAACCGAGCAGCAGGCAGACAAGTGCCCAAGTTCTGTCCGTGGTTTGATTTTACAGTACTTTAATTAAGGGTAGTGGAAAACACGGGTTTGCCTCCTGCTTCTTGTAGTCACGCTGACTTCTTAATCTTTGTCTCCAACGCAAAAAAGCGATCAGGTTTTTACCTGGGTTAAGTACATGGACATGACAACCTTGAGACAAGATGTGGGGATTTCTCCTTCTTCAAAGCCTGTTTGAGTCAGTCCTCCCCACTCAGCTAAGGGCTGATTTCAACTAGCTCTACAGAGCTAAGAGTGGCAATGTTTTTCAAGGGCGCGTGGCTGAACATAACCCATTTATGAAAGCCTACCAAGTTACCTGTTGTCAGCTGAACGACTGTAAGCGATGCTAGTGTTGCTCTGTGAAGCAGAACATATTTGCAAAAATTTCCAAGCAGATGGCTGAGGCCAACACAGCCTGCTTCACAGTCCCAGCGCTGCGATCACTGGGATTGGGACTTGGCCCATAGGAAGCCCAGTAATGGACAAGATGAGTTAATACGATTTCTTTAGCAGGACTGACCATATTTTCTCTGTGGCAGAGGGTAGCAGTGGGATGCTCCTGATTTGGCAGACAAAACAATCAGCCATACTTTCTATTTAACATCTCTAAAATAAAAGTGATGTGAAACTGCCCTGCTCTCAGAACGGCTTTGACAGTGTATTTATAGTGAAGCTGCTCCGGCTGAGCAATCCAAATAAGCAGAATGCAGGCTCTCTGCAGCGCGCAGCCGGAGGGAGCCAGCCAGGCTCTGGCCACAGTTTACAGCCCACCGATTTCAGCAGCTCTGCGAGGTCTGACACTGTCTTTTGCACGGGCACGGGTGGTAAAACAGCTTGCCCTTCACATTGCTTGGGCAGCACGCTTGAAGCAGTACTTTGATATATGTTCATTTACTTGTTGCTCTGAAATGCTCTGCTTGACATTCATTAGAGTTTGGCTAATGTTGCTTTCAGCCATTAGTCTCTAGAAAAACAGGAGAGCTGATGGAAATATTTGAGAGGTGCTTAGAAATTCATAGTGTCCAGTAACAGAGAGAATGGACTTCCTGATTAGCAATACCTTAGCACGCTATCACTAGAAAGCTACTTAATGCTCTCCACCCTAAGACATCCAAAAATATCTGGAAGATCATTTATTAGCTGGTTACTCATCCACTTCTGAAATGCAGCCATTTCTCAGGTGGGATCCAGCAGTTACTGTGCAAGTATAAACGCAAGATAAGCATGCTATTAAAAAAGACAGAAAACTTTACTAACTGAAATCACCAGGGGAAGATTTGGATAGCAGAATTCAATTAATTGAGATAGCATTTGTTTTAAACAGAAGAGTTAATATCTCAGTACTTGCATAAAAACCAAACCGAACAAAAACCCCAAAAGGATTTCAAAATGCTTTCCAGTTTGCAATTGCAGGCTTGATATCTCATCTAGTAAACTTATTCTTTGCTTCTTCTCAAAATATTTCATAGCACAAAAAGTTTGGGGTTTTTGGCAAACCAGTAATCTAATCTGATTCAGTTGCTGGGCTGAACTCTGCTACATGAAGGTGCACAACACCTTGGGAGGAGCTAGACGAAAAGGGAAGTAAGATCCCTAGCTGTTTTCCAAACTGACCTCCTTAGGACCACAACAGCAAGTCACATCGTGTAGGACCTGACCAACAAGTTGACTTTGGTGCTTGTCATCTGCTACCTGCTCGGTGTTGCAGCTAAGCAGGTATGGTAATGCGAGCAGAGCTGACAGCTACAAGGACACGGGGCAGCCTCCGAGCAGCTCGAGCCATGCTCTGACATGCAGAGCTTCTACAATTCTCATTTGAGCTACATCAAGCTTTGCTGCCAAAGAAGTTCTCCCAGCTTAGTCCTTTTGTTATTATAATTTCTGCTCATGTTACACAAGAACGCAAGATCCACAGCGCAAGTTCTGGGGGAAAAAAGGGCCACGAGTTTTGCGTAATGAATGTGGTATTTGTAGTGATATACTGAAAAAAAGAAATGCTTCGTTTCTTAACTGACCATAGCAAGTACTGAACAGGTCCTCAGATTCAAAAGAAAGATGTAACCTGACATAAAGGGAATTCGTGGGACGGATCGAGATGAGTGATTTTATTGTAGTGAACAATATCGTGCCCAGGACTGTGCAGTACGAGCACATTAAAATAGCCTCCCTGAATGAGATTGTCATCTAAACAGAAATACAGGCAAAGGCTGCTGAAACGGCTGTTTTTATTCCCATTTTGCAGAAGTGGAAGTGTGGCTACAAAAGATGAAGTGACTTACCTGGAGTCTAGCAAGAAGCTTGTGACTAAGAACTGGATTTTTATCTCTTGAGTCTCCAGGCACGTGCTCTAGCCATATAGGTCTTGTCTTACATACCTTGCTATCTTTTACCCCATCTAAGAAGCAGGACATGAGGCATAGTCAGAGAATCCACTTTTTCACACTACTGGTAGCTTGGGCCAGACGTCAAGGATGGAAGAAGCAGGGAAAGCCCAGCTTTGCCTGACTGTACTCAGCATTTGAAAGGAAAGTCCCCATCCAGTACGGGGACTTGAGTTTAGACCTAAAGCTTGGCATTCTGGGAAAAATGGAAGCTTTGAAGACTGTATGAAATAGCTGCCTAGTGTCTGCTGTGGAAAAGACATTAATTTAACTCAGCTGTTTTCTTTCTCACAGATCTGCTAATTCAAAGCAAGGCTCCCATGAAACTCTGCAGGATTTCTTCCTACCTCTTCCCGTGCAGAAAGGCTGGGTTGCATCCCTGTATCTCAAAAGGAACAGCTTTGCTGAAGTCATGACTGCCCTGTGATCTTCCTTCCAAATCCTCTTTTTCCTCCATAAAGCATTCAGAGCAGATGACAACCATGCCAAGTAACTTTGATCCCTTCTGACTAAAAATTACACCCATTTCATGACTGCTGTGTACCATTCCCCTTGCCTATGTCTGGTCTGTGCATGAGCCTATGCAAGTCTGCGCATTCACTAAAGAGCTTGCGTGTGGCACAACTGAGTTGTGCCAGTATGGATGAGCTCACCTTTAAGCAAGGTACACATCTGGCTCCCATCCACTGTTGGCTCAGGCCACAGGCGGAAAAAAGCAAGCCACAGGATCTAACCCAGCACAGCCCCTGCCACCAAGAGGACCTCTGAAGGCTGGCTGCAGCTGAAGTCACTTTCCTACAAGCAAGTGATGCCCTATATTACAAACACAGTGTTCTGTGTTAAGAAAGCGACTGTTACAAAATTATCAGATAAAATTCATTCACCCTTTTTCATCTGTTAATGACCTGATAAAAAAGCCAGAACTTCTCCATATATGACCAGCTATGGGCTGATGATCAGGTAGGAAACACACTGGAAATAGCATCCAGACAGTGTTTTATTATACTTCCAAGTGCAGATTTTAGCTGCAGGCAGAGAAATAACACATCCCTCATTTAGGTAATTATACATGAGGTATTACACACGAGTTTGAAAAGTAACTGAAGTCACCAAAATCTCCTCCCAAAACCACAGAAAAGGGACTAGCATGAGGTAAAATATTTGATGTCTGGAGCAGTTTGCTATTCTAGAGAAGGGTAAGAGACAGGAAAGGCAACGAAATAAATACATGCTTTGTTGCCCTCTACTGTTCGCTTGGTTAAGATGCAAAGCAAATTTTCCCTGTAGTTCCCCCCCTGTGAAGCACATTGCAAGTAACAGACAACAGAAGCCAAAAAGCATGATGATATGTAATATATGGGAGGGAAAAAGTGGGACCAGGAAGAGGACCTTCTGCATTAGGAGTGCTCGAAAGGAAAACCAGCAGCCTGCACTAGCACAATGCACAGAAGCAGAGGGCACTTTTCCGCAGGAAGCAACCCAGCAAGGTCATGGGAGGCAGGAGCAGAACTCAGCAGCCTTAGTGCCAGGACTACCATCTAAGTGCTAGACCGTGCCAGATGCTGTGAGCCCAGACAAATGCTGGCATAACTTTCCAGGCTGTATTAGCTACCTTTCACTAGCCCAGTAAGTGCAGACGGGATTGTCACACGCCAGGGGGAACAGAACAGTTTCAAAGCTTGGCAAACGCTAGTGCTGCTTGTTAGACTTTACTTCTGGAAACGTTAAGAGTAATTACAAAAATTAAGAACTGACAGCAATAACAGATACCCCAGCATCAGCACAGATAAGGGTACTGCATCCCATTTATCCTTAGGTGGTAGGAACCAACCTTTGTTCCAGAGTTTTGCGAGTTGTGGCAAGTTTTCTGACATGCAGTAGGTGCATGCTGCATGCCAACTACCACCAGCTCTCAGCTCCTTTGACTGTGAATTAATTGTGCATTGGTGCAGATACACCTGAAATGGCTATGTCAGCCAGTTTGGAATTGGCATATCGTGTTCGTGTACACTTCCCTGTGGGACTTGCCAGTCCGGTCAGTGCTCCGGCTCACCACAACACTGACCCCCGTGCCCTCAGACAGTCCTCTACGTTCTAACTGCTGGTTTGCCTACATGCTATTAGCTGTGGTTTTGCTTTACTTGCTTTATTATATTTCCTATTAGCCTACAAAATCAAGAGTTGACTTCACATAACCTTGCTGGCAGTTTCTACTGAAGTGCTTA
This sequence comes from Leptodon cayanensis, assembly GCA_027564655.1. Classification (NCBI taxonomy): domain Eukaryota; kingdom Metazoa; phylum Chordata; class Aves; order Accipitriformes; family Accipitridae; genus Leptodon; species Leptodon cayanensis. Next base: position 18,428,417 of record JANXJC010000063.1, on the reverse strand, counting down.
TTCCTAACTACACAAAATACTGAACAGCTCCCCTCCATCATTCAGACAAAAAAAAACCTCAACAGCCCCTCCAAGAATAGGGAAAAAAAAACAAACAAACAAACAAAACCCCCAAAAAAACACAATACTGATTTTTGCAAGGGGCAAAAAACCCAAAACAAAAATCTAACCCCTTCCCTCTCCAAGCCTGTAAAAGTCCAACAGGAAGAAGTATCACATGCTGCCTGTAACAGGCTGGAGCAAAAGACACAAGCAAAGCGACTCTTGGGAATCTTACTGTAAACAGGAGACTGTATACACCCAACACACTGCAAAGGAACAGCTAATCCCTGGAAAAATGTTAAAAGCATAGCGGTGCTTCCGCCAACATCTGCACTTGTTACTTGCTTAAGCAACTCTGCCTCCCATTCATGAAGTGGTCAATTCCCTTGTGGCTCCCTGCTCTTTGCTTTCAGGGGGGAAAACAGAAGAAGAAGAAGAAAAAAATTACAGCTATGAATGCAAACCAGTCCACGAAAAAATAAGCCCTTTGTGAAGCTGAAAGGTTTGCCAGTTGCCTGTTACACACGAGCAGCTCTTGAGGAAGGTCCCACAAGCTCCTTAGGCAGTACCTGCTCCTGACTGTGCTTTGTCTTGCAAGGGTTCCTCCTATTGATAGGAAGCAGCTTCCCCTTTCTGGCAAATGTGATGGGATGTGCATGGTTGTGTGGTGAATATGCAGTTAACAAATGTTGCCCTTCAGTAGGTAACACCCTCCTCTGCCAACCTGCTCAAATTCAGCAAGATTTGAGCTACTCCCAACTCTAATGCTACCCTTAATGCTGTTAGAAACATACGAAAAAAACCCACACTTGAACCTCATAAAACATCCCACTGGTCCCCACATAAAACCAAACTCCGATCTGATGGGCAAGGACCTGTTGTACAAAATCACTGCATTTTTGTAGCTTCGTGACCCACAGAGAATTGCATCAATTCAGCAGCACAACAGAAAAGGACCAGTCGCAGCCCCACCTTGCTTGATCAATATACACACACACACACAGAATCACACAACCTCAGTCGAGCAATCAAGCACAGACAGTAATACATTGGCATGCAGGTTAGACACGCCAACACAATATGATGCCTTTTTCTAAGGTCTCACGCCGTAGGGAAGCCAGGAATGAACTCAGTTGCTTTATTATTTTCACATCAACAGGAAATATAATTTGAATACAGATATTTTTAAAACTAGATTTAATTAAGTGCATTTGGAAGAGTATTCACAATTTTCTGTACACAAATACAAGTATCTTCAATAGAAATTTCTTACCCAAGATTAAAACTTGAGATGTGATACAAATGAGCAGCAAAAAAAAAAAAATCCCCCCCTCCCCACACAGTCAAGTCCACAGAGATGACAATATGCCTGAGAAACATCAAAGCTCTTCTGCAAAGCCATAAACATGAGAGAACAGAGTGCAAGCATATATTTTACCAAATGGCCACTTAGCAAAGTTACAAACTGCCCTAATAACATCCTAGCAGCCACAGCTGGTGGCCTCACTATTAGGAAGCATTTGCTAAAGACACTGGCTTCAGCTTTAAGGCTCTTCCCCTACCCCTGCACTGCTGCCAGGCCAGCAGAACACCACATGCTGGCAGAAGGGGCCTTTCCTTCTGCACACTTCTACCACCTCCTTGAACAACACAAGGTGACAAAAATTTTGTGCTGCCACACCTGCTCCCCCTGATTTTGAGCAGGATACACGTTTATTTTCCTCTCTACACTCTAATATGTGGACAGATGCTGCAATATGGTGCAAGGTTACCATGCACCTGCCTGTCACCAACCTACTCATTAACACTGAAGCAAATTAGGAAGAAATCTCATCATCTGCTCCATGGGCGATGAAATTGTCACAGAGAATAGTCGAGGGCAGACTGGAAAGGAAGAACAGTAAATTCCTTCTCTAGCACAACCAAGTCCAGAAGAAAATGCCTGTCCACACCCCCAGCTGTTAAAACTATCCTGACAGAACTGGGTAATTTAGGTCATGCCTGACAAAAGGGGAGGGCTACAGCCTTTTTGTTGGTCCTCTCCTCACTAGTGGATATCAATGAGCTTCATTTTGGGGACTGAGTTTATTACCAAAAAGACAAATACCAAGGGCTGGAATTTATTTGTTCTAAGAACCTCAACATGCTAATAGGGAAATTTTCTGAGTGCTTTTAATAACCCAAATGATACCTTCAAGTCCTAAGTCAGCCTGCATACTTGATAAAGTATCTTATCATTAGTTTTGTTGGGTTTCCGTTTAGAAACTTTACTACATAAAAAACTTCAAGAATAACCAGTCCATAAAATTTGTCTCATACTGTTTTAACAGGTCCAATTTGAAAGAACTTGAATATGCCATAAAACATTAAAATGTATTTCCAAAGTTCTTACTGCTTTTCTAAACACTAATGAGCCCCATGCACACAGGTTTGAAGATCAAAGTTCCTAGATACGAGCTGTCATCACTGTGATACTATCAAAAAAGTACCATTAACATTTCCAAGTAACAATCAGCAAGAGCTTACATGATTACATTACATTGTAATGATTACATTACAAATGTACTGTAATGCATGAAATAAAGAAGCTCACTGAAATAAGCAAGAAAACCTCAGCAGGAAGTAAAGAAGCAAAAAGCCTACTATTGTCCTGGTTTGTGCAAACTCCTGCAAACTTTTCACAGCCAGAAATGCAATAAGGGCATGATATCACTATCTACTTTAAGAACGTGAAATTCTTTTGACTTTTTTCATCAACTGTCTCTTTTTATAGACAAACATGTGTTTATATGCATTGTGGTGTAAATAATTTATGCTGAATGAATCCAAAATTCACTTATGTATCAATACAATGATGCAGTATAGCTGACCTAGGAAAAATACACATAGCATGGACTCTGACCAGTTTCTACAGAGGTGATCTATTATATGGACTCTTTTGAGTCCCCTGCACAATAAATACTATCTAAAGCTGGCATCGCAGTCTTAAGCGGGACTGAAATACTGCAGGGGCCTTGTAAAGTCCTTTTGTTCTAGAGAGATTTTTAGCTAGGGGATAACACCAGAATATCAACCAGGTCAGCAAGTACCAATTAAGAATTTCAAAACACAAGTGACATCTCAGAAATACTGTATGGTAAACAAAGCTGAATGTGCTTCATTACAGTTGAGACATCAGTCTCAAGCTATTTTCACGACAGACAAAAGTTCACAGCAGAGATTAAGAGGTTATCTGCTTTAAGATTAAGTAGTTTGGTAGAACTTACCATCATATCACTTCTGAATCCAAAGAAAATTAGCAATTAATTTAAAACGTTTGAATTTCACCCAGTTCATACTTCATTCCATTTGTCATGTGAGTCTTTTTTTTTTGTCGTGCTTTAGTTTCCCTTTCTACAATGTTCTCTTACATAAGTTGAAAGACAAAAATAAAACGAGAAATCTGAGCTCCATGATTTTAGTATTTAAATTAAATGTACCTGCCTTCAAGCCTTTTATCAAAGGAATTGGATGCAAGTTTAACCAGAAGCATTGGAGATCTCTGAAAGAAAGATCTGGGGGTACAGACTTGGCACAAAACACAGCATGAGTTTTCTCTATCAGAACAACAAAAATGAAAATTACAATTATCAGATGCATTTTCTAAAACATCAGGATAATATCTGCTGATAAACGTAAAATGCCACAGGGCGGCCCTCTACAACTTTGTTCAGGGAAAATGAATTCTAGTCACAGAAATAAGCAAATGCCCCAAAATAAGGAAATGTCATAATGAAAAAGTCTCCACAAGTTTATCAGTGACTGAATTTCACAGGTTTCTGGCAATTCCTGTGTCAAATGTAAGGCTTCAATCCCTCAGGTAATACATTTATGTCATCTTTTATCAAAATATTACTAGGATAAGATTTTCAAATTTACTTTTAGAATTGGTTTACCTTTATTTCCACAAGCCTTATCAGTCATACACACAAGCACACAAACACACAGTTATCGACTCGCACATCTCTCTGTAGTGACTCGACACCAGATTGAATTGGTCTCTTAGATTTCCAAAGCAGTCTCTATGGATTAATCACAACTACCATCTTTCCAACCATCTCTCCAGCGCTCATCCACACGAGAGCAGTCAAATTCAGATTTCCCCAGTTTCCTGTTCACTTCATTATGAAGAAGACACAACCACTGGGAGAAGTTATTTCTGTTGCTAGTATCAGGCTGATTTGTACATAATCTGCAAACAGGGAAGAGGGAACAAATGTTACTTCTTTACAGTCACCAACTTCAATACCCAAAGCAGGCACATAGCACACAGGCACAGCCAGCCAGAGTTGCCTTTTCTGCTACTGCAAGATGAGTCACAAAGAGAACCCAGAAGAGAGCACACAGAGAACAGTAATTATCAGAGGCCAAACCTCCACTATAAAATACCGATGGCTGCAACTGGCTAGGTTTAATTCGCTGCCTAGTCTTGTCAACTGGAAAAGACACAGGAGTCAAACCAGCTTATCTATGATAAAAAGCAAGAAGTACTTGAGTTCATCAAAATGCTGAACTACAAAAAAAATATAGAATAATAAATGAAAAAAACTGAGCAGATGCTTTGCCATGTGATGCCTGCTAAATCAATAATTAGGTTTCAAACTTTTTTTCCTGTGTTCATCATCCAGAAAAGAGGAGTTGAAACTTCTGAGAAACAACTTGACAGCAACAGGAGTAGAACACTTTATCAAGCATCACAGCCCATTTTGGTCTTTGCCTCCACTGCTGAGGTTGCCAATAAAGGGGATTTTCTGGGGTAGAAGAACACTTGCCTCCTGAAAGCCAAATTATTTCAAGTCCCAGTCTAATTCCACAACAGCGTGCAAATCCAGTTTGAACAAGAAAATCCAAAAATTGCCTCAGGGATGCCTTGGAGGCAGCATACAAACTAACAGCACAAGAAAAGGTATTTGTTTTTTGAGTAAGTGTATCTCTGATTTATGCAATAGTGGAAGAAACCAGTTCAGGTAGCTACAAACCCCAAATGCAGGAAGAGCTGCTGATATGCAAATAGCTGCTGCAGCCCAGCATTTCAGGCTAGCCCCTTCAACAGCAGCCACCAAAAAAAACCCTGACGAACCAACTCACCTTTCCCTCAGATCCTCAGCACAGTGCTCGCAGGGGTAAAACTTGGAGAAGAGGTTGATGAACTCCCTCATCTCCTTCTGCTGGGCACCGGTGGGGTGGTCGGGGTAGTACGCCGCCATAGTGTGCAGGAACGCCCAGGTGTTTCGGCCAAGCTGCTCGCTGTCGAGGGGACAGTCCGGCGGTGGCTCTTTCTCCTCCGTGACCGTTGTGTCCTGGAGCAGGAGAAAGGGTTGTGAGTGGAGGCCGGTGCTTGGTGGGGAAACAGCCCCTTTACACTCGGGTGGGAGGATGAGATGGGGGGGAAACAGGCCCTTCACACCCTCAGTGGGGGCCAACGGCCGAGTCCCCCTCCACACCTGGTAGGGAGATGATGGAGGCCCCCTTCACACTCCCACAGAGGGGAAACCCTGCCCCTGGCCCCTTCACACCCTGAGGAGGGGGACACACAGCCCCATCGCACTCGGAGAGCAGGGTGGAAGCCCGCTTCACAGCTCTAAGGGGCTGGGGGGCGCCGACGACAGCCTCCCCCGGCCCCCGGGGTGACAGGGGAGGCTCCCGCCGCTCCGCCCGCGGGAAAGCGGCCGCCGCCTCACCCCGCCGCCCGGGACCGCCCGCTTCCTCTGCTCGCGAAGCCAGCTCTTGAAATCCGTGCAGGCTCGGCACGGCTTCTTAGACGGCTCCTCCGCCCCTGAGCCCGCGGCGCCGTGCGGGACGGCGAAGGGGAAGGCGAAGGAGCCGCTCTCGGTGCCTGGGAACGGCGAAGAGCCGCGACCCGGCCGGCCCTCGCTGGGCGCCGCCATCTTGGCGTCGCGGTGCACCACGGGCCGCCGCGGGAAGCCGCCATTTGAATCGTCCCCGGTTTCCCTCAGGCGGGCGCGGACGGCCCGGCCCGGGGACCCGGGGCCGGGGTCTCGGGAGGGCCTCGCTGTACCCCCGGCCGGGCGCTGGCGGGAGGGACGGGGCTTTTCCCCGATCTGGGTGAGGAGGCTCGGCCTGGGCGTTCGCCGTTCAACACCACACGCGGGAGTGCGCGTTTCTGGTGGGTTTTTTTGCTAATACGGCAGCAAGCTCTGGGTTTGAATCTCGTGTGTGAGGAGAACAGGGCGGGTTTTCCTTCACACGGCGCAGTGACATGAGCCTCCCACCAGTGCTTGTCCACCTCACATCTGTGTGTGTATATATATATATGTATGTATGTATGTATGTATATACTGTGTGTCACCGAGCTCATGGCATGGAGCAGCTCTCCTACGTGCCGACAGCAGTGAAGGGCACTTCAGCGTTATCTCCAGCACAGTGATACAAACAGTGTGATTGAAAGACCAAACAAATGGATAACTCATTTCCAACTCGTGCACCTGTAGCAGAACACGCCCATATAAAATTTTACGTGTTTTAACACCTGTCACGTGCTTGTAAAACTATATTGAGGAAGGATTTACTTGCCTCTTTCTGAGAGCATTTGCACGTGTTACACAAAGGTAGGCACGCCGAAGAAGTGAGCCCTCGCCTGTAGCTGGGCTGCTTGGGGCTGAAGGAGAGTCCAGGCCTTGCCCGAGCTCTTCAGTCTCGAGTGGACATTCAGCAGCTTTCCTTTTGCTCCTGGTGAGCCACAGGCTTGCGAGCACGTGAGGATGGTGACCCAGCTCCTGGGCAATGGTCCAGCACAGCATCAGCTTCAGAGCTGGGTCTCTTACCCCTTGGAAAGGTTAATTAGCTGCAGCTTGGCACTGTGCTAAAAGCGCAGATAAAGCTTTTGGCCCATTCATCCTGTGTGTGACCACGTGAAGCACACCCCACAGCCAGCCTCCGAGGCACAGCGGTCTTGGGAAATTCTTGATGGGTGTCACAGGATGAAAAGTAAGAGGGCAGCACAGACTTGCTCTTTTCCTTCTTTTTGGCTTGACGTTGTCATGCCGTTAGAGGTTTTGAGGTTACAAGATAAGTCTCCCAATGTGGACAGTTCACTCTAGAATGTGAATTCTGTATCCACTTCCACTTTTCACCTCTTCATGTCCCGCAGGTTGAGTGACAAATGTGATTATTTTGTTTAATGCAAACATTTATGGCTGGGATGGAGGTGGACCAAAACACCATCTTAAGAAATCTTGTATTAGCTGGCTGGGATAGGTTTTTGCCTCCCTTCCCTCCTCCTCTTCCCCTTCAGGCAGCACCACCCTTTTCGTGTCCCTTCAGGCAGCCGTGGCCTGTGACCTTTATCCTTAGCAGCTCCTGCCCCTACAAATGGCTGTACTTCTCCACATCCTATTCCTTCCAGGGTGTTTCATAGCCTATTTGAAATGCATCTTGAGTCTTTTGCCTGATGTTAAGTGCTGTTGTGCCGCCAATTCTGCGAAGACACAATTTGTATGAAAGTTACTGGAAAAATACTGCTCATTTTCAGCTGTTATCCTCCAATATATTTAACACAGCATGGCGTAATGTTTAGTAGGTAATGCATTATTTTAGAGAAATGCTTCAAAGACTTGCCTTTGAAAAGATTTCAAAACTTAGTGTGCTTTATGTGGAAATGGCTGATCTGTTTCCTGGTCTGCGTAGCACTGAGCTGATGATCTAGATGTCTGTCTTTAGGCCTCCTATTTACCAGTGCTCCTTTCTTTTTTTTTTTATTTGCAATTTTGTGAGAGCATTTCTTTGCTGATATTCACGAGGGAGGGAGAAGAGACATAAGTAACTGATAGGAACCACTGAAATGGCCTTGTCTAAAGTTATAGACAGCTATATATCTAAATTCCACACACGAAGGAAAGATCAAGTAGGGGAAAAGACATTCTTTATATTTGTTTTCCTTACCCACCAATAAATATTTAAATGATGTTGGTGACCTCATTCTTTTTTTTTCATTCAGGAAAAAAAGGTATGCTGCTATCTAGAAGAGAGACCTGGGGAATTTCCTACAGCGCTTTATTGCTTAGCCTTCAAGCAATTAAATAGCTGCAGAGATGTTTCTAAGTCAAAGCAATCTCCTTGTTCGGCTGTTAACAGTCTGTTTGCTTCCTTTGTAGTGATTTCATCTATTGAGTTAGTTAAAATATAAGCATGTTTTATTTAAAAGGAAAAGGTTCATAACCTGGAAAGAAGCTGTTGCTTACAGAGGGATTTGTGCTCAGTGTTGACCCACCTGCCCCTTTTCTGGTCAGTTGTAAGAGCAGAGCTGGCTCTTTAGGAAAAGTTGCTCCCAATTTTCTCTGTTTGCCTTCTATTTGGCCAGCATCATCTTGTTTCAAAGCAGGTGAGGAAAAAAAATTGAGAGATGCTCAGATTCAAATCAGAGCAAGGAAATCCACTTCACTGTCTCTAACTGAATCCAAGAGTACAGCCTAATTAATTCCATCTGACGGAAGGAACATGGTGCAGAGCAGAGGAGAGATGCGGCAGCCCTCCTTCCTGCTCTCCCTTGGACAACCCTTCTGTTACGTGCCAGCAGGAGCCTGGTGGATGCCCCGTGGAAGGTCCCCATGGGTGCCAGTGTTCAGCCGCGTGTCCCTCACAGGGATTGTGTGACACTGGAGCAACCCTCTGCGTCCTTGCACCACCGCTGCCCCGTCTGCTCCAAGCCTACCTGAGGGTGCTCCGACCAGGCAGAGAAACTGCAGCGCGGGTGTGCGACACGTGAGCTCGGTGGGGACGGAGCTCTGGCGCCGAAGGAACCCGCGGTGAGCCCCGGCGGGCCGGTGTGGTGCGTGCTCCCACCTAACCCTCCAGTTCCAGCCCTGTGATTTAGGAGCTGCCAGTGTTGTAGGGCCTGTTACCAAATGAGCTCCTAACAAAGACCCCTCCTAAGAGTGGCTGCTTCCTGGGGGCAGGGAGCAAAGCATGGCTCCATCCATCCCGCGCTGTCCGGCCGACGCTTCCTCGGTGCGTGGTCCAGGCGCCGGCTGACAGTGGCACCTTGCAGTGCTCCTGGGCGTGGGTGCTACCAACAAAGCACCTATTTTTCAATTATGTCAGTGAGACCGGGCTCACTGAAGTCTACTGAATAGGTGCCTCTTCCCAACAGCCGCTTAATCTGTGACTGGAATAGGGTAATGCACAGGATGGCAATGACGGTAATTACCAGGAAGCATTAGTAAAACCTGCGTTTGAGAAAACGCGAAGGGTGTGTTTGCCTTTCTCAGAGGAAGACTGCTGTTTGATGTTCTGCTTTTATCTTTGGCACTTGCTAAACAAGACCTTGGGAACTGGCAGCTGACAGTAGGTGCACAGGGAAGGAAGAAGAAACGGGCTAGCAACGGGAGATGATCCCTATTTGAGGACAGATATGCATCCCACTGCTCACTCTCTAGCGTGACGGTGGCAGCTGGGTCTGGACACCCGCCCTGGGGCCAGACACCCTCCTGGCCCTCTGAGTCCCACTGCACCGTGGTCAGAAAGTCGAGTCAGGATGGGAAAAATGCATGGTACAGCCATACCCACAGTGGGCTTTGGGCGAGGACAAAGGCCTGAGCAAAGAAGGGGTAACCCCAAGGAGAGGAGACCCCGAGGAGGGGTGACCCCAAGGAGACTTCACACAGCTCTTTTCCCAGCCGTCTGACCCCAGATTACAGCAGGATGCATATTTATGTACTGATATGATTACATCTACAGAAAGGCTGCTAACTTTCAAAGGTAACTGGCTTAACTAACACAGAGAGGACAAAACTCTTGCTGCTATCTGCACAGCCCACTTTCTAGGATGCAACGGGATTGTATGGAAATGTAATAGCCCGCAGGACCAGTGAGCCCGACTGCCTCCTGGCATGCATTTCTCTCCCTTACTGCTATAAAAAGTTAGATTTTGACCAGAGAACAAGGAATAATATTCTCAGAGCCTTCTGCATCATTTGGGAACCTGAACATCACTGACTTTTCATTAATTCATTTAAAGTTCTTTGGAAAATTTCACCCTATACATCTCAGGATTCTTGCCATGGTTTTTATGATGGTTTTGTAGATAGTTCCAGTTGAATGTAACTGTTGCCCTCTCCAGGGGAGTACACCAACAGGAAGCTGAGTCGTATTTACATGTAAGGATGTGAGCCTGAAGTCCAACCAGTTACAAAGCCAGCATCAGGAATTAGTCATGCAGTTGTTTATGAAATTACAGTCAACTAGGAAATAGCAGCAGAAAAAAATAATGTATATTTCCAGGTAGGTGAATCATACTGAAAAGTTTTGTTTGTATACAAGAAATGGATCACCTCCAAAATTTCCCAAGGCATGAATTTATCTCCCAGTTATCAGGAAGCACCCCACTGCCATAGTGACACACTTCACTGCCAGTGATTGCGTGAGATATCGATCTCAGTTCAGATCTGGCCAGAACTATTAAAATCTGTTCAAAACAGTCTGAGGTATGTTCAGACTTCATACAGAGTACACCAAGACTCTGCATTGCTCAAATCTAGGGGCCTATACCCAGACACTGCAGTACGTTATTTTGAAGTTTTTGCAGTTTTTACCTGTGGATCCTCTTGCTGATCAAAACGAGAACTCAGAAGTAGTGGTGTATATGTAGTGGTGTATATATTTGCAGTGGCAGGGACAGGGAGAAAAAACAAATTACTTTCTGCATGTTAGTACAGTCAGTTCTCTGACACTCGTGTCATGCTCCAGTCTGTCTCCTACATCCCAGACTCTCTCCAAGCATTCATGGAATTAGTTAATGCATTCTGAGCACAAACACAGCAAAATTGGGTTTTGAGAGCTGTGCTTTTGAAATCACTTGTCCTGTACAGGACAGGTGTACCTGGTGGTTTCTGTCTTTTTCCTCATCCTTTTGCAGCTTTTCCTGATTTTGGGGTAATTCCTTTTTCTAGAAGTAGGTCAAAGCAAGGGGACAGTAGTAAGTCTCAATCAGTGGTGGAGGAAGAGATTTTTCTCAGATAACAATTGCTATGAGAATGTGTTAAATCATGAAGAATTAAACATTAATGAAACAACAGTTCTCCTTCCACATTACTCTTCTCCCCGCCAGGCTTTTGAGTGAAGATTAAATATTGTTTTCCCTGTTTTCTGCAGGGGGCAAGGAACACAAAGGTCTTGTCTTTGCTCTGAAATAAAGGTGAACTTGTAACGTGAGCTACCAGAGCTGGTGGAAACCACAGGAGAGATAAGGCACTTTGCATATTCTGCTTATCGATGGCAGTGGGGAATGAGGAAAGGGTAAGAATAGTATGAGCATTTCTCTGACTAATCTGGGAGGAATACAACGGTCTTGTCTCTGATCAGACCACCATATTTAGCATGAAATAAGAATAGGTTTTGCCCAAGTGAAAATAGTATTTCTACACGTTCACCGGTGCTTGCTTTGCTCGCCGTTGGCTGTACAGGTTGTGTTGCTGGGATTTTCCCCTGACAGTTCTTGGAACATGCAGGGTGGGCTGTGCACTGTAGAGGCACAGCCTCCTCGAGGCTTGAAACCCCTTGGAAACTCAACCCTGCCTTCTGTCTCCCTTCACATCCCATAGCCGGGTCCCAGCAAGCACACATGTTGCGTTGGCCTCAAACCACACAACGCACTCATCAAACACCTCCCTTTTTTTTTTTTTTTTTTTTTCTGTAGAAAACGATGCAGGAAGCTTTCTCTTGCAGCAGCTTAACTTACATTCTCATCCTTCCTGGAAGTTTTCTTCTTAAATCATGCTTTTGTCCTTTGCATAACCTTAGAAAGACATGCCATTTTTACAAAGGAGCTATGAAACTATTGCAACAAGTGCTTGGTAAACAGGGGCCTGCCCGGCATGCCCCAGGCGGCGAGCAAACCTCCTGCAAAAGGCAGCTTTCTCCCTGGGCTGGGCGGCTGAATCCCAAGGGCATTTCAAGGAAAATTTTCTGTTGCTTTCACCCCTCCCAGCTGGTCAGTGCGAGGTTTGAGGGAGTTTGATGCAATGCTGTGATTTTATACCAGCCATGTGGCTGAGGCCACACTGTCGGTGACCCGATGGGGGCACCTCACCCCTGTGTCCCGAGCCCTGGTCTCCTGCATGGAGGCAATAACCAGGGACACCCCAGGCACAAGTCCATCGCAGGAGATTGCAGATTAAAAGGAGTGGGACTCATGCTGAGGTGGGAGGGTGGCAGAGGAAAGCAGAAACAGGCATGGAGCAGAGAGGAGAATGAAAGTACCTGAGGAAGCCAGCTCCTCTCCATATGCCGGCTCACAAAGCCTTGGTGATCGCGTACAGTTTCCTCGTGGAAAAGGCAGATCAAGGGCTTATAGAAAACGAGCACTGTCTTTTCCCAGCACTGCTGTAGGAGGCCTTGCTGGCTGGGACTGTTTCTAAGGCAGCTCAGGTAGCAGCACTGCAAAATGACTTTTTCTTCCTTCCAGCAAATGCTGCCTTACCGGCCTGAGCTGGTGGAGAACAGAGAAACACACTCAGCCTTAATGGATCTTTGGTCTCCGTAGCAGGATAAAACTGTTACAAGCTGCAGCAATTCACTGTGATCTAAATAAAAACTCAGCTTGCAGGTATTGCAAAATACATTCTTGGTGCTGTGCACACACTGCAAGTTCATCACCTGGAAAGGAAGGTCCTGCACACAGCCCTGGTATAGATACCTACCGTCCAGCTCTACCTTTATTGTACATACAGTGCCAGTTACCACAGCTCTTCACGCTTGAGTCCTAACTATCATGAAGTAAACCTGCCTACGAGGAGTTAGTGAACGCCCTGCATTGAAGATGGCCGTGCATCTTCTGAAGCTACTGCAATGCAGCCGCTTCTGGGGGTGGAGAAGTGCCGCGCTGCGGTGTGTGCTCGAAGTATTTCTGAATCGGATTCCACTGGCCACTGAAAAATGCTTTAGTGCCTGCAGCAGCTGCTGAAACTAGGAGGAAATGAAATATCTTCTTCTGGATTAGATATTGCAAAATCTCTCATTCCAGGCTGTGTGAAAGTTCAACTGCTTCCTTTGTTTATGAGGTGAAGGATATTTTTGTGAGCTCTAGTGTCTGATTTTTTTTCTTTTAAAAAGAGTCTGTTTCTCTATTTAGTGGAAGTCTAAAACCTCTTTGTACTCTTAAAATCAGCTTTTAGCAGCTGGGCTTTTCATTAAAGGTGCTGATAGGTCATGTGTTATCGCAGGTGACCTTCAAGAACAGTAAAGGGCAGGTTTTGATCCTGAAGGTGATGGTGGGAAAAGATGAAGCTCTCCTACCGGCATCGTTCCAGGCAAGGGCCCCCCTTGGCTGTGCCTGCGGCTCCTTTCCATATCTCTTTCTTGCAGCCATAGTACCTCAAGGGTGGTTTGAGGACTTTTTCTTTCTTTGCCTTTCCCTGGTGAGTTTGCAAGATGTCAGTCAGTCTAAACTCTAGCAGTTCCTCCTGTTCTGGGCATAGAAAGAGAAATGCCAGATTTAGAGTCCCACACATCTGCAGCCACGAGATGTACAGGTCACTAACCAGCCCGGACCTGACCTGTGTACGTGGTAAAGGTTGTTGGTAACACAGCTCCTTCTCTTTTTCATGTGTGTACATTTGTCACAAGGCCACTGCTTGTTAGACTTGGAAAATGGCTGTGGTGGAGCTAGTGAAGAGCTGCCTTTGGCTACCCCCGAGCATCCACACGCTCAAACTCTACGTCTGGCTCTTGTCAGACACAGTGAAGGATTGGTCCAGGCGCTTGTCCCACCTAGGCTGCTGTACTCTGGTTAAACACACTGGATTAAGTTATTCCTGATCCACACTGAAATGAAAAGAAAACCAGACCCTCAGTGTTTATCTGTCATGGAGATTTTACACTTGCTGGAGGGAAGCTGGTCTTGTAATGGAAATAGTGAAGGGCACAGCCTGGGTGGACAGGGGGAACTCCCTGAAGCCACTGGATGACCTACCCTGTCCTTCAGACTGTGGGCTATTTGGGGCAGGGACTCCCGGTGACTAGACCTTAGTCACTTTCTGTGCCACAAACAAAAGTATTTCGTATACCCGGAGTGGCTGTTTTATGGTGGTACTGATGTTCCTTGAGTAGCAGGAGGCAGAGCTCCACCTTTGCGAGGTGTGCGTGGCTTTCTTGAAGCAGGCTGCAAAACAACTGCAGTTATTATGGAGGAAAACTTGCATTTCCTCAGTCTTGTTAAAGCTGGATGGTCTGCTCCTATATATCACTTGTTAATTTATCATCTCTTTTGTACCTTGTAAAACAACTAAAGAAAAAAGTAACTGCTGTCCTCAAAAACTGTGTAAATATATACTGATGATGAAATAGCAGCACCCAGCAACACTTGCTGAGTTTTACTTTTTCCGGGCAGACCACTCCCAACTTTCAGTTAATAATTACACATAAAGAGGTACCAATTTATGGCAGGATGATACGGAAGTAGTAGAAGATGCAAAGTAAACTTGACAATGTAAGGGAAATGGTGTTTTGTTTCGTTTTTTTGTAAGTGTGCTCAAATGTATCTAGTAAAGATACGGAATTAATGGCCTCTCCTAATCAGTCATCCACCCTTCCCAACAGAAATGGCCCTGACCTGTCAGGGTTTTGCGTAGGAGGAGGTGCAGTAATGCTGTTGAGGAGCGCTTGTGTTGGGATCAAGGCACGGCCTTTCCTTCGGATTCGCAGATAGCGTCACTAATGTGACACGACTCATTAAATCAATCTCTTGAGCAGACAGTTTCTTGACATCAAACTTGACAACAAGGCAGCGATACTGCTATAGTAACTGCAGAGCCTTGAACTGAGCTCTCTAGGACAACACCAGAAGTGTTGTTATCTCAGAGTAGTCCCTGGCCATTCTCCCCCCCTTCCCATACCTCTGTTCTGCATTGCGGTGACCTTTGCTTCTGCAATATGCTTTCTCAATAACTAATTATTGAGTTTTGAGTAGATTTGCTCATACTGAGCTTTACCTGAGATCCCCGTCACCAGCCAGTCTCCCCCAGAAACTGGGCTCTCCAAACTGCATGGGGGGCTCTTCAGCCTCAGGTGACTTGCAAACCTCCACGTAGTTTCACCTTCCTGTTGTAACATTTGATCGTATGTTTTCCATGTCCCCCTCCTGCCTGGATTCCCTGAAAATGGTGAAATACGGCAAAGCTTTTCGAACTAGCAATTGCTGAAACCAAGGCCGTTTCCTACTCTTCTTTCCACCAGCACCCGCAGTACCTGCTGACGTGGAGTGACGCGCTGTCTGAACCTCCCCTGGCCATCTCCTGCGCATACAGAGATTGCAGCTCCTCTAAGATCTTAATTTTCTTTCGCTTTTCCCATTCAGGGTAAGTTTGTTTAAACCTTTACACTCTTGGAAATACATTGTGTTTTGTGTTTCCTCTGAGACAGGAAACCAATCAAATGTGCTTTGCTGAGAGTCTTGGTTCCAGCTATTTCCGAGAGCCATGTAACAGAACCATGTAAAGGCGAGCTTGGCCCCAGCTTGGCTCCCAAGGAGAAGCCTGTGAGCGTGGGTATGATGACAGGGAGTTGGCAAAGGGTTTTGCCACCTCGGAGACTTGTAGCTTCTAGATAAGCACGATCGTAAAGAATAAACTCGCTGGACAAAGTGATTTCTTCTCTCTACATAAAAACCTTACCTTTTGAGCCAGGTAGATTTAACAGCACGTGCTTTTGCTGGACCCTTTGTGAACAGCGGGATGGAGGGTCCGATTCCGGGGCTGTTGAGGGCAGCAAACTGCTTTGTCTGGCCTTTCTGCAGGGCAGCTCCTGCCTAGCTTCATGAGTCAGGAATGCCCTGGAGATGCCATCGAAGGGTTTTTCCCATCAAATCTGCACATGGGACCACAGTGCTCTCTGGATAACTTTTCCTTCCCAACACAGAACAGATATCCAGCAGCAATAGATTGAACTGCAACGAAAACACTTCCTTTGTCCCCAGAAACTGCCATCCTGCTGTGCAGGAGCAGCCTCACATGCTCGTGAAACACAAACCATGGCCCCGCTCGCCGTATTTTCTGGCGATCCAGAAGGAATCTTCTTGTTTGGCTTCCCATTCACATTCTGTTGGGGCATTTCTGGTAGATGAAAAATCATCCGCAGCTGTTGCTGAGGGTTTTGAGACACCAGGTGTAACTGGAAAATGAAAGGGAAGGCAGGGCTGAGCCTCTCAATTTGGGCTCCAATAATGATAATGATTCAATTTAGGCTTCATCAAAGAAGAGGGGGAGGGACATCGGAGAAGGCGGTTTGATCACACAGATGCCCATCAGCCAAGTCATAACCTGAGGCATGCTAAAGGCAGCAAGCAGTTCAGTGAAAGGACAGGCTTTCCAGGGCTGTAATTACCACTCCTGCCGTGCCTCCAGGCAGTGGGAGCGGGTCCACGGGAAGAGCTGCTGGTCGCCCTGGGTGGGTATGGACACCTGGCTCGATGCGGGACAGAGCACAAGGCACTTGGAGCTGAGGCTGTGTTGCTTATTTACACCTGAGAAGCTTTGGGACTTTTTCAGTTACACCCCAGGGATGTGTGTGTTCATCCTTTGCTCCAGCAACGTTGGCATCAGCATCTCCCGCTGCTTTCTGAGAGCATGCGAATATTGATATAGCTACCAGAAATCCATTTAAAATGAAGTATCTTAGCAGATGGGACAAGGCAGTAAAGAAAAGAGATGTGTAACAGCTAGCACACACATCGAGTTGTGCCTGATTTGTGCTTTACAACCAGCCGTGTTCTTAATGAGTTTTTGGGCCTGGTGTGAGCGCAGCCCAAGCTGCAGGCAACTCCGACAGGCACGTCCATGCAATATAGCCATAAACACAACACATCCATCCCTGGAAATGTATTTTACTTCACAGCAGGTGCTGCTGCCCCGGTGACCTCCCCGACACCCAGGGATGATAAACCGACTCAGCCGCAGGGCCAGGCTCGCTTCCCGGCATTATTCTAGCAAGGATGTGATAAGATGCTTCTCCTCCCCAGCTCTCTGAACTATGGCCTTACCATCTGCACTCCAAAGTATTTGCATGTTACAAGCAGGGGGGCAGGTAAAAGGCACGCGGTGGTTTGCTAAATTACGGAATTTCTGCCAGCGTTACTGGGCGGAGGAGGAAGCGCGGGAACGCCTGCGCCGTGCCTCTATCTCCAGCATATTTAACCACGGGAGTCGTGCCCGGAGCCGCATCTCTGCTCAGCCTCCAGCTGCCCTGGGGAGGAAGGAGCAGGCTTGGGGAAGATGAGCTGCAGCAGGTACCCAGTGGATGTGAAGGCTGTAGGCTTGATGCAATGCAGAAAGCAGAAGGTACTTTAAAGCTTTTTTTTGTGTTTTGTTTTTTTTTTTTTTTTTTCCTCCTTAAATACTTACAAATCGGGAAACTAGAGGGCTTTTTGACTTATTCTTACAGCGGTATACTTGTTCATTTCCCCACAGTATTGGGATCACAGCCTTGTGATCTAGGACAGGCATCTTGGACTTGCTTTTTTAATGGGCTTAATATCATAAGAAAATGGTTATCTTCCATTCTGCTGTCTTTCTGTTCACGGTGTCATAAAATTCTTCCGGTTTTAACAATGATTACCCATTTGGGGCTCTAAAATTAAGGAAATATTTTTGTAGGTCTAGTGTTTAACTTAATTTTTTAATGTGACAGTCTTGCAGCCTGAAGCCAGAACTAAACCACAGGTCCTGGCAAATGCGGATTGCTTGAAAGCACCCAATATCAAACATTGTAATTTAAAAAAAATGCACTTCTTTTCCCTTTTATTTTTCCAGAACTACATGATGTTTGTGTCTTGGTCAGATCAGAACAACATTCTCATCTACCGGACATTTGAAGACTTTAAGAGGTTCCACGTAAGTGAATATTTCCCTGAAAAATAGGATTCCTGTCCTGGGGAGGGGGGAAAGGAGCCCAGCCATGTGTCGGGGCTGCAAAGCACCACTATTCTCTCCTTCTCCTTACTTTTAGAAAGAGCTGAAGAGAAAATTCCCCATCGAGAGTGGCTCACTCACAAGATCTGACCGGACAATACCCAGGTTTAAAGGTAAGGAGAACAAATCTCTGATGGACCAACAAACACGATAGAGCTGTCAGGGACAGTTGTAACTGATGACATAAACTTCAGTCTCTGAGTCTGACCTTCCTCTGGAACAGATTAACAGTTCGCTCCTGCTCGTGGCATGGTACTGCTGGGTTATATCAATGTGCTTGGGTCTATTACAAACTTAAAACAACCCAGAAAGACTTTTTTTTTTAATAGATAATTGCACTTGGTAAATTAATATTACACTTCAAATATTGGCCCAGAGCTCCTTGCAACATTTAAATGTGAACAAGGATAAATTTTAGATATTCAAAAACTGTATCAGGCTCTATCAAAAATGATAGGGAGGCAGAGACAGCTGCTGTCTCAGCTTCTTACAGTTTGGGCTTTTGCAGGGAAGGGTGGTAGGTGAGGGCGCCCCCATCTTCAGGCAAAAGATGCTGCTCTCAAGGCATCCAGATCTGTTGTTGTCTTACACCAACTTTGCTCTTGTTATTTTAAAGATGCAAATGTGAAGCAGAGGAAGAGTGGGAAGCTGAACAGGTGCCTGGAGATACTGAAACTGCTGGAAACTTACTCCCAGGAGTTGCTGAAAACAGATGCTAAAATCTCCCAGGGAGAAGATGTGATTCAGTTTTTCAAGGCGCAGACCCAAGACCTAGATCCCTCCTTTCCTGAAAACAGGTATGAAATCATATTTGTATTTTTTGTTTGCATGTGTCTTCATGAAACAGAAATGTTATGAAATATGGGTAAAAGAGAAACAGCGGTTACATACCAGGGCAGCGAAGCAGGGAAGTTCTACTGAATGCTTTAATGCATGTTTGCATTGTTTCTGATGCCTAAGCTTTTCTTAGCTTATGGCATAGATGATTTTACCAAAATTAATACTAAACTCAACCTTCAGTGAGTTTTCAGTAAACTGATATTAAACTTTACTTTTCAGTGTTGTGATAATGCCATCAGAAATTGGAGGGGAAAAGAAAAACCAGCCACAGCAGCAACTCTCCTCTATTACACATCCCCAAGCATCCCAGAGCTACAGATGCATCGAAACCTTTGAAACCAAAGACACAAAGAACAAGACTTTCAAAGTCGCTAAGAAGGAAATTGTTGAAGTGTTAATCAAGGACATGACTGGTATGTTTGATAGGGATTCTTCTGTTTCAGGGATGGATGGTGTAGGTTGATTCATAGCTTGGCAAATACAGAGTCGGTAGTGTCACAGGTGCAGGCGGGTGTTTGCACGTGTGGTATGCTTACCTGGCTTTACACGGGAGGAAAGAACAAAGTGTCAGTACAGCATCGGCCAGGCACTGAGCCGCTCTGCAGAGCGTCCCTCCTGTCTCTTGTGGCAGAGCAGCCCCTACCCAGGGATTATGGTCATCTGTCTACTTGCAGGCTGTTAAAAACCTTTTTTTTGCTGTTTGCTGCAGGATGGTGGCTAGTGGAAAACGCAGACAAGCAGATAGCCTGGTTCCCAGCCTCATACCTGGAAGAGATTGACGTCCACAAGGATATCCAGAATGCCTTGAGCTCAAATGAGGAGGGTAAGTATGCTTCTGATCCCTGCCACACCACATTCCGCCTTTAAAAAAAATGAGTTCTGCAAAAAACCTGCCACTTCAACCATTGCTTGGAGTCCCTGCCTGAATCTCTGGAGCTCTGACTTTTCTGAAGAGCCCTGCCACCAGCTGCAGGTCTCTGAGCAAATCAGTCACTCACAGGGACACTTGCCCTGCAGATCTCACTTGCTCCCCAGGGCTGCCAAGCCGGTGTGTCACAGGGATGGAGGCATTTTCTCCGCAAGGCAAAACCAACCTCCCCCTTCTCTCTGCAGGCAGCCTGTACTTTGTCGTGCGGGCCTACGAGTCTCAGAAGGCAGACGAGCTCTCGCTGAACAATGGCGTCATCGTGGAGGTGGTCAGGAAATCTGACAATGGCTGGTGGCTGATCCGGTAAGGAGGCTTTTCTGAAGCCCTCGCTCCTTGAAGGAGCTGGTTACCTGCTGCAGGTGCTTCTTGCCTGCTCCTCCCCAAGCAGGGTGCAAAGGGGGCTCCCCCTGAGTTGACTACCCTTAGCTAGGGACGGTTTTCCCCTTCCTCATGCCCTGTGTACAGCATTGGGCTGAGTCCCCTGGGTGCTCTGCTCCCTCCCCTTGGTCTGAGCTGGGAGAAGGGCTCTTCTCAGTGTTCCTTTTCATCCTCCCCCCTCAGATACAACGGCCATACCGGCTACATGCCCTCCATGTGCCTCCAGCCCTACAAGAATCCTCACCACAAGCTCCAGACCATCATAAACAGCGGGCTCAACGTCTCCACCCCAAACCTCTGCTCCTCCCTGACGGCTCCCCAGCCCCAGGGTGAGGCTGCAGGACAGCACAGGGTTCATGCTTGCTCTTCCCTTGACCGGACTGAAGAGGACATGAGCTCTCTGAGAAGCAGAGCGCAGTCTCTGCCCAGGGCCAGCTCCACCCCAGACCTGGAGTCAGACAACTTGTCCCTCAGTTCAGGGAGCAGCAGCGAGCGGGACAGCCGGCTGAGCTGGAAGCCTGACTTGTCAAGGTCTCTGCCCGAAGTCGAGCAGGCCAGGAGCTCTCCTGTGGGACATGCCTTGGCCACACACAGCAGCAAGTCTCCACGCCTCACCCACAAGGACAGGAACGATTCTGGCTTTGTGGAGTCATCTGCAGCTGATCTAAGTTACTCCCTCACTGACCCAGACTTGGCCACTTGTGTCCCCAAGGTGCCCGTGCGCCCCTCAGCCCACGAGATCCTCCAGAAGTGCAGCACCATCACGAAGCGAGCCGTACAGCAGTCTTCCTCCCGGCCAGCCCTCCAGGCTCTGCACCCTCTCCAGAGCGTGCACTAGTGCCCCTGGGGGCCATGGCGGGCACGGACCCAGCCCTGGGCCAGCACCAGAACCGAGCCAGGCACCCTCCTCGCCAAAGTCCTGCAGGAGCTGTGGGCAGTGGCGCGGGGACTGTCGGGGCTTGGGACTGTCACTTTCCAAGGACACGGTTAGATCCCAAGGGAACACACATGTGGACTTTGCCTCCCTGGGTAACACCAGTTTGTGCTGCAGCTTGCACTGGGAGGCTGGGGAGCCAGGAGGGGCTTTACTGGAGTTAGCAGGAGAGGATTTTAGTGGTTTAACTCATCAGGGGATCTGCCGAATGGCTGCGAGAACAAAAAAACCCCGTTGGCTAGGAACCTCATATCCCTGACCGTTCCCTCCAGAGACGTCTGTGCAGGCACAGAAACAAAAGTGGTCGTAGTACAGCTTGTTTCCCAACTGGGTAAGGGGGCCAGAGCTCACATTTGTGAACAAAACATTCCTCTTTCAAGGAGCTCTGATTGTTACTGAAACTCGCAGCAATTCTCATCCTAAACTCATTTGCTAGAATGGAATTAGAAAAATAGTTATAGGAAAAATTAAGACTTTTATACAGATTGCTACCTTTAATTTTAGTTATTCTCCCAGGTATCTGTTAATTTTTTTTGAAACAAACAATTTAACCAACTTGTGAGGTGGTTTTTGTCTCTAAAATAAAATACACGGAAATATCTACAAAGACTGCTTGTTTCTTATACTTCAAAAATTTGCCAGCTGGGGAATTAAAATTGCGTTTATCTCCCTCCCAGGTGCTAACATTCAGGGCAGGCACAGGCAAGAGACCTGCCTTGGCCCAGGCTGCATTTTGCCCAAGCAAAGAAAATATTCAGTGCCACAACACTGATCAATACGCACTGCCTAGCTGGGCTTTGGGATGTGATATGACATCGCCAGTAGTCTCTCTCCACTCTGTGAAGTCTTTAAATCCCCAGTAAAAACCAACTGCTTGTCCAGAGCCAGGTTCTGCCTTTTCTCCAAACTAAGTCTTGTTGAAGTATCTGGGCCTGAAAATTCAGGGGTGAAAATACAAAGGGAAACCAGAGCTTGGCCAAAGAAATGACCCTTCCCCCTCATTAAGCCCCAAGGAGACTAAATGCTGGACTTGTTTTAGAAATTCAAACTTCAAAAATGTATTATAAAATACAGGAATATTCCAGTTGCCACACCTGGTGGGAAAGCAGTTTAGACTCTCCCCTCCGGAAGGAGCAACTGGTGGGAGGAGGGTCACAAAGTCACATCTTCCTGCTGGGATGCATCAGCCAGCCTCATGTTTTGCCACATGAAATCAATGAACATGGAGGCCTGTAGCAATCGGCTCAGTCTCTGAAAATGGCGCTCTGCAAAGAGAGAAATGCAAAGATGAGCATCACAGGAGAGAAAGCTCACCAGAACAGGGTGCAGAAGTCTCACTTCTCTTTAGACCAAGGCAAAGAGGGAATATTCACAACACAGGAGGAGACCTCAGGCTCACAGCCCGTCCCTGCAGTGTGGCTCACCGGTGTAAGGCAGCAGGGACTCCACAGCAGATTTAATGCCCGAGTACTGCAGCAGGCTGTCCGGTGCTTCATGCTTCAGGAGGGTTTCCATGACAGCTTGGGCCTCGTGGCAGTTTCGCGAGTTCGTATTCCACGTCACCAAAAATGTTAACACTGCCTCTAAGGAGGAAGGAAATTTGTACATGGGCACTGGCACGCAGGAGACGCCAAGTTAGAAATTATCTCTTCTCTCTTACAGAGTGGTTCAGCTCCCACACACCACGACTGACAAGCCCAGAGGGGCAGAACAACTACGGACAGAACCGTTTCCTGAGCTGCCACAGGGACATCCTAAACGAGGGGGTGGTAAGGCCAGGCAAAGCCACTCGCACAGCTCAGAGCAGTTGCTGGTGTACACCACGAGTAGCACTGTAACAAAGAAGCTGCAGTGGGCAGCAGTCCTGCTCGAGGGTGGTGAGAGCTCAGTGGTAAACACTGAGTCTAGGGAGATTCTTCTCCTTTTAAATTTCAGTTGAGAAAATAAGCCCCTAACCTGAAAGGTTATTTAGCACTTAAACCATGTTGCAACAAACCTTTCTGATCCTTCCGGAGCCGAACGATGTTCTCTTCCAAGTGCTTTCTCCCGTCAGTTTCCTTGAGGATGGCTGCAGAAAAAAGAAATGAATAGTCCATGAAAGAGTCCAGCCCACACACCCATGGGCTGAGAGCAGGGAGACCATTGGTTCTCTGGGGTGATTTCACTTAGGAAAAGGGGAGTCATAAGAGAAAGGGAAAACTGAGGCTTTCAGACAATTAGACTTTGTAGTCATCGTCTACCTGGAAGAGATGTTCTGGAAAGCAGAGAGGGCAGAAAAATGCCTTCACAGCACAGCGTGGACTCACCTTTGACCACCATCAACACTGTGTGTGGACGATCCAGAGAGATTGCCAACCCTAAAGCTTTGAGATATCTTTTCTCATGAAGCAGGTTAGAAAGCTCTTGCTCTCTGGAAAACAAATCAGGGTCAAGAGAGCAAAACAAATATTTGGTTGGTGGAAAAAAATGCTATACAGAAAGTAGCAGATTTGGCAATAACAGCGTGCGGAGGTTTAACGCCAAGAAGTCAATACTGCTTGCCAATGAATGCCTCAGTGCCCTCGTGCAGATAATTACCCTGGCACATTCAAGCGCTCCCTGAACTATTCAGTGCTGGCTGAAGCAGGAGAAAGTGAAAGTAGGTTTCAGCAGTTTGACTTTGCTTCTCTTAGCAGTGCATAAACATAAAACTAATCAATTGCCAAGGTGACACTACCATAGCAAGGCTTTGCAGGAACTAAAGATAAACTACAAAGTAGAAGAAACAACTGTGCCTTGACAGCCTCTAAATAGCTAAATGATGTAATATTCGGATTAGATGGAGCTGGATCGCTCTAGGTGTGGACAGTTTCACTGGACAGAGTTTGCCTTTCACAGCTCATTATTGCACAAGATCAACTTACTTCATAATCTGCTCCTCCTGTTTAGCTTGCGCTTCTTTCTCTTCAATTTCAGTGACATCCTATAAAAAAAAAAAAACAAACCACAAAACAGGATACCACTTTGTCAGATCTTGCTTTAATACAGATGAATTTTTATTTAGCCATCAAGTGATTAGGAGACCAGTTTCTGCAGCAAGATCTCTAGGTCAAGTAATTTAAGTGTTAAATCCAGCAACTCGCAGCCTCCCTCCAAACCACCTTTAGAACACCAGCAGGGCAGGCTGCTGAGGCCCATCTGCTGTTCCTTTTACAACATCGACTGGGGAAATACAGTATGGCCACCCCTGCCCCCCAAACCCCAAGATGCGCCTTACTGACCCAATTTCAAAGTGCAGAAAATGAGGAGAGCACGTGTCATGCTTGCACAGCAAGGAACAAGCCACTGGGATCCTGAGCTCTCCAACTGCATTCTGATTACCAACCCAGAGAGGAAACACAGAAAGACCCCGTACTGCACCTTCCACAGCATGACACAGGAGTCGCTGGATGCTGTCACAACCATATCATCTTGCTTGTTAGAGTGAAGACCCCAGATTTTATCTTCATGACCATCTAACGTTTTCACACACTCGTTCGTTTTAATTGTCCAGAGCTTTAAGAGACCATCGGAACCACTTTTGGAAGAGAAAGAAACACAACACAAAAAATCACTGGATAGATCCATTCTCACTCTGCCCCACCTCAAATATCAGAGAAACTTGTCCCATTCCAATGCCTTTCACACAGGAGCAGAATTAACCAAAAATGTCAAGGACAAGATGCACCCTTAGCTCTGCCTACCTATAGCATATGTCACCAACCCAGCAATGTCACAGCAGCTAACTAGAATTCCCAGCATAACCGGAGAGATAAGTCAGCCCCTGCAGAAAGCCTGGTATTAATGTGGCATCTTCCTATCAGTCTTTCCAAAACTAAATCCATTTCACAAGACTCTTCCCTCTTGCTGCTGATACCAGCTAAGAGATTTCTCTTCTGATTAGTTTTGGCATCTTCCTCTAGACTCCTGGCGCAGGCACTTACCTGCTGAGCAGTTGTGTTCCTCGGCTTACAAAAATGATCTTCAGTACAGAGGCATCATGACCTTCAAAGGTCTGGAAAACAGAAAGGATGCTCAAAAGTGTTAAGAGTTGTTGCCAGACCTTTCGAGAGAGTCCTCTTTCAAGAGGATAATAGTTACTCCTAAAGGTAGTACCTATTACCTAAATAGGTAAATTCCAAAAAGCAGCCTCTATCCTTGGGACTTTTTCTGTAGGTTCAAAGGGCAGCAGGAAATGACTGGTCCCCTTACCCTTTCTTCAGACAACCTGCTTGCTTAATCTTGTTGCCCGAGGTCATATTGCAAATGGTCTGAATGGTGAAGCCAACTGCATAGGCTATCTCTCCAAAAGGTTGATTCCCCTGCCGCTGCATGAAGCACCCATTCAGTGAGGTAACACTGCTGGGCAGAATGTGGCACAGAGTTCACAACTACCTTCTCATGGTCTTAGTGAGATACTACTGGGCTGGAAAGATAGCTCTGCTATGACGAGCAAGTCTGAAATTTAAATGTGCATGCTTTAACTTGATGGCCTCAGCTGTGTCGGGCAAAGTCAGCTTTCTTTCAATAGTGTGAATGTGCTTTTCCCCTGTGATCAACCACGTTGTTCATTAGTTAGCTAGAAAAGAAAGATCACTTGAGCACTGTGCGGATGCTTTTGTCCTGGAGCTTTGCATGCAGCTCACGGATCCAAGATCCTGGAGAACAAGGCTAGACCTGGATAGCTCTTCCTTTAGCACGGCCACGTTGCTACATTTCAGCTGCATTAACTAGCACATTCTTTTTTGAAGCAGCCTTAATTAATCCCTGTAGCATGCACGGGTTGCCTAGAGCAAGGGGCAGTCTGAGTTCTCATTACCTTCAGACAGCTGAAGTCCCGAAGACCCCAGAGCTTCAGCGTCCCATCTGCTGAAGAGGTGGCCAAGACCTGATCCACTGGGGAGAACTGCACGCACCAGATTCCACGCTTATGTCCAGTGAAGACA
Source organism: Leptodon cayanensis (assembly GCA_027564655.1). Lineage (NCBI taxonomy): Eukaryota > Metazoa > Chordata > Aves > Accipitriformes > Accipitridae > Leptodon > Leptodon cayanensis. The sequence goes on along the minus strand of JANXJC010000063.1, from coordinate 18,402,374 downwards.
CCCAGCAAAGAGCAATCAGAACAGGACCACAGCTTGGCCAGCCGATCCTGCGAGCCTGTGGCAATCAGCTTGTCATTTGGAGAAACTGTCACGCTGTTTATGTCCTAGAGAAGTCACAGAAGCATAGAGAGTGCAGAGCAGTTTAAATCTTTGCTCTAACTGTCAGACAGGTAATAAATGTAGGGTGCAACACAGGAGAGAAAGATTTAAGTACTAAAAGCATGTTCTAACGTCAGGTGGAGCTTTACCTTGTCATGACCCCTCTCAGTCACTTTTGCATGAAGGGTTTCTGGACTGGAGATCAAGGCTGCTTTTGCTTTGGAAGCGAGGGATTCTGGGATATTCCAGATCTTGATTGTGCAGTCCTGGCTGCTGGTTACTATGAAGCTTTCTTTCAGTCTGGAAGGAATAAAAATGTCAAATGTAAGGAAGCAAAACAGTGGCCTCCCCTGCACAGAAAAAAAGGCCTTCTCCTCCCCTACTGGGATCTACACACATTCAGTCACTCTGCTGTGATGTGAAACAGAGTGCTTTAGTGTTTTTTCAAGCTGTCTTTCATTTTACTTAGGTCCCTGGCATAGCCTCAGTAATTCAGACATTAGCCAAGAACACTGCTACCTCTCTTCATTTACAGACAAATGCATACTGCAGCTCTTGAACAGGCAAGCTGGACTTCCAGACTGTTAAGGCAGCATGAAGAAAGGAGAAGAGCTGATAAACAGACACACTATTCAAGCAAGCACCTTCATAGACACATTCCCTTCACTCCCCAACCCTCCTCTTCAGATCACTCAAGCTTTATCTGGCAACTTACCCAGCTGCTGCTCTTTAAGGTAAACAGGAGTTAGACTGACAAAGAAATGCAAACTTATGGATAGACAGATGTGCATCCAAAAAAAAAAAAAAATCATTCTTCCTTCAAACTCGGAGCACCATGGCAAGCTGGGACCAAGCATGAGAAACAGCATGGCTCAGAGGCAGGCATCCACCAAAAGATTCACTGTGAGGATCAGCAAAGCAGCCATGACTCATGTTTGCAAAGGGAAACCCTTGTCCGATTTTTTATTACCTTGAGCAAGAGACAGCACCTACACCATGCGCATGACCCAACCCTTGGGCAACACAGATCACCCTTCCATCTTTGTTCATCCGCCAAACTCGAAGGCTTTTGTCCTGTAATGGGAGAGGACAGAAACCACTGTGCTTTTTTGACAAGTGATCAGTTCCCCATGCATTCACCACATCTGTGAGCGTGACTATTCACTTATTTTCAAGACTGAACCTTTGCCTGCATTTGTCAGAGCAGGTAAGGGCAGATGCAGCCAAGCAGAGTGCACTGCAAGCTGGGATTCCAGCATGGAGGTTTATTTCTGTGTGTATCAGGGCAGTCGGCACCTTTTCTTCCAACATGGTTTTTATGCACAGCTCCCCATCAGTCTCAGACTAATGACATGTCTGAACTCTAATGCAAGAGCAAGATGCTTGGAGAATGAGACATTTCCTTTTGGGCTAATAAAATACAATGAATCGCATTTCCCCAGGGACAACGTTAAAAAGGGATAGTGGAAGAACCTTGTATTTGGGGGATGTAGCAGACAGGAATTCTGTCTGAACGAAAGCCCTTTCTGGATCACCAAAAAGGAATACAACTCTGCCCATAAAGATCACTAGAAATGAAGAGTTTCATTAAATGAAGAAAACTAACACACCTTAGCACAGCTGACGAACATCAGGCCTTTTCTGAAGACATCCAAAGCAAGAATTGTTTCTAGACAAGAAAGAAAAAACAGCTGGATGCAAAGTAATACTGAAATAGGATAACAGAGATGTGTGAATTAATGAGTCCACTGCTTACTGACTGGGGGAAGGTTTGGGACACTCAGAACACAACATATCCACACTCACTACAGAGTGACTGGCTGCTTATGGCACTGGTGCGAGTCTGTCACTTGCAGCCACAAAACTGCATTCAGAGCTCACACTCACGTACCTACATCTTTAGCTCCAATTTAAATTGATCTCACTGCTAGTGAGAGGGACTGAACTGACAGACCTGGAAAAAGAAACTTAGTGTCTGCAAAACCAGGACAGCACAATATATCCTTTCTCCACACAATTCCAAAACCTGTTGTGATGCCGTTCCAGAGACAACTCGAGGACTCCAGTCTCCACATAAGAGTTGTGAGAGAAGCTGGGTAAATAAATACTTGCACACCTCTCACCCACCCACATCCGAACTGAGCACACACACCTGTGTGGCCATAGAGGATCTGGCAGTGTGATGTTGCCAGTTCAAACACTTTCAGCTGAGGACTGTTGGTAGCCACAACAATGTGAGAATCACCAGGCCCAAGGAACTTCACATCCAGAACCTCATCGTTGTAACCTGCAAGCTGAGGATGGCAGAACAGAAACAGTTTAACAGGAAGAAGACAGCTGGTTAGAGAAGTATCAAATGGCACCATGCTCAGAGAGGCTGCATTACTGCTACCTTTCATTTAATACTGCACGTAAAAATCTTATTAGACATAAGCCAGAGCACAGGAGGGATTTCTGGCTCGGCCTGTTCTGCTTTCTTTTTGCTATGTTTGTCTCTGTGCAATATTCCTCTGAACAACCCCACCAGTGAAATTGGCTTTCTGGCTTGTAACTAAGGAACCATTCAAGAACAGGCAGGACACAGGAGCACCCCTAGACAAAGCTTTCACCCGAAGCAGAGCTGATCCTCAAGTACGGACAAAGGAACAGGAAAAGGGAGGCTGAGGGTTGTTACCTGCTTCCTGAGCTGAAGAGTTTGAGCGTCATAGAAAACAATGTTGTGTTCCACAGACACCGTGACAATCTCATTTCTCTCGGGCACAAGCATGCACTGGGTGAGACTGTGCTCACTGGCCTCCTCCTTCAACTCAAAGGGCACAGGCTGGGTATATACACAAGCAGCTGTGGCAACTTCCCAAACTTTCAGGATGCCTAACAAAAATGATGATATAAATTATCTGTCAGAGCCACCATTTTAGACAGCAATTCTCCAAAGAATATAAAACAAACCCTGGCCTTGCCTACTGGAAAAAGGTACATAGCTTTAAAGCAGGACTGGGAAGAGATCCAATCATAGGAGCATGAAGGGCCACAAGGTTTTTTTCCACATCAAACTTTCTTGCAGTTTGAAAACATACATAGTTAAAGCTCCACAGCATGCCTGATCAATCCTGCTCGTACACTATTGTCAGAGGGAGCCAGAAGGCTCTGCTCTCCAGCCCTCAGGAGTTCAGCCCAAGGCTTCTGCCACACAAAGAACGTACATCCCAGGAATAATGGCAATGCAGTGTCTTAAGTACTGTCTTTCCTCAGTCTACAAGTCTGGCAGCAACATGCCAGGATACTCACCTTTGCTGCCAGCTGTGACAAAGTGCAACCCCTGTTTCTTCACACCCAGTTGAGAGAAATCTCCCTTTCCAGGTAACAAGATGGCAGCTTCCACGCTCTGCAAGAGAGTTGGCGAAATACAAGCTGAGCGCAAAGGACCAGAGTCCCATTTCAGCAACCAGAGCTGTGCAACAGCCTGCTAGTGCCGACAGACGCACACACACCACACTCCACTGCCGCAGATTGCATGACTACTGAGGACAGGTAGGCAGATACAATGACAGAAAAAAGTTTTTACGTGACTGTCCCTCCTTCCTCCTCCAGCACCAAGGCACTGGTGGAATGTATTTCCTCAAACTGCCCAAGCATGACCACACCAAGCAAGGAGAGAAAAAAAATGAACAGCTTTACACACAGAGTTTTAAGCTCTCGGGAAAGTACAAGGGAGAGAAACCTGATTTCACAATATATAGGAACCTGAAGAGGGAGAGGTACCATAGGACTGTGACCTAGAAACTACAAAGGATCTCAAAGGAATAAATGAAATGCAATTTCACCTCGTAGACAGGGACAGTTCGTTTACTTTCTCTGGTTTTCAGGTCCCACACCATGCAGATTTTATCACGGCCAGAACTGCAAGTTAAAAGAGCAGTTTCAGTGCTAAATCCATTCAACTCAGGCTCTCAGAACTCGAGCTCTGAGTGCAAATTTGGCATTGTGGGAGTTCAACACCTCTCTGAAAAGGCCCATGTGAAAGAAAGCACCAGCCTTCCATGTGGCAACACAGTATACTGCCAGAAACGGGTGCTGACACCCTCAGTTACTCACTTGGGTAGTCAAGCAAAGACTGAACACTTGTAGCAGTCCTTTTCCTCACAGGAGAACCTTCCAAGACCCTACAGAAACACCCAGTCTCTGGCAGGAGGTGGGGTGAGTGGGAGAAAGGCTAAGCCTCTGCAAGGTTTTACCTAATGACCGTGTTTCCATCTGCAAATGCCAGCGAGGTGACAGCACTGAAGTGGCCGTCCAGCATAGCAACACACTTGCTGGAATTCAGGTCCCAGATGCGGATTTTGTAGTCAATTGAGGAGGAGAAGAGTTGCAGACGGGAGATATCCGGGTGGAACTCAACAAGGCTAGACAAAAGGAGATGCACTTGAGCAGGACAGGAATAAACTATCTGGCATGCTGGCATTAGCCCAACATTTAAATAAATATACATTCTACACAAAGAGTTTGACAGATCAATTGACATGAATTTGTAAGAGGACTTTCTTTGCAGGATTTCATTCCTCTGCTGCCCACCAGGAAAATTTACAACTGATCTTTGCCAGTCTTTCCACGTTCTTGAAGTACATCAGCTAGCAAGCACAGATACTCCATTTAGATCCCAACAAATTTCTTGACCAAACCGTTTCCTCTCTGAGCTAAAGTCAGTCATAGCCCTGCTCCTTCACTAGACATCTCAAAAATCAGGAAGCAGAAGAGCCCAGAACCTGCTCAGAATGGGCCTTTATATTCCGTGAACTCAAGACATTTCACGTCAATCCCAGCATCCAAGCACCACACCAATGCCAGCGACTGACAAGTATGACTTGTCCTTACTGTACAACACCTGAGGATCCTTTCAGGTTGTGCGTGCAGTACTGTTTGATCATATCCCAGATCTTAATGGTGCTGTCACAGCCACCTGAGAAAAGAAGGGCATATAAGAATGAACTATGGAGGAGAGACACACAAGGTCCAACATATCAGCAACTGTAAAATTTCATGGGTTGCAAAGACAGCAGAAAGAAACCCACACCAGGAGAAGTCCGTGGAGCACCTTACACTTTCAGAGAGCTGGGCAAAACCTGACTGCTCAGAGTTAAACCTGAAGTACAATTACATTAGAGGTCATGTCTGACCTCCTGCAAGAGTCCCTGTTCTACACCAGGATAGCTACGCCGCACCGTTTCATAGATGCCTGATATTTATCAGAGCTTTACTACATATATTTTAGATAGAACATTGAGAGTATCTTGTTGTCTGTCAAGGTGTCACTTCTATCTAAGTAAAAGCTCTTCTGATTATGTCTGAATTCAGATTACTACCTCAGGCTGTGTCCAGCTGAGCTATGTTATTCAAAAGCAGAAGGGTCACTCAGTATCATTCCCATTGTGTGACAGTGAAATAGGACCGTACCTGTGGCTAACAATGTTGAAGTAGAGTCAAAGGCCATGCTAGCAACCGGCGCGATGTGCACGGCTTTCCATGTGCGAACACACTTGTTCTCTCGCCAGTTCCACTGCTTCAGCAACAGGGCTCGGCTCCCTGTCACGAGGATCTAGGCAAACACAAGGCGAAGGAAAGCAAGATTAACTACCAATTAGGTTTCAATTTCTTTCAGTGCCAACGCAAAGCACAGGAATGCCAGTTGCTGTGACACCCTTGAAGCTCAGTCTCTCAGCGTTCCTCTGACTTAAGCCCAGAAGGGGAGACAGACAGAAGCACCTGAGAAAATGCCACAGAGACCTCTGGAAATGGAGGGTGCTTCCAGGTGGAACAGCCTGCAGCGTTCACTGGCTTTACCAGGAGGCCTGACAGAGCAGCACAGAAAACCACAAAGCAAACACATACCTCATCATCAGGGCTAAGAACAAACGAACTGATATCCTCTTCATCGTCCTATAAAAACAAAAGGTAAAAAACCCCACGGTTAAACCACCTGTGAAGTACTCTCGGAGCTCCCTTCTCTACACACTTCCGCTGAGGCTGAGCGCAGCCAGCCAGACAACACAAACAGCATCTGCCGGCGTTTACCACCATTCTCATCCTCCCCTCCACTTCTTGCTCCTGGAAGCTTTAGATCAACAGCCGGCGATAGTGGTAAAGACCCCCAGGAGCCTTGGAAAACCCTCAGCGGTCTCACCGCCCGTCAGCAGCGGCTGGATCTCCTCACCTGCTGGAGGCTGTGGAGAGCTCCTGTTTCCACATCGATGACGTTCAGCTTGGTCCCACAGGGACAAAACATGAACTTTCCATCTCGGTTTAGCTGGAAAAAAGGGAACGGAAACCTGGAACGTTACAGGACCGGGACGTGAGGTATTCCCAAACCTGCCCCTCGCTGCCTCAGTACCTGGACTCGCCCTCCTTTGTAGAAAGGCTCGATTTTCCTCGACACGGCGTAGCTGGAAGGAACAAGACAGAGAGAATCGCAGAGCGACCGTTAAACCAAAACTGCGGCGGCCTGTTCGCTCCCGACCGCGAAGCGCCAGGGCAACCACCGCCACAGCCGCCCAGCCCCGGCGATCCCGCCGCTTCCCGGCCGCTCCTCACTTGCTCTTGAAGCGCACAGGGCTGACGGCGGCCTCCGCCGCCGCCTCCATGTCCGACACCGCGGCGCTCCGCGTGCCGGCCGCTTCCGGCGCTCCCGGTTGCTACGGGAGGGCACCACTTCCGGCGCATCTGAGTGACGCAACGTGAAGACATCGGCGCCATCCTTGGTGCGGGCAGGAGGCGGCCCCCCCGTGATGGCGGGGGAAGAACTGCCGGTACCTCCGCCCTCCCCCAGCCTTTCTCCAGCAGAGCATTCCCTCCCCGCCGCAACCACTGGGAAAAGTGGGATTTTTAGACAACGGGAACGACAAATAAAGAGACTCGACGAACAAGCTTTCAAGCAATTCATCTTTTATTGCGCATAAAAACACATAACCGAATCCTCGCAAAGCGCTCCGGCTGCGAGTATTCTGTCATCGTCCGCTACATCATCCCCTTTGCTTTGCCAGGCTCACCTTCATCAGCGGCCCAAGAGGAATGAACGACGCCGAAGGAGAAGCAGCAGCCCACCCCACCGCACGCCGCGGGGCTGACAGCTCGCAGCCGGGAAGGCAGGGCCGAGCTCTGCTACCTCCAGCAGCACCAGCAGGTCCGCTCCGCTCAGTCAGCCGTCCGTCCGGGAAAGCCGAGCACTCCTGGACCGCGCTCAGCACCTGCCGGCGGAGAAGGTCGCTCTGAGAAACAGCCGCTACCTCAGCACACGTTCTTCCCCCACACCTCCACAGTACAGGGGTTATGGGAACATGGGTTTCACTCCCCACACACGTTACCGTGGGTAATAAGCTTAATGTTCCCTATGCTGTCGGCACAGTTATCTCACCGGGGGCCACAGTAGACGCCAAGTGATTTTCAGACCGCGCCTGGCACCCACAGTTAACGCGAACCCCAAAGAACCTTCCCAGGCCGCTCACCGAGGTCCTGTCCTCCCCTCTCCTCCCCACCCGACCCGACCCCGGCTCGGACAGCATCAGAAGCACACCCCAAGAGTGTTTTTAAAAAGCTCAAGGAGCACAACAGGCTGCATACAACTACCACCTCACCGCTGCTCCGCTCGCATCAGAGTGAGCCGTATGGGCTCACAGCCTTATATAGGGATGAGAGCGCATGCGCACAGCTGCCCGCGGGTCTGCCCGCCCCGCACCCTGTATAAGTGAGCGGAAGGCGCTGTTCTGCACCGTAACGTATTCCTCATTCAGCGCGCGGGGCTCGCACGGCGGGGCGGTGCTCTCGCGAGATGTCCGCGCACTATAAATAGCGAGCGGGAGGGCCCTAAGGCCTTCTACTGTGAGAGCTCACGTAAGCGGGGCCGGGTGGGCAGTATGGTGCCGGGCGAGCGGCGCGGCCTGCGTTCCATCCGCCCCCATCGGGGCCGCGTAGCCGGTTCCCGTTGGGGTGGCGGCGGTATCCCGGATAACGTCCCCTTCTCTCTGCTCTAGCAAATGGCGGACGACGCCGGTGCTGCGGGAGGTGCGGGAGCGGCCCGAGGGGGTTTCCGCGGCGGCTTCGGGACCGGGCTGCGGGGCCGCGGGCGCGGCCGCGGTAGGGGCCGAGGAAGAGGCCGCGGGGCTCGCGGAGGCAAGGCCGAAGATAAGGAAGTAAGTGGTTCCCGGGGCCGGAGGGGGCTGCGCGGGGCCGTCCCGGGTGGCGAGGGCTTGCCGGTGACCCTTTTCCACGGATTTCTTTGCTTAGTGGATTCCTGTCACCAAGCTTGGTCGCCTGGTCAAGGATATGAAGATCAAGTCTCTCGAGGAGATTTATCTCTTCTCTCTTCCGATCAAAGTAAGCTGCTGTGAAGGCTGAAGTAATGTGTAGCAGAATCTTAATCTGAACTGCAGGGCTCGCAGTAGTTGCTGCCTTTGCTGTTTGGGATGCTCGGGTTAAGAGTGTTCCTCTTAATGACGATGGGAGCTGAGCACCGATGCAGTCGCTTGTAGCAAAGCGCGGTGGGTTTTGTGTGTTACCTTCTGCCTTGTGCGGAGAGGACAGTACACTGCTCGAGTGTTTGTCACAGTTCTGCTCGGTGATGGAAAAAATGAAATTTTAACTTGATAATTTGGAATGCTTAGCATGCTAGAATAAGTTTATGCTTGCAAAATTTAACATAGTTAAATACCTGTCGCTTAAAATACATGTCTATAGGATTGTTGAACTTAAATTGTAGGAACCTTACTAGCTGTGTTGTGTTTGTTTAAAAAGCGTGGTCTTCTGTGACTGATTAAATGACTGACTCTTACAGGAGTCAGAGATCATCGATTTCTTCCTGGGGTCTTCTCTGAAAGATGAGGTTTTGAAAATCATGCCTGTCCAGAAACAGACTCGTGCTGGTCAGCGTACCAGGTTTAAGGTAGCCTGTTTCTTCTGTTCTGTCATGTTGAAAACTTGAAGTGTGTTGTCTGCTGCTTTTTTGGTATCATATTAATGAATTAGTTTAAGTACCTTTATTTCTTTTAGCATTTAGTAAATATTTTGGTATGGGGAACAGCTTGTGTAGCTTACAAAGTTACTGTATTAACTTTAAAACCCTAGTAATATGTTCAAGTCATATTGAAACAGCAGTAGCATGAAATTAAGTCGCGCTTGTGCAGCAATGTTGGCTTTTCAGGGCCTGTGGTGGAGAGAGAAGTCTCAGGTGTAAAGAGGGAATGCTGTTTGGAAATTATTGGGACTTTTGACCAGTATGAGGCTGTAGCAGGGAATTGAATCCCAGTTCTTCAGCCTTAGCTGTTTTTGACTGAAGGACAAGCTCTAAGGGGAAAAATGGGCTTCCTGAACTGTGAGCTCTGCTGTGCAAGTTTTAGCAGGTGTTGTTTTGATTTGTACTTGGAGTGAGCCATGGGTACTCACTGCTGAGCATACACCTCTGGTTGTTCTTGGTGAGAGACCCTGATGGACTATGTTCTGCTGAGAGAGTGTTCCTGTGCAGTGCAGCTACCACTAAGCTTTTTTTTCGACCCTAGGCTTTTGTCGCTATCGGGGACTACAACGGCCACGTCGGTCTTGGTGTTAAATGCTCTAAAGAAGTTGCCACTGCTATTCGTGGGGCAATTATTTTAGCCAAATTATCCATTGTACCTGTACGACGAGGCTATTGGGGGAACAAGATCGGCAAGCCCCACACCGTGCCTTGCAAGGTGAGAACGACTTGCTGGGCCCGGTCGCGGTGATCGTGCTGTAGCCTGTGTTTTGGGAGCTCTAACCTGTTGTGTTTGCCTAGGTCACTGGCCGGTGTGGATCTGTCCTGGTGCGTCTGATCCCAGCCCCCCGTGGCACAGGGATTGTGTCAGCCCCTGTCCCCAAGAAGCTGCTGATGATGGCTGGTATCGATGACTGTTACACCTCAGCCAGGGGCTGCACTGCCACCCTTGGCAACTTTGGTAAGCTTTAGGCTTTCGTGTTGTAGCTTAGCTGTACACGCTGCTGGTTTTGTCATTGACGGGGACGCAATGTACCCTTTTCTGTAGTATTTTTTAATCTGTGTGGAATCAAAAGCTTCTTACAGTCAAGCAGAAGGCAAGACTTCTGCTGATACCTTTTACAATGCAGGCTAGTCCTGCTGTAGATAATCCTGAAGTTCCGTAATAGTTAATTACAAGAAACTGTGTTTTTATATGTGCATTGATGGTAAAAAAAGAAATCTCCCAATCTGCGCGATTGCACTTGTTTGAAGTAGTGTAATTGTCGTAAATGGAGAGAGAAAGAAACTTGAGTTTTGTGTGCATTATCAGAGAGACCCTGCTGTGGTCTCCCTGTTCCTTCCTAAATTCTACATTTTTGGAGCTGTGTGGACAGGTACTAGTGAGGGGGTTTCTGTAGCTGTGATGAGTGATCTTTGACTTCTGTCCGTAGCTAAAGCCACCTTCGATGCCATCTCCAAGACCTACAGTTATCTGACCCCTGACCTCTGGAAAGAGACTGTGTTCACCAAGTCTCCTTACCAGGTAAGAGTATTTCTGCAATTTGCAGAAACAAAGGAAATAAGAAGAGGAAAGCTCTGAAATATGAAGTAAAAACATTGGATCTGAACTACCCCAGTCCCCCCCCCACACCGTGTTGAAAAGGGATGCCATGCTGAGAAACCTGTTTTGTTTTGTTTTTTTTTTTTTTCCCCCAGGAATTCACTGATCATCTGGCAAAGACCCACACCAGAGTCTCGGTGCAGAGAACCCAGGCAGCTGCTGTGGCAGCGACTTAAGTGGTTTTTGTACGAGATAATAAAGTCATCAGTGAACAAGAAACTGTGATTGGTTTGACGGGATGGTTAATGCCTTGGGCAGATGGGTGAAATCTCTGCTGGGGATTTGAGTAGGTTCAGGTCTGTGGGCCAGAGGCCGAACATCTGTTGAATGAAATAGTATGTTATGTTATCCTGATCCTTGTTAATCATGTATTAATCCTAAATGGGGTCTAGAACCAGCTCTGAACATTAATGTGCTGTCCTACAGCATGTAATCTTTACCCTAACTGAGGGCATTCTCTGCCAGGGCTGGGCAGAGCAGCACAGCATGTTTCTCTTGGTTCACGGAGGTGGGGGAGAGCTCCAGATGGGAAATCCCAGTGAGGGCAGCCAGAGTGCCTGGAGGTAGGGGCTGACTGTGGTTTGGAGGATGGTAGCAATCAACTGGAATGCAGAGCTGAAAAAGGAAGAATTCTCTTAAGTGTTTGCAGATCTTTTCAAAGAATGAGTCTAGATTCTGGTAGTATGGCAGATGTCTGGGTTGCACATTTATTGTAGAGGTCAACAGTGTCAAAGATGCGACATGCAGTATTCGATACATGCACCACCAAGGGAGGTGCTAACCATTTAGATCTATTGAGATGCCTTTGCTTGTGCCTTCCTCTCCTCCATCATCCTGTGCTTCTGCTTCATCAGGCACGTCCTTGCATTTCCATGGACGCCAAGATCACCATCTAAAAAGAAAGTCAAAGTCTAAAAAGTCTTCTAAAAAGAAACAACCCTCTGTTCCACGGGAAGGCTGGGCGGTGGCTTAAAGACCCCTCTTCCCTGCATGCTGTCACAGCTGCAGCAGAGGCGCGCAGGCTGTCGCTGTACTCACATCTGTCCTGGTATGCCTTGGTGACCTGCGCCAGCTGCTCCATCTCCTTGGCGCAGTTCTGGAACTGGTTGGGTCCTTCCCTCTGCTTGCAGGCACCTAGCCTTTCTCGGACTATCTCCACGATTTCCTGATCAACCATCCTGCGGGAAAGATGATGATGAATGCAGCCACGGCCAAGAGATGATAGAAAAGCTGAACAAAGGGCCGATGATACCCTCTGGAAGGTCAGCTCTGGGTTTTTACAGGATCCTGGCCTGTCCTGCAGCAGTGCTGTAGGAACCAGGCTGTGCAGGAGGATGTGTCCTAATGCCACCCTGCTCAGCTCGGGTGTGCTGCAGGGGACAGCAGGGCTACAAAAAGGGGTGTTCCATAATGGGGTGGGCAGGAGGTGTCGCCTCAACACCCTGAACTCCACCAAAATGCTGCGAGTTCAAGACAACCGCTGCAGTTCCCAGGGCTGACTAACCAGAGCAGCGCACTCTGCTGTGGCCTCACCTGGTGGCAGCCTAGTGACAGCCATACCTGTCCCTCCTCCACTGTGCTTCGGCCTCGTAGAAGCAGAGGTAGTCGCCCTCCAGACACTCGCTCAGGTCGGGCACGCGGCGGAACTTCTGGTGGTAGTAGTAGAACTTGTTCTTGGCTTGCTGGCGCTCGATCCACTCTGCAGCAACAGCCCCACGGTCAATACACCCCTGGCCCACAACTAGCAAGCGGACCCCATGTCTGCATCCAGCCCCTGTGTGCCCATCTGCCTGTCTGTCCTCCTCTGTGCTGTGTCCTTGTCTGTATCCCATGTCCCTGTGTCTGTCCCTCTCTCTGTGCTGTGTCCTTGTCTTTGTCCCCGCTGCATCCTTGTCTGTGCCCCGTGTCCCTGTGTCTGTCCCTGCTGTATCCTTGTCTCTGCCCCACGTCCCTGTGCCTGTCCTTCTGCCTGTGCTATGTCCCAGTGCCCATCCTGTGTTCTTGTTTGTGCCGCATGCCTGTGTGTCTGTCCCTCTCTGTGCAGTGTCCCATGTTCCAGTGCCTATGCTGTGTTCCTGTGTGTGCCCCACGTCCCTGTGTCTGTCCCTGCTATGTGCTTGTCTGTGCCCCATGTCCCTGTGTCTGTCCCTGCTGTATCCTTGTCTGTCCCACATCCCTGTGCCTGTCCCTCTGTCTGTGCTATGTCCCAGTGTCCATCCTGTGTTCTTGTCTGTGTGTCTGTCCCTCTGTCCCTGCTATGTCCTTGTCTGTGCCCCACGTCCCTGTGCCTGTCCCTCTGTCCGTCTGTGTTCGTGTCCCGTGTCCTCGCGTCTTTGCCCCGTGCCCCTGGGTGCCCGTCTAGCTGCCCGAGTTATCCCTGCCATGCCGCGGCCCGACTCCCGCAGCCGTCGCCCACCGCGGAGCAGCGCTAGTGAGGGGGGCCCGGCCCGCCGGTACCTCGGACGAAGGTGACGGGCGCGTCGACGACATAGTTGAAGACGGTCTGGATGAAGGTGACCGGGTTGGGCACCGACGTGATCCTCTCGGAGTCGGGGGTGCGGGTCGGCGGCACCTTGTACGCCTCCCAGTCCCTGTCCTCCGGCATGGCGGCGGCGGCGGACCCGGCAGGAGGCGCGGAGAAGATGGCGGCGCCCCACGCAGCCCCGGCGGCGGGGTCAGAGGGCGCCGCTCTGCGCATGCTCCGCCGGGCCCGGTGCATGCTGGGAGATGTAGTCTGTGCCCGCCCCCCCCCCGCGGCCTCAGGTTCCGGCCTGAAGGCGCAGCAGAGCCCGGACGCACAACCGGGTCTGTTGCCTCGATCTCTTTTCCAGTCAGAATCACAAAGTCTTTCTTGCCTGGGCTGATGGAGGGATTTTTAGTCTGTCTCTACCCAGAGCTGCTGGCTGCGCCGAGCTCGGGCTGCCCGGTGCGGACCTTCACAGCTCTGGGTGTGCGGTGCCCCATTAGGAACCTATCCGAATGGCTGCCATTCGAGTTTAAGTTGTTTAGGAGGGAGAAATGTAAACCGAGACACCGGCAATTGACCTTTATCACACCGCAACTGTTATGTCCAACCTGCCAGCTTGGCCAAGTATGAAATGAACATAGCAGTGGGTGAAGCTAGGAGCTAAATTTGTGTCTTCGGACTGATAACCATCTTAAGTATTAGACAGGAGAGGCACTTACTGATAGCCTCTTTCCGCGGCTGACCTGGGCTGAAGACGTCCCATGGTTTGTAAAGCTTGGCACTGCTACCTTTCGATTGTGTGGAGAGGGACAGTGAGCAGGGCTGGGTTACCGGCGGTGTTAGTGCAGCTGAAATGGGGTCCAACTCGACATATCTCCACTTGGGCTGGAAAATAAGCTTGGTGGAAAGTGCAACCAGGTGCTGGGACCGATCTTAGCAAGGAGGGAGTTGCAGTGGAGGTAGATCTAACCCTTCGCTGCTTGGGCTGACCCCCCGTTCCCCTGCCTTGAAGCCAATTGTGTGAGAACTTGTCCATGTCTCTAAAGCGCTGTTGCTTTTCTCTGCCTGGCTCAGCATGACCTTGCGATTGGGGTTTATATATTTAGCTCTTCTAATTTGGTTTTCAAGGTGCGTATTTAACCTGCGCGTGTTCTTATTACTGATTCCTTTGGGCATCCTTTCCCGTTTCTTCTGATCTTTAGCTGTGCTTGCTTGGTGCCATTTGCCTTGACGACGTGAAGCCCATGAATTCTTAGCAGGCCCTTTTGGTGTTGCAGACTACAAAATAACTCATCATAATTAACATCATAGAAGGGCAGACCTATTAAAGAACATATTTCTCTTTCAAAGTCCTCCAGCAGAAGGAGGGAGATTATGTTCAAGTTTTTCTATTTCATCGGCATCACTGGTCCAGAAACTTGTTAAATTCTTCCATGCACATGATGGAAGCTTGAACAAAATCCTATCCTGTTATGAGTTCTTTTTGTCACGTTGGAACCGAGGAAAAGCCCAGAATCCCTCCAGCATTCACTGATGTTAAAGGGGAGATTTCCTGTTGTGCTTTGGTTTCCCAGTGTCTTCTGGGACCTGAAAGTGCAGCTGATCTTTTTTGTTCTTCCTCTCCGCAGTCCCACCGCAAGTTCTCTGCTCCCAGGCATGGCCACCTGGGCTTCCTCCCCCACAAGAGAAGCCGTCGCCACCGAGGGAAGGTGAAGACGTGGCCTAAGGATGATCCCAGCAAACCAGTCCACCTGACAGCTTTCCTGGGCTACAAAGCTGGCATGACACACACTGTGCGGGAGGTGCACAGACCTGGGCTCAGTAAGGCTTGGCTGATGGAAGCAGGGAGGCACATCCAGGAGGGAAATGAGGGAACAGACTTGGTGGTGGGAAAGCCTGCTCCTGGGAATGGGTGGTGGAGCACTTAGCTTCCAGGCTATCTCCCGTAATGCCGTCCAGATCTTGGATGGCCAAAGGCCACTTCACGGCCAGCGTGAGCTGAGTCTGGGGGTTCCTGGGAAGCTCCCGCACTGGTATGGTCACTGGTGGTTTGTTGGATCCTGCTGGCAGAAGGACCCTGCAGGGTAACGACCTGACAAATCCTGGGCTTGGAGCCTCTTGCTGGTGAAGTTTATAATGTTACCCTCCAGGATGCCCACAGGATTGGAGCCAAACTCCAGGGCAAGAACCATCCAGTGTACTGCTTCCCCCAACTTGGGGAAGATGGGTTAAAGTGTGCTGGGCCACAGGGTCTAACCTGTTCAGTGTCTGGGGATCAAACCCTGCGTGGTCCTCCAGCAGGAGGGAGGTAGAAGGGCTGAGGCTGTCTGTGAGAGCAGAGTGTGACCTTGCCCCCAGCACATTGCTCGCTCATTGTAATGGCATGGGCCATGTATGGCTTCAGGGCATGATCTGATCCTGGGTGATGCTGAGCACCATTTCCCTTTGCTATCTTGCAGAGACCTCCAAAAGGGAGGAGGTGGAGGCCGTGACCATCATTGAGACCCCTCCGGTGGTGGTGGTGGGGGTCGTGGGGTACATAGAAACACCGAAGGGCTTGAGGAATTTCAAGACTGTTTTTGCTGAGCATATCAGCGACGAGTGCCGGCGGCGCTTCTACAAGAACTGGTACGTGCCTCTGTGGCTGGGGAGGGTCCCTGGGGCACTGCATGTGGGGAGTTCCTTGCAGGTCTCCTCCACAGGCTGTCCATGATGCCCAGCCATTGCAAACAGCTCAGCTACTGGCAGCTGGCTCTGAGGTGGAGTGAAACTGCTACTTATTTAGTCATGCACAGAGATACTGGAAACAGCTTGATGCTGGGAATCAGCATATGCGTATGTAAATTTATTCTAATAGTTGAACTAAGTTAGCTTTCTCCACAATATCATATGGCAGTGCGTGCTGCAGGTTCGTTTTCCTCTGTGTAGGTCGGGCCCATCTACTTTCCATTAAATTGGGATACTTGAGCTGAGGCACCAAATGAAGGGAATAAAACCAGATTTGTCAGGGCAAAAATTGATGCAGAATGTGACCTCTGGCCCTTGTAAACATCAACACCCCAAATCCCACACCAGCAGGGAAGAAAATGGAAACACAAATTTCATAACTGTAGGAATCGTGTCTCCTGCGAAAGTGCCATTGAGATCCACCCACCACATGCCTCTGATCCCTGTCGGAGCCTGTTTTCTCCTTTTTCCACTTAGCTCTGATTTTGCGCTTGTATTTTGATGGCACTGAGCCAGTCAGTGGGAGACAACTGGATTCCTCATGCAAAAAGGTTTGAATTACCAGCCCTTTTCACAGCTCATTATTCACTTTCCTCTTCCCACCTCAAAGCCCTGTGTCGTGGCCCCGACAGTCAGGCGAGGTTCAGGTATCCACAGGTACCTTGTGCCTCCCGGGAAATGTCTGGCAAGGTGATCTGTCCCCCCACGCTGCGTTGTCTCAGGGCACAGCGAAGTGCAGAAGCACTTCACCATTCAGCTCTGCTGGATGTTAAACACTTTTGTCGTAGGCATAAGAGCAAGAAGAAGGCGTTCACCAAGTACTGCAAAAAATGGCAGGATGAGGATGGCAAACGGCAGCTGGAGAAGGATTTTGCGGCTATGAAGAAGTACTGCAAGGTCATTCGTGTCATTGTGCACACGCAGGTCAGAGCCTCACCCTGGGGGGGTGGGCAAGGAGGGCTCAGAGTCTTCCTCAGCTTGGGAGTATGGTGAGGGCCTGGGAGCCGGGATCATGGGGGTGTCTTGGTGGGGTCACAGAAGGCTGAGCAGGCAGACGCCAGTCAGAGGGTGTGGGACAGGGCGTGCAGGCGATGGGAGGTGCTGGCTGACCTTTCCAGCTACCTCCTGACACCAATCCTGTCCCTTTGAGCCAGGCTCAGTGGAGTTCCCTGCTGGGGGATTGCCGCAGGGGGCTGTGGCTCGGGCATGCTGGGGAGCCCACACTCCCCATGGAGAAGAGCAGACTGCACAGAGCCTCAGCAGATGGTGAGCCCTGTGTCAGCAAGGGACCTTAGGCCCCATGATCACCTCAAATTAGCAACCGGTGTCAAATGTTTGGGCAAAAATAACCCACGGGCAGGCACAGTTTTTCCAGATGCTGAATGCTGGATACATGGCCCATTTTCATGCTGATCCCTGGAGTTAATGGCTGCTTTGGAGTCTGGGACAGAGCTAAGCTGGCTCAAGGCTTTACTTGTGGTTGGCACAGACCCTCAAAGTCCCGCTGCCATGATTTGGCAGGGGGCTTTGCACAGGGAGCTGGAACTGGGAGAGAGCGGAGGCATCTCTTGGTGGGAACTAGAAATAACTGCTCAGTCTGGAAGCAGAGGTGGAGCACGACCAAAGGACAGGTGCTGACTCTGTCTCGGAGCACAGAGCTGCATCCTGGCTGGGCGCAGCATTCAGCCTCAGACAGTGCTCTGGTGATGGGCTTCTCTGAGGCATTTACCGTGGCTATTGCTACTGCACTTAACTCTTGGGGTAGGATGAGGCTGGCCTGTTCCTGTGCTCCCTGGAGAGAGGGTGTGCATCAGCTCCTGCCTGGAATGGGAGCACTGGGAGTGGGGTGGTTGGACTCAAGGACAAGGAGTTGGGTCCAAGAGATATGTAGGCATGCTGACCCAGGTTGCTGACTGTTATGAAAGGGGTTGACAGTGTGGTAGGGAGGGGTGGTGAAGAGGGCTGGCTGGCCCTGCTCACCCTCTGTGTCCCTCACAAGTGGTGGGTGATGCGACCCTGGCCCCATGTTCATGCCTGGGAGGTAAGGGGCAACATTTTTCCCTAATGCATTGTCTAATGCAGATGAAGCTGCTCCCGCTGCGGCAGAAGAAGGCCCATGTGATGGAGATCCAGCTGAATGGCGGGACAGTTGCTGACAAAGTTGACTGGGTTCGTGAGAGGCTGGAGAAGCAGGTTTCTGTGCACAGTGTTTTCAGCCAGAATGAGATGATTGATGTCATTGGCGTGACCAAGGGACATGGGATGAAAGGTACAGAGCAAGGAGACCCTTGCGAGGGGCTTGGTTCTGTCCTTCTCATAGGGCACTGACCACAAGGTAGTGGTGGGGGAGGGGAGTGTTAGCCATGCTGAGAACCCACCAACTTATTGCACAGGGAGTAGCAAAGAGCCTCTGGACCTCAACCACGACATGCAGTTCCATTGTAGCAGAGCTTGGTTTCCTTAATCTCAGGAAAGGCTGTGTTGTCTGCCGTGCCCAGAGTCCTCCCGGGAGGCTCAGAGGCACTGTGAGTATGTAAAGCCATTGCACTTCTCACAAATGCCACGTGTGTGGAGGTGTGGGTGTTTCTGTGCATGTGCGTGGATGTGCTCAGCAGGAACATATCACAGCCTGATCAGATTCATGGGAAGTGAGAACAGTTCTGTGCTCTGGCCTCTCATGGTGGTGACAGCTCTTGGTCTCCTTCCAACACGGTGTCTTCTGAGAACTGCAGAAGAATGATGAGACTCTCCCCTCCGCAGCGCTCAGACACCAGCCCTGAATCTCCCCGGTGTTCTCACCGCCCTGTCCGGTCACACTTTCAGGGGTGACAAGCCGTTGGCACACCAAGAAGCTCCCCAGGAAGACACACAAGGGCTTGCGCAAAGTTGCCTGCATTGGAGCCTGGCACCCGGCCCGGGTTGGCTACTCCATTGCTCGGGCTGGCCAGAAGGGCTACCACCACCGCACGGAGCTCAACAAGAAGGTATGGCCCCGATGGGCTCCCTCAGAGCACCACTGCACCTTCCTGCCTTCCTTCCTCGCCATGCTGTCACCATCCTTCTTTGCATGGTGGCCTCTGTTACCCCCCAGCTTCTCAGATGTTTCCCTAAAGATCTGCGGTGCTGTTGTTCTTGTCTTTCCTGGTGCTTTTTCCCCGCTCAAGGGCACATCACAGGGGGCACATCTTGGTGAAAACTGCATTATCCCTGTGGCATCCCTCAGTGAGGAGGCAGGATAGTTGCCATCTGCATTTCCTTTCTGTTCCTAGATTTACCGTGTTGGCCATGGGATCCACGTGGAGGACGGCAAGGTAGTAAAGAACAACGCCTCGACGCACTACGATGTCACGGAAAAGACCATTACGCCCCTGGTAAGGGCTGAGGGGGTAACAGGGCTGTGACTGGTCCCGGCTGCAGGAATCCAAGCCAGGGAGGTAGTTCCTTGGCTGGGGACAGCTGCATAGGAAATGATTTGAAGGAAATTCACTGAAAGAAATACGGTGATTCCTTTCCTCATGGAAAACCATCTCTGCAAGGTGTTTTTTTAGGTCTATTGGTAG
The DNA here is from genome assembly GCA_027564655.1 of Leptodon cayanensis. Classification (NCBI taxonomy): domain Eukaryota; kingdom Metazoa; phylum Chordata; class Aves; order Accipitriformes; family Accipitridae; genus Leptodon; species Leptodon cayanensis. The sequence continues at coordinate 18,382,920 of JANXJC010000063.1, read as the reverse complement.
ACCCAAACATTTAACTTTCAGCTGATAACTTGGGCAGGAAACGAGAACTTTGTTTAAAAAGAAAAAGAAGTATAAATTGCATTAGAAATCTGATGCTTAACAGATAAATGTTTGTTACTTGGCTTAAAAATTCACTTTTGCATATTAAATACCATTAACTCGGGAGTCTAGCCAGCTCTGCTCTCTGTTTACCCACATTCCGCAGGGAAGGAAGCAGGGTTACTGGTTCCCCAGCTCTTATGGACTGCTCCTTAGCTGGAGCCATGCAGTCAGTGTGGCTGACATGCTCTGGTAGTCCCAAGCTGGCAACCTGAAGGGTGCAGAGGGTTGTTAGCTGGAAGGACAGTCAGTCACTACCTTCTTCTTCCTTAGAAAATGCCACCTGTGGACACATCTGCTCCCATCTAGCTTTCCTGCCTGCCAACTGTTTCTCTGCCTCTCTCCACAGGGTGGCTTTCCTCACTATGGGGAGGTCAACAACGACTTCCTCATGCTGAAAGGCTGCGTTGTGGGCACAAAGAAGCGTGTGCTCACCCTCCGTAAGGTGAGAGTGCAGCCGGTGCTGGGAAGGGTCAGTCTGTAGCTCTCCGTGAACAGATTCACCACGTGGAGAATGGCGCTGCCTCCAAGCGCTGAGCAGGGAGACTGGTTGGGTCCTTGACATTGGGTTGCAGAGCGCATGTGGCACATGAGCGTGGTGCTGAGTGAGGCCATTTGCAGCTAGATGGTTTGTGGCAGTGTGCAGTCAGATGTACTGTCTTTGGAGACAGAAGCTGCAAGCCTTTGAGGGCTGGGATGCAGGGCCCAGAAATGGAAACCTTGGCCATAAGCAGATTGTGAGGAAACAAAATGCTAAGTGAAGAGCAGGCTCATTTCAGAGCTGCTCTGCAATCCAAGGCATCACCTGCCACCTGAGCACCAGGGTGTTTCTCTGAGAAGGCAGATTTTTGTGGAGATATTTGGCTAATGGATGCACCTGGGATATTTCAACCCTGCTTCCATCAGAGCAGATGTCCAGATTTTCTGTAATGATAAGCCTGATGCATTGTGACTCTTCTTTTCCAGTCCCTTCTGGTGCATACAAGCCGCCGGGCTCTGGAAGCCATTGAACTCAAATTCATTGATACTACTTCCAAGTTTGGCCACGGCTGCTTCCAGACAGCTCAGGAGAAGCGGGCTTTCATGGTGAGTTATGCTGTGCACCGGCTCCAGCCCCCAGGCCATGCTTGCATCTGGGGCTAAAGCAACTGATTGACTCCAACCAAGCATCTGCTTCTCGATATAACAACAGCCAAATGAGTGATCGGAACCGTCTTGCATAAAAGACAGGCATGAATTCAATTCACACAGCAGATATTATGCTAAGGAAGAACAAGATGGTTGTGTGAGTGATCCAAGACAACCCAACTAGCAAATAATATACCATATGGCCAACCAGTTTCCATTCACCACAGGATGTTTTAAACAAGCAGTTAACTTGGCAGGCACTGCGTTGGACATATGGTCCCTTTCACCCGTAATTGTGCACTTCTTTGATTTGTTTGGAATGATTTATAACTTTAATGATCTTAAGAGGAAAAGGTTGGGTCAAATTCAGACACAAATTTGCGATTCTTTTGTCAGGAAGCTTTCAAAAAGACCAAGAAGTATATTTTTCTTAAATCCAGGGCAAAAAAAAAAAAAAATTAAATAAATCCAAAACAAGCAGAGTTTCTTGAATAGTTTTGCAACCTACACCAGGCTGGTGCATAAGTTTCAATGTGAAATTGAGGAAGCATTAAGTAAGCCAGGCCTTCAGCTAGCAGAAATGAAAGAAACAACTGCTTGGATACCACACAGATGTAAACCATGTCTGGATCTGGCCTGTCAGCTAGAAGCCCCATGTGAAACAGGCTAAGCCTCCTTAGCCCTGGGAAGAGGGATTGGCTATGCAGTGCCTTTGCAGAGCTCTTTAGAGGTTAAGCTGATTTCCTTTATCTCAGCGTTAGGAGCTTGTTCTGTGTTCTGCTCTTGCTGTCACTGCAAGTCCTGAGTAGCTGTGATGTGGATCTTAGTGACAGGAGGTGGTTTTACCTGGTTGCAGCTGGTTTCTTTGCCATTTTCTACTGCGGGGTGAGAGTTTCCCCCACATATACTGTGGCAAAACTTTACATTTGGCTGGAAGTATAGGCACATAAGTAATTCTTGCCATCTGCTCCCATAGGACTTATTTGGTCTGGGACAACCTCATTTCTTAGCTGGTGGAAACCCCTCAGGCTCTGTTGAGCTGGCTGATGAGAATCTGTGCCTTTGGCTGTGGGAGGCCTTGCCTCCTCCAGGGCTCGTACAGCAGCAGCTCAGCAGCCGCTCCACCACCGTGGGCTCCTGGTAGCATTCATCAGCACAATTACTGCTCCTCTCCACCTCCCCTCACTGCAGGACAGCCCGCCTGGCTCGGAGCAGGTCACTCATTGCTGCTTTCTAGCTGCTTTTGTGCTGTCCAGAGAAACAAACCCTTTGTGTGAGGGCAATGATGTTAAGCTTGTGATTCCTGCAGGGCTAGGGAGGCCCCGGGGTGGTTCGTGAATGGCAGCACAGAGCTTCCAGCTGGGAAGCAGAGACCAGGAGCAGCCTTGCACAGCAGAAAGGGGCAGGAGCTGCATTTCTGCTCCCCACAGCTCAGATGCAGCCTTGTAGGCCAGGTTTGTCCGCCACTAACACCGAGAGCTCTCCTCTCTGCTCTCTTCCAGGGCCCTCAGAAGAAACACTTGGTGAAAGAGAAGCCAGGAGCGCAGGAAGAGCTGTAAGGACTGAGATATGCAAGGCTGCCTAACTGAGCACCTTCAATAAAAAGGCTTCAAGTCATGTCTGCTGCCTGTCTTCCTTCTGGAGGGGTGTCTTGCCTGTATTCAGTGCTGCCTGTGGGCAGCAGCGTGTCCTTGAGGCTCCTCAGCAGATGAGGATGGGCCAAGTAGCACTTGGGACAGGGACTAACTGGGACAGCTGAGTGTCTGCTCTGTCCTCTGGATCCTCCCTTTCCTTTGCCCAGTGAATTTTTTCCCACTGCCTGCATTCACCAAAACCATGGTGAAGAGTCCCCTTCCTCTCTTCCAGAGGAGAGCAGAGCAGGTACCAGCACTTCTGCCCCAGTTTCCACTGGGAATACAGGGCTTCCCTGTTACCTGCCTCTGCCCAGTCTCACTGACCGTCTCTCCCCTTGCCGCCTCTCATGCACGCACACCCAGGCACTCCTTTTGCTGAGCTGGAAGTATGACCCGTGGACTTCTCTCTGCACAAAGCCCCACGATCCTGGCCGGCATCCTCAGCAGGTGTGGGAACTTGTGTACAATAAGATGGCTGCTAGGTAAGACTGGGCAGTGATGGATTTATTCAGATTTTGAACTCATTTCCCACCCATGTTTTCCTTGCAGTCCAGCTGCCTGCGGGGAGGGTGTGATGCATCTTGGAGCTGTGATGTCTTGGATCAGCAGTGATCACAACTCCTTCAGTGCAGAACTGGTCTGGGCGTCCTGCACCCTCTTTGGGAACCAGACAGTGGAAAGCCCAGCCCTCCTCTGGTCCAGAGCTGCCCCCGTGACCAAGAGTCCTGGGAACCTGGTAGGAGGTGCATGAAGTTCTTGGGTCTCCAGCAAACCCCTTGCCCTGTGTCTGGTTCTGCTCTGAACGTGTGCTTGCAGTATTTAAGGAGGAGGCTCATCTACAAAAAGTGCTGAGGATGAGATGAACCGAGAAGCTCAGACCCCACGGCATAGCCCTGGATGCAGTCAGCGGCCAGGTCCTGGCTGGCCCCGTGTCCCAGCGCGGTCCCTGAGCTCTCTGCAGTGTCTCTGCCCTGCCCATGGGGCTGCACCTCAGAGCCTCTTCTCTCCCTTGGCTGGTAGGTCCCTGGGCAGTCCCCCCGTGGGTGGCTGAGGATCCAGGCCAGAGCGCATGATGGGAATGATGAGATCGTCCATGTTTGGCATCACCAAAATTTTCTGAAAAGAGGAATCCAGAATAACAAGTAAGTGGTTTTGAGTACCACAACCAGACTGGTGACACATCTGCTGAGAAGTGACCTCGGCAGGGGCCACAGGAACTCGGGTCAGAGACCAGGGCTGTGAACAGAAGGTCCTGGGCTCCCATCCCCTCATCAGCAGCTGACTGTGCCTGGCCCTAGGGGATTACCAGCTCTGGATATCTCAGGGTGGGGCAAACAGAAGTTTTTCTTTGCCCTTCCCAACTGTATGGCTTCAAGGGTGGTCATGGCAGGGGGCAGGGACCAGCACTTTGAAGCCATGCGAATGGGCAGCTCTTTGGGGGGATTTGGCTATCTAAACATCTGTGGGGACATTTCTGCTCTTTGACTAGAGGTCTCAAAGGTGAGAGGCTGAAAACAATCCAGCGGGTGCCTTGTGATGGTAAATCTCCCAAACATCCCGAAACCAGAGTGGATGGGTGAATTCAGCCCTTCTGGGGGGTGTCTGCCTGGGACTTGCTGACACTCCTAATCCTCCCTGCCTGGGGCAGGGCTGCACATGCTGGGAGGAAACCACTTTTCCTCACGCACTCCAGTGCTCAGAGCACCAGCCCTTGGAGCTGGTTACTTAGGTTTTGTTTCTTGACTGTGCAAAGCTGGACAGACCAGATCAGATATTAGCTTTTTGTAGTGATAACCCTGGCCCAGACTGAGGTCTGATTATCCCTGATCGCAGCAATGCCCATGCTTCAGCGGGGTTTGCTGAACCCTTTAACAGACCAGGCACCTGAAATTCATGCTGTAGCTTCTTCTCGATCCACTCAGTGACATGGAGGAATGTCACCTCCCGCTCACCCAGCTTTGGGCGTACCTTCAGCTCCAGCTGAGGTGGGACTCGGAAGCTGTACCTGCGAGGGGAAAGGAAAGAGGCAGAAAGCCTCATGTCCCGAAGCCCCAGAGCTGGCTCCTTGGCTGAGCCACAGGGAGCAAGGGGAGCTGGAAGGAGGATGTACGTGGGTCCCCGCATGGGAGGAAGAAGAGCTGGTACCAGACACGGTCCGTCGGCGGCGGGGGAATGTTCACGGCCAAGGTGCCTGCCAGCTCCTGCACCTCCACTGTCAGCAGCAGCGGCGTGTTGGAAACCTCTTCAATCTTCTTTTTGATAAACTCGTTTTCAGTGGCCTTCTGGAAGTACTTGGACTTGGCGATCTTATCCACAAAGCGCAGGATCTTCCGGCTTGTGCTGTTGCCGCTGACATGGCTAAAGCGAGGGGAGCCACAGCTCAGCAGCAGGGTGAGACCCAGAGCCGTGCTGGGTTTCGGCATCCCCCGGCCGTCTGCCACAGCACCCAGCAGGGACAGGAGTCCCCTATGAAGGGCTGCCAAGATGTGCCGGGGTGCCTGTGTGTGCTTCCCGCAGAAACCAGACCCAAGCCCCTGTGCTGGTGTAGCACCGTGCCTCCCCCAGCACCTCCCCATACACCCCGTGGCGCAGACCCCAAACAGCCCCTTACCCCTCGGCGCCAGGCGGCGGGACCCGCTCCCCCAGGGCTCCCGCAGGCTCTGCAACGGTGACGTCTTCCTCGTCGGAGGAGCCGGCGCTGGAGGACTCCGCATCGCTGTCTGCCAGCAGGATCAGCCGTGGCCTGGCCCTGCGAACCCCAAAGAGCATCACGGGGTGCCCTGGAGCCCAGCACCCTCTAGCCTCGCTCAGGCAAGAGCAGGATGAAACCCAGCCATGCACAGTCTCCTTACCCCTCTCCAGCTGCCTCTGCCAGGCCGCTGTCCTCTGCAGCGCTCTCCTTCCCCAGCTTGCAGAGGTTCATCTTCGTCTCCAGTGTCATCTGCAACGAGCCGCTGTAGGTGACCTCCATGTCCACCCAGAGCCCTGCCGGGGAGATGGACGGGGTGAGCTCCTGTCCGCACCACAGGGGCCGAGGGCTCCTTGTGTGCCAGCTGAAACCTCCCTGCTTCAGGGACCGGGCTCTTACCTCGGTCATTGATGGTGGGGTTCGAGGCGCTGAGGACCAAGGGGATGGATGTACCCATGTCCAGCTCCGTCAGCGTCAGCTCGTTCATGAAATATGGGAGCTGATGGAGAGAAACCACACGGGGATGGTCAGCGCAGCCTGCCACCCGCCGCGGGTCCGCGGGGATGGGGCTCCCCCCTCAGCGCTGTGATGCTCCTGCCTCTCACCTTGATCTTGCTCAACTTCTTCTGGATCTTACTGGACACTTGCTCGGCCCAGTATCGCTCCCGGAGGAAGTCCCAGAAGATGCGCCCCACCAGCGCGTTCATCCAGGCCATGCACGCCTCGCTGCGCCTGGCCGTGTCCTCGCCGAGCTGCGGAGGAACAGAAGCCACGAGCCCCTGGAGTGAGGTGGCCCCAGGAGCGGTGGGACACACTGGGTGGGTGCTCCCCTCCACCACAGCTTGGCTGCTCAAACTGCGGTGCCGGGAGGGAGGAGACGAACCAGAGGACTGGAATTGGCTGCACGCGGCGTCCATCAGCCTCCACTTAGCACTCGCGTCCCGCTCCCAGTGCTGGATTTGTCCCACTCACCTTTGTGGGCGCGGGGCTGCCCAGTGGTCCACGAGGGGGGCTCTGCTCCAGGCTGCTCCCCACCTGCACTGGCACGAATCGGGCCATGTAGGTGCTGTAATCCAGGAAAATCTTCTGTCGGATGCTTCCCTCCAGGTCCTTGGGTGGGAGAGCGGAGGGGATGTCCTCGGCGCTCCCTCCGCTGCTGCTGCCGCTGCTCCGCGGGGCTGGTCCCACGCCTGGGGACACGAGTGGGTCAGGGTGGTGTGAGAGGTGAGGTGCCACCTGGCTGTGACGCACGCCTGGTGATGTGTCGCGACGCACGCGCGGTGATGTGCTGCCCATCCGTGAATGCCAGTGACATGCCACCCACGCTACGCTGGCGAGGAGGGTCCTCCAGGCTCTCCGTGCTGCTACAAATGCTCTTGGCTCCTCCGTCTCCCCCCCACGCTCACCACTGTCTACCAAGGCCTTTGTCCTCCCAGCACATGTCCAGCTCCCACCCCAGATGAGTCCCGGCACAGAGCAGAGGCCACGATGGCGGCTTCTTACCTGCCCTGGCTTCGCCGTGGCTGCTGCTGGGTGTCCCGCGGGAGGCTTGCACGAGGTGCTGGTACCACTCCTCCTTGTCCCTCCCTGTCCGCCCAAAGAGGTACAGGCACCTCTCCCTGCAGTCCCCCGGGACATCCTGCCCCAGCACCAGCGCCTTCTTGCTCCCTTCATCCCTCTGCAGCTCTGCGTCGTGCTCCTCGCCGCTCCTGCACTCCACCTCCGCTGGGTTGGGGAGAAGAACGCAGATGGGGTATTTCTTGTTCCAAGTCCGCTTTCGGGCCAGGCTGGGGGGGCAGAGGAAGACCTGCAACACCGAGAGCGGCCGTGAGGGCTGGGGTGCCGGGGGTTCTTACAAGGGGAGAGCCCCCTGCCTCCCGCAGGAGGGTCCTTGGCACCGCTGGGCTCACCTTGGCATCAGTCAGGTTGTAGCAGCAGTGGCTGACGAAGGTGGCGTCGAGGATTTCCTCCTCGAAGGTGGCTCGGCGTGGGATGTTGCTCTTGGGGTAGGAGAGCTTGAGGGTGGCCCCATCCAGCGTGGCGAGCACCGAGTGCATGAGGGAGGGGTGGAAAAGCTCGGGGTCGTAGACGTGCAGCTGGTTCATCCAGCCCTGGGTGGAGGGGAGAGGGAGCCGGCTGCTTCCCGCTGTGCCGTACGGGGTGGCAGCCTGCACCCGCCGCCGGCTCGGCACCCCCTCGGCGCTGCCCCTCCGACGCCAGGCTCCCCTCCGGCCAGCACCCAGCACCCCATCCCGGACCACCCCTCTCCTACCTGGAGGCGGTGGGTTTCCTGCGGCTCGCCCAGGAGCAGCTTGGGGCGCAGGTGGCCCCGCGTTCCCCGTGCCACCAGCGGAGACTTCGACACGAGGAGGAGGATGGCGAGGAAGCCCAGCGCCAGCCCGCAGACGAGTCCCAGGCAGAGGCCGGCGGCGTAGGGCGGCAGCGGCAGGACGAAGTAGCCGTAGGCGAGGAGGGCGATGAAGGCGAGGGCTCTGCCCGGCACCGTGCCCCCCGCCCGTGCCGGTGGCGGCTCCTCGGGGGGCGGCAGCTGGGGTTCGGCATCCTGCTGTGCCACCTCCACCACCTGGATCACGTCCCCGTAGGAGCAGATCTCGTAGCGGCAGTTCAGGATGGGCTCCCAGGGGCTCCAGTCCCGTGCCCGGCGGCCCCCGGTCCCGCGGCCCCCCATCTGCCCGGGGCTTCCCCCCGCCTCCTGCCCTCCGGCACCCGCCTTCGCCCGGGGCACGGGGCCGCTCTCCTCAGCCATGAGCCGGCTGAGCCGGCTGAGGGGCTCCTGCACGGCCTCCGACAGCCGTTTCTTGGTGTCCTCCAGCCTGGCCTCCCGCAGCCGCAGCAGGGCGGCACGGCTCTCCGACGGGGAGATGCTGGGGGAGGACGGGGCCGTGCGGGACTTGGCCGGGCTCAGCCGGGGCTGGGGGACCCGCGGGAGGTCGGCCAGGAGCATCCCCCCAGGCTGGGGCGAGGGGAGAGGTTTTGTGTCCCCATCCACGGCGAAAACAAGCCCGCAGCCGTCCCGTCCGCCGCCGTCCTCCCTGGTGCCGGTGGGATGGAGCGTTAGCCCATCGGTGTCCCCACGTCGAGGCGAGCCCGGGGACGGTACCAGGGTCGGAGAGGCATCCGCCGCTGCCGCAGCCTGGTCTGCCATCGCTCGCATCGCCAACGGCGTCGGTGCTGCGAGGGAAGAGGAGGGAGCAGCTCAGCTCCGTGCCATCTCAAGGCACAGCATGTCCCTGCCCCGGTCCTGCCTTCCCCATCAGCATCGCCATGAACCACGGAGCAGGAGCGGGGTGCCCCCGGGGACCCCGTCACCGTGGGCTGGGTGCCTTCCAGCCTATTTCGGGATGCCCTTGGGGCCATGGAGCTGCCAGCGGACCGGGAGGCTGGTGGCTCTTCCTGCGCTTCCCAGCAGGGATGGGATGGAGGAAGCACCGTGGTGAGATGAGCTCAATGATAGCCTGCGGGGAACCGCTTGTATAATGAGGATAAACCTCAGCCGGGCAATCAGCAACGGGGCCTCTGAGAACCCAGAGCCGTAAGCCAGGTCTGCAGCAAAACAAGGGGGATTTTCCCACGCCAGGGCAATCTGTTGGTCCCAGTGCAAGCGCAGGGGCTGTGAAGGGGGATGCGACGCTGGCAGGCAGGACTCTCTGACTCCTCTAAATGTTTCTTGCTTAACCGACAGTGGTTTGGCCCTTGCTTAATGCATTGCATGAAGCTGAAATGAAGCAAGCCCGAGCTGTGGCCCCCGTTCAGCGCGAGGATGCTCTGGAGGCAGGGGGGTCGGTAATGTCTGTTTTTACTGGAGGGGGCACAAAAGTTTTCCTAATGTATGAAGTCTCTGTAGCCCTGAGGGTGTTCCTGGCCATGGCAAAGTGTTGCCCCATCCCCAACAGCCCCCGCGATCCCTCTGCTGCTGCGCTCCTGCCAAAGCAACGGGGCTGACCCCGCTCCCGAGCTGTGCCTCCTGCGTGATTTTGGGAGGGAGGATGGAGGCTGCAGGACGGGCTCTGCAGGGCCATCGCGGGGCTGAGCCCAGCACCCAGTGGGTTTGTGGGGTGCTCAGGCTCCGTCACTGCCCTCTTCCCCTGGCAGCATCCCTGCGGCAGGAGCCGGGATGCTGTCCCAGGGGAGCCGGGGCTGAGCAGGACCCTGCCACCGGCGGGTGCATCCCCTCGGGCTGCCTTACACCCGGCATCCACGTCGCCCTGGATCTTCAAAGCATTTCACTGCCGCGGATTAATTACAGGCTGTGCCATAGCTGCCTCCAGCGCCGTTTATATAATCTCACGTTTCACAGCTTTCCCTTTGCTTCTGATTTACAGGAGCCACTTGTTAACCTCAAATAATGCACGGGTGCTTACCCCGGTGATACCCAGCACCCGGCAGAAACCCCGGCTGTGGGGCTGGTGCCATCCAGCCCGCGGGCAGGGCTGCCGGCACCGCGGGCACCGCCGGCACCCCCCGGCAGACGGAGCGGTCCGGGGCACTAGGCAAAGCACCGAAACAGCAAAACAGGGAGTGAGCGGAGGGAAATGAGCGGTAGAGCTGGGCCTGAGAAAGGACCCTTTCCCTGATGCCGTGGGGCCCCATACACCTCCCACCCAAGCACAGCAGGTGGGGGGCAGCTGGGACCCCCACTTGCCTCTCATCATGCAGGTTTCTCAGTGGCCCCACAGCCATCCCCAGTATCCCCAGTGCTGTCTATCGCCCTCCCTTGCCCTCGGCCGTGCCTACCAGAAAGCTCCGGGGCTGGTCCTTGGCTGGTCCTGCCCAGCCGCCGCTCCCCGTCCCTGCTGGTTTAGGGGGGCACCAGCTCCCCGGCGCTTGGCAAAGGCTCAGCACTCCTCTGCTCTGCCGTGCCTGCCTTTTCGTCACCACCACGCCGGTATTTGTGGGTTTTAAAAGCTAAAAAAAAAAAAAAAAAGACGACTGTTTCCTGAGAGACCATTAGCACAGTGGAAGACGGAGATAATAATAGCCTGGGTTTGTATGGGAGTTTTCATCTGGCAGGGACATCAAGTACAGCGGGGGCTATAGATATGTTGCTGAAACGCAGCCACCTCTGGGGAGCGTGGGTGCCTGGGAGGGTGGGGAGCACCGGGGATGGACCCCACTGGGTGCCATGGCTGGACCACCAGCACCCCGAGATGGAGGGTCCACACGGAGCAGCCCCGGTGAAGGCTTTGCTGCTGGCTCAGGCTTCAGAGAGCAAATATCGAGCCCAGAGGTACCCCCGGCACTGGCTCCTCGGTGCCAGCACTAACCTACCATTCAGCCCAGAGCTCATCCCCAGCCTGTGACCACGGGGGCATGCAGGGTAGGGGGAATCTTTTTGCTCTTTATAGGATAAATTGAATATGAAGGTCCTTGCAAGTATTTTCATCCAGCGCTGGGGGTAGCTGGGTGGGCACGGCTGGGCGACGGAGCAATGGGGATGACAGTGGCTTCAGAGGCACCAGCAAACAGCTCTCGGGGGATGTTCCCCACAGCCCCCGCACAGCACCTGCCTTGCGGAGTTTTGTGAGCCCAGCCCCAGTGGTACCCCGAAGGGATCGGTGCTGTGCGGGAGGTCCCTTTGAGGAGCGGTGCTTGGGCCACCCATCCCGGGAGGGTCACGTCTCTGCAGAGCCTCGAGAGCTGCGAGTGCCCCAGCTGGGCAGGGACACAAGACCCCTAACGACTGCCGAACCCCCTCGCTGCTTTTGAAACCACCAAAGCCATAAACATCAGCAAGGCTCTCCGCTGGACCCAGGCTCTGATTTTCCTCTCCTTGCTCTCAGCTCTGGTTCAAATTCAGAGCTTGGACTTGACCTGGCACAGAGACAAGCTGTTGCCCAGACCAGGCTGGTGTCTTTGAGCATCTTTCCCCAAAATGCTCTCTTTACACGCCCGAGGCAGCAGGAGCCTCGGCGGCACAGCACCGTGCTCCCCGGCGTTAGCTCACCCCAGGGTGCAATACCTACAAACTGCTTGGAAAGAGAAAGTTTCCCCACGCCGGGATCTGCCCCATCAGTGCCCTGAGCCGCTTGCTCCCAGGTGGGCACTCCTTGACTGGTGTTTGCTTTTGTTGTAAAATCAGGGAGAGTTAATTGAAAAATTGATTTCCAGCAGCCCCCTCCAGTTAATGAGAGGTGGCGGTGGCTGGGGCAGAGGGCTGGCACGGCCGGCGGGGACAGTGGCACAGCTCTGCCTGGGCGCAGAGGAGGCTTTCATCACCCAGCCAAACAAGCTGGAAATCCCTCATCTAATTATCTCCACAATATACCGCTACAGAAACCAAATTGCTGTGGTTATTAGCGCTGTAACTGGAGAGCTCTCTGCATTATCCTGTGATTAAGGAGCGTGGGGCTTTGCAGAAAGTCTCACTGCAACCTCAAGACATAACTTTGGGCGATGGGTAGGGCAGCGCGGGATCCCAGCTCCGTCTTCTGCTCCCGCTTCCTCATCACATCGCTCCTTCTCAGGGGATTTATGGTGGATACTGGAGCGGATTTCATGCTGCTGGGGGAGCGAGGAGCCCGGCAGGCTTCGGCACCGCACGAATGGCTCCGGGGCGGCTGTGCCTGCTGGGATGCTCAGAGCCGCCCAGCCCCAGCACCCAGTCTGGTACCCAGTGACCTGCACGCAAAGGTTCCCCCCTCCCTGCGCTGTCCCAGGGCTTAAGCTCGGCCCTGCCTCTGCTACGGACTTTGCTTTGCCCCCATGTCTCAGCCATCCCCGTCCTCTGCCCATCTTCCCCAGCCCTTCGCATCCCTCGTGGTGTGGCCCCTGCAGCTCACAGGAGAGCTCTCAGCCCCGGTTTCACCAGGATGCAGCCTTGTGGAAGGACCCAGCTGGTTCACCCAACTATTTCATTAGCGCAGGCACAGCTTCACCCTCCGAACTGTTAGCAGCAGACATCCAGGTGGACGATGCTGCTGAGACACAGGGGCCCAGCGGCCGCTGTGGCTCCTTCCACTGGCTGAAAATCTGCGCCCCAACAGCGTACACGGCCCTTGAGTCTATCTGGAACCTTTCCCGACACCCCGCTCGTCTGATCTCAGTGGATCATAAGCAAGGCGCTTTCAAAACAGCAAGTCACCCATTCTCCGCGCAGTGAGACGGTGCGTCCTCGGCTCCCCGCCGCCCCACGGTGCTGCAGCGAGACCCCCTTCCTCCCCCTGCCCGGGTGCCTGCCACAAATTATCAATCCCTGGGGCTGGAGCGGGGAGCTCAGTCTGCCCGAGACGAAAGCCTGACCTAATTCAAACCGGCAGCATCCAGCGGGCAGGAGCGCTGGCCCCACGTGGAGTTTTCCATGCCGAGTGCTGGCCCCACGCGGGGTTTTCCATGCCGGGCACAGCCCCGGGGTGAGCTCCTGGCTGATGGACACGTTGGGTGGCATCAGGGAGCAGGGACCCATCCAAGCGCTTTGCTGCAGGCCGCAGGGCTCCGGCAGCAGGGCCGGCTCCTTGGGACAGTCCCTGGCTTCTGTCCGAAGGGCGCCGGCGTTTTTGCTCTTGCACCAAGAAAGGTGCCATTTCCGTGCGAGCCCGCTGGATGAAGGCTCATCCCAGGGGTCCTCAGATAAAAAACTAGGGAAGAAGAGACTTGCGGTGCCTGGTTTTTTGGAAGGAAAAGGAAGCCGCACGCAGCTCATCCCTTGCCAGAGCCTGCCAAGGAGCCGGCTGCCTGCGGTTCACCTTCAAAGCCCTTACCTTTGCCACACGCCGGGCTGCCGCCCGCTCCTCCTCCGGGACCCCCACGAAGGGACGCAGCTCAGACCCCGCGTCCCCTCCCCACGCTGCCCTCCGTGGGGAGGCGCCCCACGGGTGACCCCTGCCTCTGCGCTCCCGGAGTGGCGGGACGGGTGGTCCCCACCGAACCCGCATCCCCATCCACTGAGCCCCTGGCCTGTGCGTGGGGGGGGACCCCCCGGTTTGGCTCAAGAGCTGCCCGACCTCCATCATCCACCCCGGGCAGCGCTGCGGGGGGGGGGGGGGCTGGGGTGGCCCCGGTCCCCTCCCCGCGGGTCCCCCCTTCCCGCAGCGCCGGTACCTGGGCCAGATGGGGGTCCCGGTGCCGCCGGGGAAGGGTCGATCCTGGTGCTGGAGGAAGACTAGCAGCGCCGGTGCCACCGGGGAGACGAACTGGTGCCAGTGCCGGGGGGGAAGCGGTGCTGGTGCCGGGGGCGGAGGATGACAGGAGGGTCAGTCCCGGGGCCGGGGGAGGACCGGACCCTGCACCGGGGAAGAAGAGCCGGTGCTGAAGGAGGCCGGGCGGTCCTGGTGCCGGGATCCAAGGACTGGTGTCGGTGCCGGGAGAGGAGGGTCGGTGCCGGTGCCGGTGCCGAAGAGCCGGTGCTGGAGACGGAGGATCCGTCCCGGTGCCGGTGCCGGTGCCGGCCGTGGATGACCGGTGCCGGGCTGAAGCTCGCCGCTCTCCAGCCGCCGGTGCCGGAGCATCCGCAGGACCGGACCGGGGCCCCGCTCCGCCCCGCTCCGCCCCCCCCCCGGCGGGTACCGGGACCCC
>JANXJC010000063.1:18336135-18368414 GCA_027564655.1 Leptodon cayanensis | reverse complement strand
GCCTATAAAGGTAGGGCTGGGGGGGGGGTTGTCCCCCTGTAGGGGTCCCTGGGAGGGACCTGTCCTGCGGGGCTGGGCTGTAGAGGAGCCCCTATAGGGGATGTGGGTCCTGGCCCACGTCCCCAAACCTCCTGCTCCTCTGCCTGGCCCGGGGGGGTCCGGCAGCGGCAGCTGGCAGTGGCCCACGCGGGCAAAGTCCAGCGTGGGTGGGTGTCCCATGTCACCCTGCTGACCTGTTCTCACCACTGCCCACCCTCCCCCCGCTCCAGCCCCCCCAATCCCTGGCAATCGCTGCTGGGAGCCGGCCGGGGGGCTGCCCCCAGCACTGACCCCTCTCCTGCCGCCCTCCCCAGGCATCTACGTCTGCGCCAAGTGCGGCCATGAGCTGTTCTCCAGCCGTGCCAAGTACGAGCACTCGTCCCCGTGGCCAGCCTTCACCGAGACCGTCCACGAGGACAGCGTGTCCAAGCGCAAGGAGCGGCCGGGGGCTTTAAAGGTGACCATTCTGAAACCTTTGGGAAGTAGCAAAAAAACCCAAAACCCCACGGGCTTTTTTTTTTTTTATAAGCCTATCTGCTGAGAAAGATGGCTTGCTGTCAAACCCTCTCCTTGCGTTTCTAGGTGTCTTGTGGCAAGTGTGGCAACGGGCTCGGCCACGAATTCCTCAACGATGGGCCAAAGAGGGGGCAGTCCCGCTTCTGAATATTCAGCAGCTCGCTGAAGTTCATCCCGAAAGGTAAAAGCTGTGGCTGGGCAGCTGTTCTGCCCCATGTAGTTATTTGGGGGGAAGCTGCTGATAGCCAGGCCACGCTGTGTGTGACACACTGCTTTTGGCAGAGCATAGCTAGCCCTTGTCGTGGTTTAACCCCAGCCAGCAGCTAAGCACCACGCAGCAGCTTGCTCACTTCCCCCCCCACCCAGTGGGATGGGGGAGAAGATCAGGAAAGGAAGTAAAACTCGTGTGTTGAGATAAGAAAGGTTTAATAGGACAGAAAAGAAACTAATAATGATAACACCAATAAAATGACAATAGAAATAATAAAAGGATTGGAATATACAAGTGATGCACAATGCAATTGCTCACCACCTGCCAATTGATGCCCAGTTGGTCCCCGAGTGGTGATTCCCTCTCACCCCCACTCCCCCCAGTTTATATACTGGACATGATGTCACATGGTATGGAATATCCCTTTGGCCAGTTTGGGTCAGCTGCCCTGGCTGTGTCCCCTCCCAACTTGTTGTGCGCCTCCAGCCTTCTTGTTGGCTGGGCATCAGAAGCTGGAAAATCCTTGACTTTAGACTAAACATTACTTAGCAACAACTGAAAACATCAGCGTGTTATCAACATTCTTCCCATACCTAACTCAAAAACATAGCACTATACCAGCTACTAGGAAGACAATTAACTCTATCCCAGCTGAAACTAGGATGCTGTTCAGATAAGCCAAGGAGCCACCCGCATCCTAAATAAATCTCACCTGCATCAGTCTGCTCAGCTGGTGGCTCAGCAGGAGCTCCCTGACCTCCTGCGGTGAAACGTGGAGCATTCCAGAGCTCCTGGATGTGGCCACAGGTCCCTGTGTGTCCGAGAGGTGGCTGAGCCTTGGGGGTTTTCTGGTTTTCTGCTGGTGTTGCAAAGTGAGGGCAGGGAGCTTCTGCAGCAGCATCAACGGGGCTGCGAGAATTTGCTGGTTCACTCCTCGGGGAAGTCGGGTGGGAGCTCTGAATATTTGCAGGTGCCCTATGGGTAGGGAGTGGGTCTGTGGGGAAGGGCAGGGCTTCTTGCCGTTGTGGTTATCGTGCTGTTTGCTTCCCCCCGAGTCAGAAAAAGGCTTTGGGAGGCCAAGTTCAGGGCAGCACCCCAGCCACGACTTGCTTTCCTGCCTGACGGACTACAGTGGCTGTGAGATGTTAGCTGCACGTAGCAAAATAACCATATAAAAGGGGCTGGGGGTTCTGGACCAAGACACACGAGCCCTGATTTTTTCCTCCCCCCTCTTTTAGGCAAAGCAGACAAGGACCTGAAGGAGAAGTAAGCGAGCTGCTCTACTTGGCACACGGCTCTTGGGCTGATCCTGCGTTCACACCCTGGGGTGCACCGTCCGGTCAAGGGGGCACTGGGAGCAAAAGAAACCCCGAAGAAGCTCCTGGTTTCCCCGTGCCGGTTCCCTCTCAGGGCTGCTCCGATTTGGGGTGCTGGGAGGAGCACAGGGGAGGCGAGGGGAAAATGGGGTTGCTGAAGCTCTGTGCTTGCTGGGTGATGGGCTGTATGACCTGGGCCTGAGGGTGTTTCACACAAATTGGGGTAATGCAAAGGCTACAGCTCTTCATTTTACCCACCCTTACCCCCTCCCCAACCGTCTGTTCTCCCCAGCATCCTCGCCTCTGCCAGCAGCAGCTACTGCTGAGTCCTTTCGGTTTTGTCCATTAAAGCAGCACACACGTGCCTGCGATCCTGCCTCTGCTGAGCTCTGGGGCGGTTTTGCTGGTGACTTCAGCCGAGCCAGGACACCCTCCAGATCACAGCCAGGAGGGGCCGATTCTGCCGTGGCACCGATGCAATCCAGAGTCGCTCCCCTGGCATTTCCAGGGAGTAACGCTGGGTTAGCTGAGGTCAGAGTCTGGGTTAATCCCTGGTGCTATTCTGGGCTGAGATCATGGTATGAATTGCCCTATATAAACCCTTCCAGGGTGCTAGGGCAAGGATGATTTTATGATCCCACTAGACAGCATCCAGGTATTTTACCCCTATACCCATCTTGCACACAGTAGAGACGGTTCTAGATTTCCCGCGTCCTCTGGGCTTGATTCTGACTTGGCCTTACACCAGATTTATCACTGTGCTATGAACTCCAGTGGCACTAATGGTTCTTCCTTGCTGTACGCTGGTGCAAGGGAGGCCAGAATCGGGCTCACAGGCTGCGCTTGGCACAACTCAGGCTTTAGGAATCACGTCTGTGTTCCCTCTGCGCTTGGAAGGGCTGTGACACCGATTTCTCCTTAAATCGCCATCAGATTCGTGGCCTTCCCTCCCTGTCCCAGAAACCAAATCTTCCTCTGAAATCAATACACAAGGATTTTTGAAGGCCTTTTGCTGACCCGTGGGTCCGGTAGCGCAGCTCTAGTGCAACGCGTGGGTGGTTTGGGGAGGCTGCGCTGCCGGTGCTGTTACGGTGCAGCTGCGCTCAGGGGCACGTTGGAGGCTTTTCTCTGCACGCATTTTGCCTCAATCGCACCCTTATGAGGGCACCGATAAAAAGTGCAACATGCCAGATCATTACCTCGGGCTCATTGCTGGTCTTGTACCTCTTTCAATATTGAAAATAAAGCAGTGATTCACTGTGTTGGAGGAATAACCTCTTCTCTTAAAAAGCGCTAGTGATGGCACCCTGGTGCGTCTGCCATGGGATTCCTTCTCTGCTCGCTTTTCCCAGTTTTGGATGCAAGGACGGTGGGATGCGTGCGAGGCAAGTATAAATGCAGGTACAAATGTAGGGCAGGTTTCTGTGTCTCCAAAGCTCTGGCCAGAAGACCGAGAGCAGATTTTACCTGATGTCTCCGTCTCCAGCAACGGACCCGCGTCCCTGGGTGCAGACGTGGTGTCTTGCATCCAGCGTGGTCTCGCATCCCAAAGGGTTAGCCTGACATTTGTGTGTGTGGTTTTATCCTGTCCCTGTTACTGCTGCCCCGGGTTTTGCCATGTGAAAGGAGGATGCTGATGCATTGGAGGCCTTCCAGCATTCCTGGGGTCAAAACTTTCATTGGAGAAGGTTTCCTTTTCACCCCAGTTAGCATTTTTTGCCCAACTGAAGCTGGTTTTAGCTTGTTTCATAGTGTGTTCTTGGTACCTTCTGGGCTGGCAGGATTTTCTGGGCAGAAGGGATCTGAGTTTTAGCAGTGTCTCACAACAGTTTCCCTGCATGAAGCTGCCTGCAAGACTGGAAGCTACAGCCCTTCTCTGCCTCCCAAAGGTCCCTTTGCCCCGGCAGGGTTGGATGCCGGGTTCATGGAGGCTGGAGACTTAAGCTGGGCTTTGCTGGACTCCAGTTCCCTCCTCCAAGGGGGTAAAGTCTGCTCTGGAGCACAGGAGCCAGCACTACATCTCCATCCTGCTGGCTCGTGCCCCGTGGCATCACCCTCACCACCTTCCCCATCTGCAGGATGACCTCTGGCTCTAATGACTAATCAGGTTCTAGCCTAAAGGTTCAAGCTGCTTTTCGACCGATTAATCCCCTGATCTGCTGCTTTGCCCCTGATCTGGCGACCTCCACGCGAGCCCGGGAGGGCAGGAGCTGCCCCTTCGCTTCCCAGCCCGGAACACGACGGGACTATCCATCCCTGGGATGTCTCCCTGCTGCCCCTCGCCCGTGGCACTGGGAAGGAAGGTATTTTTTGGGGTGGTTTCCCCAGAGATGCTGCGGTGGAAGGAAACCTCCGCGGGAGTGCCAGCGGCGAGGGGACGGCGATGATTCCTCCCACTCGTGGGTTCTCCAGCACTGTGTGCCACGGGGAACCCAGCCACGCTTCCACGCTGCCTTGCAGTTCGTGGACACAGGCACGGGAGGGTGCAAGTGCTTTTCCTAACCCTTCCCCAGGCGTTGCAAGGAGGGAAGGGATGAGGCTGGGGTGGGCACGGCAGTGGCTTCATCTTCCTGTGGATCCACCCATGCAGCAATGAGAAGGAAAATTACCTGGAGGTGAAAAAACCTCAAGATAGTTTAATTAAGAGTAGGATGTTTTTCTGGAAATCTGGCTGGAGCCACCAATGCCAGCGGGGATTTTGGTCAGGGGGATTGGCAGCACCTGGTGCTGAGGATGCAGGATGCGACCCTGCGGGGCAGATCCCATCCCTGCCCCTTCCCAGCTCCGCTGAGCACCCTGGGCCATCCCGGGCACCGTGGCGTCCCTCGTCCTCCCCCGGCCCACTGCGGGTGCTCGGAAACCTGCTCTGCCCTTCCCTGGCTCTGTGGCACCGGGCATCCCCATCGCCTCCGCTGGGCTGCGGCCAGTCCTTCCCCTCTGCCATTCATCCTCATTTGATTATTACGCTAATGACAATTCTGGCTTAATAAGAGGATTTTGCTTAGTTGGGCAAAAGTGGCCCCACATCAGCGACACGGGTTTAATGACAGAAATTGAATTACGTTACCAGGCCGACGCAAACTTCCCTGGTTGTTTAAAAAATCATTAATTTCCTCCACCGTAGCCTCCAGCTGACCTCCCTTTTTAATTTTTTAATTTTTTTATCCGCATGCCATGAAGAGGACCTGCCTCTTTGACCCTCCTCGGGATGGCTCCAGCGGACGGCAAAGCAGCCAGAGCATGGCAAGATTTAGATTAATTCTCCTAATAACAATGACAAGCCCTATAGAAATTATGTTACACAAGGAAAAAGAAAATGACCTGGAGGCATTAGGAAGCTGTAATTACCATTATTCCTTGGAGCCAGCGCTGCGGGAGAAGCGAGCCAGCTGGCCGAGCAGTCCTCTGGCTGCACCTGGTTGCTTTTACCTGAAATTTTCACTTGTATTTCAAGTTGGCTGCCTGGGATGGCTCCTTCTGTTCTATTTGTGTTGTTTTATTTAATTTTACCCTTTGATCAACAGTTTTTCCCACTGCAGCGGAGCCCGCGGGCTGCCCTGTGCCGGCAGGTCTGCAGGCGCGGTGGCACACCGAGGGCAGGAGGAGGCTGTAAACACGCACCGAGACCCCAAAGCAGCGCTTTTGGGGTTTTACACATTGGGGCATCCCTTGGGGCAGGGAGCACAGCCTGATTTGGGGTGTTCTTGCACAGTCCGGTCCCAGCAAACGGGTGCCTTCAGCCCCAGCCATGGCCCCGAGCTGCGCTGGGGTCCCGTCCTGGTGATGAGTATCAGTTTGCTTAAAAGGGATTACTTGTATTCTTTTGGGGGCAGTAAGGGCTGGAGCTGGTTTTGTGTCAATTACAGAAAATAAAGTGATGGTAATTAAAAAAACACTACATGCCCCTGATTTTCCCTGAGGTGCGGGGGGCTGTCAGGAGGTGAGATGCCTCCCCATGGCCCGGCTCGCCCGCTCCGTCCCGGGGAGCTCACCTGTCCCTCAGCACATCCAGCAACAGCTGGAGAAAATTAAAAGCTTATTCCACTTCTTTTGCTGATAATAACTTCATCTCTTCCCTGTTTCAGGCTGCCTCCCACCTCGAGATGCTGCTCGCCGGGCAATCGCTGACCTTGTTCCTGAGGTTTGGTTATTACAGCTGAACCTCCCAGAGCCACCAGGTGGGGAAATTTGTTTTCGGTTTGCGGTGTGCATTAATTAGGGAGATAATGACTGGAAACATTCAGAGCAAGTCCGAGCGTGCTGGAAAAATGTTTAGCCCAAGGAAAATTTAAATCTTCCCTTTTTTTTTTTTTTTTTTTTCCTTCCCGGCTGTTGAGATCTGACTTTTTAAGGCAATTAGTGAGGGTTTATTTGTTAATCAGTCATACTTATATGCTTGCTTTGGGGTCTTATCTCACGCTCCCAAGTGCACATCGCTTCTAATCATGATCTTCATTTTTGATGTGGGAGATACCCGTCCCGGGACGGCTGTACATGCCACGGTGCAGGCATGCTCCTGCGCTCGGCAGCGGCTGCCGGCTGCGCCAGGACACGACGTGGGCTGACGGCGGTGCCGTCCTTCCCGTACCCAAAGAGCCGTGTCCACCGCGGGCTCCAGCCTCAGCCCAAGCGCGTCCCAAGTTTTCAGGGGTTCCTTCCCTGCATGGGTCTCCCAGAGTCTGCCCAGGGTGGGTCTAATCACCCCCAGCTGAACCCCCATCCGTGCCGTGGGTGCAGACAGAGCCGGTGTCAACCTCTGAAATGGCGGTGCCGGTGCGGAGATGCCCACAGCACTCCTCCGCGCCCCGGCGTGGAGCTGGATGAACTGTCCCCAAAACACATCACCCCCCCTGGCCCTGGGGAAAGGCCCCAGCAGGGAAAGCCGCTCCGGATGGTGCCGGCATCGGTCCAGCCCCGCGGCTGCTCCCGTGGCTGCTCTGATGGGCCATGACCCAAAAACCCACCGGTGGCGGATGATGCCCGGCCGGGGCTCTCCTCTCTGCGATCCTCGTGGCGCTTGCTTTTAAGCGATACGCTTTACTGTCTACAATAATGATTTGTTGCTTGTAAAACCACCGTGATTAACTACAGTTTAGCCTCCTGGTTTCATGTCTTATCATGTTTCATCTCACACAAAAGACATTTACAGTCTATTTTCAACTTCAAAGCAAATGCTTCTTGCGTGAGCATTAAGGAAGGCAAATATTTAAGCAGAACCTGTATGGTATTAGCGTCTCTTGATGTTCCCTGCTGAGTGAGGATTGATGGCTGCCTCAAAAGGCAGGTTTTTCCTATTGTTTTATGCACCAGTGATTAATATTTCATGTTCCCACTGTTATATATTTGCTGGCTGGCACTGGCTTACCCTGACAGTGCTTTCTTCGTGTCTTACATGTCCAGCTTTTATGCACTTCAATATAGGAAGTGTGACTCTTGGCAGGGTCGAGAGACTTATTGAAGCCTCCTGCCCGAGTTTTTCAAATTAAGTTCATCTTGATGGCATTGGGGCAGATGGCACGTTCTCCTTTGCTACCAATACCCCTGTCCTGTTGCTCTGCCCCAGCTTTTGGCTGCGTGCTGCAGGCTCTGCCCCTGCCTACCTGGCCGTGCACCCACCTGGATGGGGACAGGGGGGACAGCACCGCGGGGACCGGATCCTGCAGCAGCAAGAGGGTGAGGCTGGATGCTGCCCTGCTGCAGCCCTGCAGAGATGGGGGGATATGGACCAGGGCGAGAAGCTGTTCCCGTCCCCGGTATCATCCTCTGCTCAGTGCCTACGCTGCACCAGCATCGCCCTGAGCCCATCTCGGTGCTGCCGTTACCATCCGGCACCGCGCGTGCCGCCCCGGCGGGGTTTCTGTTCCCCAGCGCCGGAGGAAGAAGCGCAATGTTTGCACTGGACTCGCCAGCGCTTCTGCACCGCAACCGCTGAAAAAAACCCCGAGTTCCCCGGCCAGCCCTGTCGGGGCAGGATGAAAATAGCCCAGGACCAAATTCCTCCGCTTTGAACACGACGACACGCTGGCGTGCATTTGTCTGAACGCTAAACATATTAAGACCAGGAACTGTAAGGGACGGCTCTGCTTATCATCCGGCTCGGAGTTAATATAATTCAATTAGCATGAACAGTAAATATGGCTCGTTTTAATTTAGATGGAGGGGTTGCTGTGTCTCCATCCTTTAATTTCAGGAGTAGGGAAGCTGTGGGAGGACTGCCAAGAGTTTCTGCAAAACCCACATTTTCTCCGGGGCCACGGGCTCTCGCTCCGGGTGCTCCGCAGCGGAGGCCACCTCCGAGGAGCCCGGGCGCTTGACGAGCGGCACTCAGCGAGGGGCTTCCCAGAGGGGCAGGGAGGGTACGATGATTTTGAACTGCATCGTTATTAGATGCAAAATAAAGAGTGGAAAGCCACCAGGAGGGAATAAGCGGTGCAGTCTATTTAAAGAGGAAAAGATCAGCTTGGGAGAGATGCTGGAGACATGTGTCTTCAGGGCTGCGCTGCATTCTTTGGAGATTATTTTAAATGCGTGCATCTTTTCTGCATCACAGTCTATCTTTGTTCCCCTCTGACGTCTTGAGTTGGGGCTGGTATTTTATGGCCACGGCTGTGCCTGCCAGCAGCACGACAGCTCTGCTGGAAATTAACTTCTCTGTGCTTTAAAAAAAATCTCACAGGCATAAAATTCAAAGTAAGAGATCAAACTAGTTAATCTCGGATTAATTTAAGCTGCTGGCTCCGGCGGGCGAAGCATCGAAGCTCTGACAGGGATGTAACGCAGGCAGGAGGTGCTGCCTCTCCCAGCCGTGGCCCGTGTCCGTCTGTCCAGGCATGGGGACATGGCACGCTGCTCCCTGCCCTCTGGACGAGCTAACCCCGACTGCGGTGCTTTCCATCGGCCCATCCCGGACAGCGGGACAGAAATGGGGTGACATGCTCTTTTCCTGGGAAGTCCGTCTCGAAGGGAGCGGGGTTTGTGGGTGCAAGCGTGCGCAAGCGGTGAGGTCGGTGACGGGTCGTGGGCTAATGAAGCTCATGAAATACATCCTTCTCTGCTGGCTAGGCCAAGTGGAGTGTTTTCTATCATCTCTCCCGACATTACCGCATGACTTAGATTGCACTTAATTAAAATAGCTCATTCAACTGATGGCTCCTAAGATGCAATACTGGAGATTGCCCGCTTTTCCTATCCAGCCCATGTACAGCAGAGGGATGGCAACAACTGGGCACAGCTGCTCCGGTGGGATGCGGGGACACCAGCGGGGACCGGCTGCCTGTGCCGCTCCGGCTCAGACCGTGCTTGGAGAGAAACAGGCATGACAGGATCGCAGGTTCAGTGCTCAAAGAGCTTTTGAACGTTCTGGGTTGTCCAGTACCCGGGATCTGACCCCCCCTGTCCCCCAGCCCATCCACGAAGCGAGGTAGAGACCAGTAGCCCCCATGGAGCGGGTCCGGGTTATCCCATCACCCCACCGTGCTGCGGGATGGGAGCCGCAGGCTCTGCTGGGGCCACTGGTGGGCTCGGCCTCAGCCATGCTTCCCGGCGTGCCTCTGAGGTGGGGAGACACCATCTTCTATTGCGTTGCCAAAAACCTCTTATCTTTATCCACTTCTCCGGGTTCACAAGGCCCACAGCGGGCCGGTTGTTCAGGCTGGCTGCGCCTGCCTCCCTGGCTCTGTAAAGCTCACTGTAATTAATGACCTGCTAAAAATCCGCCTCAGTTTGAGCAATGGGCAAATATGCCCTTTCCCAGCCCAGAAGCACCTGCTGGTGGGCACGGAGAGCTCAGCCCTGCTTGTCCCATTGCTTTGCAGAGCTGGATGCGTCAGTCGAGGATGTGCCCGGCTCACCGGCACATGGACCTGTGCCGGAGCCAGGCATGAGCCTGTGGGGTCCTGGCTGCCGAGAGCCCTGCAGAACCGGGGTACCGTGGGCCTGATCCTGCCTGCAGAGCTGATGGGTGAGTGGGTGGTGCAGTGGGGAGCATGGGGCAGGGCTGGGGACACTGATGGGGCTGAGTTGCTCCGCCTGGCTCAGGCATCGCCCAGAGCAGGGTTTAAAGGATGAGCTGAGCTGTGGTTTGGGGTAGGGGCTGCTTGGGGGTCTCTGTTAATGCTGTGACCCCAAAATCCTCCAGGTAGAGATTGCTGGAGTCGGCAGGAGCAAACCCTCTGCCTGATGGCCCCATTTGGTGAGCGGATGCATCAGCTGAACGCAGCAAATCCCCAAGACCTGACTTAAACGTCAACTCTGAGCTGCACCCTCATCTTATGCGCTTTATTGTGTATTTAAAAAACTGAACAATAGATGTCGCATATATGCTAGTAAACATCAGGGTGAAACGCTGGCTGTGGGGTGGGAGCCGCGGTGGGGATCCCCCGCTCTGGGTGGTGGATCATGGGGTTACTGCTCAACAGGGCTCCTGCACCCCCTGCCCTGAATATACCCACCCCCCTCAATGAACACCGTGTTTTGTGGGTGCACAACTCTTCCAGAGAGCTGTGAGCCCAAGCAGGTCTTTGCTGGGCAACTTCATTACTGGAGCTTGTGTCCATCCCTGGTGGGACCCAGGTGGATGGTGATGGGCTGCCGGGGGGAGATGGAGGCTTCGGAAAGGGGGGGCTGCAGGTCTCCGCTGGCTTTCCCATGGGAAGGAGGCTGCTGTGGTCCCTTGGGCTCTTTGTGAGGGGGTTTCCCTCCGGAGCACGGTGGTTGGTGCAGCCCAGCCTGCCCGGGGGACACGTCCCCGAGCTCTTGGGCTCCCCGGGGCTGAAGGAGGCTCCTTGCAAAGCTGGGTCGCTGCTGGGGTTCCTGTGCTGCAAGGAGAGGACGGGGCTGCAGTTTGCTGGGGATTTCTTTTTTTTCTTTTTTTTTTTTTCTGTCTGCCTTGTTCCGGTTTAGCCTGGAGGTATGGTATTTGTGGGGGGAAAAGAAAAACCCAGTGGTTGCATATTCCTGCGTACCCGGGCTCCCCGGAACAGCGTTCTGCACGCTGCAGACCCCCAGGCAGCACATCCCGGCCGTGCCGAGTGCCGGGCGGCGTGGATGTGCTGAGACACCCGGCTGGAGCCAGGGCAGCTGCCCACATGTGTGCTGGGCTTTCTCGGCACGGGTGTTTGCACGATGGGCGAAGATAAGCCTGGAGCGTTCCTCGTTTCTGAGGGATTCTCCGGGAGCTGGGCTCCCTGCGAGGGGCTAAGGCGAGACGAACGCCTCTGCCTCGATGCAGATTAAACTGGGGGAAATAACCAAAGGCTGTCATTTGCCAATACATGCTGAAAGGCGAGACGGATCGTGTCTTCAATTACAGCTGCTCACGTGCGTGAGTCGCCAAAATATGCAAGGTATTCATTTAATATCTCCATTTGAGGCCAGCGCGGTATCCTGATCCTTATCAAACCCGTGGCTTGGACGTAGGCTCTGGGGCGGAAACGTGCTCTCGCAGACAGCTCGTGTCAATCCAAGGCACCACTTAAATCTGCAAAACTGGGCCCAAATTGAACCTATATGTGAGCTTGTGCAGGTTGCTGTTGGAGGAAGATCATTTTTACCCAGTATTGTGCAGGATCTGAATTTCCGTTTTGCATGACAGCAGCGGGGGAGATTTCGGATCCCGGGGAGCTGGGAGCACCCAAGGGGACCTGTGACTGCCCCGAGCTTGGCCTCAACGAGGCCGTGAGTGCCTCCCGATGCTTCTTGGGCTGTCCCCAGCATCCTGAGGACGGGGCTGAGGCTGGTGCCAGCAATCCTGCTCCATCACGGCCACCGCTGCCCGGCTCTCCCCGGGGATCCCCCGCAGAGCTGTCCTGGTGCCCACCAAGAGAGCTCTGGCTGCAGGGCTCCAGCCAGTGGGAAAGGTTAAATGACGGCAAATCATAAGGAAGTCTGTAAAATTAGTGGCTAATTAGCAGCAACTATGGTCTACATCATACCATGCTGCTGCTCCATGTGGGGATGGGTGCATGTGCGACACTGTTTTGCTCCCCAGCCTCAGACATTTGCATTTGCTTGTAGCCCAGAGCTACCATCTTGTAATTGCAAAATTAGGGCAAAACAAGCGATTTGTTCCTACAGATGATAAGAGCAAATGGAAACACCGCCCACCACAGCTCTGGCAAGGCAGACATCTGCCTCCTGGCGCTGCGGGCTGCAGGAAGGGAAGGGGTGCGCAGGGAGAGCATGGCTGTGCCTGCAGCCTCCTGGGCAGGACTGGCACCGCTTGGTCCAGGTGTTGGCGAAAATGGGCCAGAGCTCGGAACCCTGCTCCGTATGTGGAGCACAGCACATCGCGATGGGTGGACGTGGGCTGGAACCGGGGCTGGTGCACAGGCTGGTGTCCCCTGCCACAAAATCTATTGTCCCCTGCTGCTGCACAGAGGGACGGGCCCCCAGTAAGGGCTCCCACTGTCTTCACGTTGCTGCTGGTGATGCTGGTGGGACGTGGGTTATTTGTTGGTGAATTTGCGGGGTTGGTATTTTCCCTTCCCTCTGCTCCGGCTGCGGGTAGCTCTGAGCTGGGCAGCCGCCGGGGTGAGCTGAGCCGAGGACTGCAAAGCATTTGCCGTAGAATCTGAAGAATTTGGAGTGAAACCCCCAAAGAAATTAAGGACAGATGGGTTACAGGGGAAAAAAGAAACCCAGATTCCTTCTGCCGCTCCGTGCCTGCCTCCGAGGCAGCCCCTCGTCCCCGCTGCAGCTCTGTGCTGGCCACGGGGCTGGACGGGCATCCTCCTGCGTGCCGGCCGAGCCACCACAGGGACACCAGCACCTCTGCCCTGGGGACGATGCCACACAGGGACAATGCCCCTGCAGCATCCAGGGCCGTCCCTGCTGGCTGCCCGTGGCCGACCCTCGCCGATGGCCCGGGAGGACTCAGGGCTTCTTCTGGAGAGACCCCGCGTTCCCGTCCTGCAGCGGAGCAGAGCCCCCGGCGAAGCACCAGCTCCTCGAGGAGCAAAGCGCAGCGGGAGACACGTGGCAAGAATTAACCTCCTCTCCCCTGTTTAACAGCTGCCGGAGAGGCTCTGGGGCAAAGCCAAATCCACCCGCTGCAGTGGTCGGTGCTGCCTGGGCTGTGCGGAATGTGAACCCCGTCCCCACGTCCACGTTTATGGGCCGTAATCACCGGGATTAGGAGCTTTCTGCTCGGGCTGGCGCTGGCACGCTGCCGGGCGCCGCGTCAGACCCAACACCTGCGTGCTGACTTCAGCACCTCAAATATGTCTCATGCAACTTTTTTTTTTTTTTTTTTTCCTCCTAAAGGGAGCTCAACACTGTTGAACGTGTTAATGGGTAGAAACGAAGCATAATTGTTCCTTTGTGTAAAATCGGTCGGTAGAACAGCAGCGGCTTGGCTGCAAAACTGGAACTGCAAACAGGTTGTGGTGTGATCCACCCCGGCTTCGCCCCATGCTTGCCGGGAGAGCAAACCTTCTCCTGCGGGAGCAAACCTCCTGCGAGAGCTGCTCGTGGGGAGGAAAATCAGGGGGCTCCTCTCCCCACAGACGGGCAGGGAAAGGAAGGTTGGGAAGTGGTGTATCTTTCCCTCTCTGAAGGTGCTGTGGATAATTGCTGTTGTGTAGGGCTAATTTTATTATGGTGTGTTTGATATGTTCCCATATGCCAAGCTGTGGTAAACGACATCCAGATGAAGCCGACACTGGCACAGCCATGGCCGGGCTGGGGAGGAGGAGGAGGAGGAGGAGGAAGAGGAGGAGGTGGAGTGTGTGTGCGGCTGCAGTGCTCCAGATGCAAACAATAAGGCCAACGGATCTTGATTTCATCTGTCAAGTAATTGGACTGGAAGTCTGTGCATACTAATGACTCCACATCAAGCGGCTCGGTGCTCAGATGTGACCCATCCCGCTCCGCGGGGAGAGTGGGGGGCTGCAGCCCGCGGTGGCCATGATGAATATCCCCCAGATGTTATCCCATAGGGGAAGCGAGACCCACATGTATGTTATTAATAATGCCAAAGATCTGAGGTTAAAAATGACCACGGGGTGTTCACATGAGCCCTGGGATGGTGGGTCCCACAGGCTGGTCCTGCTGCGGGGGGCAGCGGGAATGGGGCTGGGGGGGCATGGCCCCACTCCCAGCTCTGCGCCTGGTGCTGCATGGGGTGGGCGAGCACCATCGGGGATCCCAGCACCCAAGTGCCCCCCCAGCACCCCATCGGGCAGCCCTGGCTGTTTCAGGGAGGCAGAGGATGCTCCGAGGAGCTCCGACAGCCGCGAGAGTTAAAGGTGGGGATGACACGAGGGAACGGGACGCAGGGATGCCCTGGAAGGCAGGGCCGGGGCAGAGCCAGCAGGCTGGTCCCAGGCATGTCCCTGTTTGGGGGGGCTGCAGGCAGCCGGCCCCTGTGTCTGAGCTCCCCCAGCTGCCCTTGGCTTGTCATCCATCCCACCCTTCAGCCTCATGCGGGCAGCCTGGGATGCAAAAGCCTGGCTGTGGCTGCGCAGGACCCCCAGCATGTGAAAGTGCCCGGAGAACGCACTGGTTCCCCGTGACGGGCTGCTCTGGTCCCCTCTGGTGCTGCGGTGGGGACTGAGCCCCAGCACCGGAGGGATGCACGGTACGGACGGGTGTCTGTCTGGGTTTCACCCCCAAGGTGCGATCCTAAAACTTGTTCCCAGCATTTGAAACTCATGGGCTCTCTTGTTGTTTGTGTCTGTGCTGAGAAGTTGGGTGAGAGACCCATGGCGGGGACGGACATCACCACGTGCCGGTGGCTGCGGGGAGGGTGCTGCAGCCCAGCCAGCTGCTGGGGATGCTCCCGCGTTCCTTCTGGCGAGGGAGGGCTGCCGGCTCTCCCCTTCTCCGTGGGGCTCTGGGGGCTTATCCCTGAAGTTCCCACGGGGGCAGGGGCTGGTGCTGTTGGGATGTGTTCGGCCGGAGGTGGAGGAACAGGCAGAGGGCCCCGGGTAGATGAGCTGGGGCTGGGGCTGGGGGCTTCTGCGGCTCTGCAGCTGGCCCCCATGGGCGTGCGTGGGACGGTGGCGTGGGGAGTGACCGGAGAGTCCTGGAGCACAAGCGCCCAAATATTTGGATGAAGCTTTGAGGCATGGGATGCTGGTGGGTACCACGAGCCCACGTGGAGCGACGGGGGTCCGAGGGCCCCCGGGGCGGCTCTCCCTGCGGAGCAGAGCTCTGGGGCTGACGAGCCTCAGGTTACCGACAGCTTCGGGCCCGGCTCCATCTCTTCCAGACAGGGCAGAGCCTGGGTGATTTGCCTGAAAGCTCCTGTCGTCGGCCCAGCTCCAGACAAAGCCCCGGCTCCTTCCCGCAGAGCCGGCGAGCGCTGACCTGCCTTTTCGGGGAGGGTCACGCAGCACATGTGGGTGCCTGTGCTACGGGAACCAGATGCCTACTGTCCCCGGGAAAGGGGATCCTCGCCACCAAGAGGCTTTTGTCTCTAAATGGGGCTTTTTTCCCCCCTCAGTGCTTTCCCTGCCGTGTGTGAGCCGGGAAGAGACCGGGAAACTGGAAAGCAGGATCTGAATCCTATTGAAGCTCGCAGGCAAGTGCTCGCAATCCCCCAGCACCTGCGGTTTATTGGTGCGGGAGGTATTGCAGCCCCGGGGCTGTGGGAACGCGAGCGTACCCTGCGCCCTCTCCCATTTTGGAGGTTTTCCAGCCTTTCCCCGCTGATTGCTTCAGCATGTGCATCACAGATGATGAGAGATGAGCGGGATCGGCCCTTGCCTGCTGGGCAAGGCATGGCAGCCGGGGCCGGACCCTGCCCTCGCGCCGGCGGGAGCTCCCGGCTGGCGGCAACGCTCCCCGCGGCTCCGTTCCTCTCGCCTCTCCTCGGTCCCGGGTGAGACCCAAAGTCTTGCCGGAAAGCGGAGGTTTTTCACCCGGAAAGCCGGGTCATGGCACGCTTGGCGTGCACGGCTCCGGCGTGACCTGGCGGCCACTCGGGCTTTGATTTCAGCAGCTGTAATTCATGAGTGCACGTGATGCATGTCACTATTTGGGGGAATGAGAGTATTAGCTCCTTATGTTCATTACCCGATTCATTATCTGTTCATTAGCTCTTCCTAATGGTGCAATATTTTGCTGTCGTAGGGGTTTTGCAGAGTTAACGCTGGAATAGAGAATGAAAACAGGCAAAGAAAATGCATTACTCCTCTATGTGACTTAAAGACTGTTGGCAGGGCTGCTTGGGGAATGGAGCCTGTGTGATGCCAGGGGCACCTGCAGGGGCTGCCCAGCATCGACCGCAGGATGGAGGGACAGCTCCAGGCTGGCACAGGGAGTGGGACCATCCCTGTCTTGTGGGGGCTAAAAGTCAGGATTCTGACCCAAACTGGCAGTCCGATCCCTCTGCTACTACTGAAAAACCTCTGAAATTCAGGTTTTATTGCATTAAGCTCTGGAATCCGCCTTGCCCGCAGCGGAGGAGCAGGTTTTGCTGGGGTGCAGCTGGCCAGGGTTTAATCCAGTGGCTGGTTCTGCCACCCTCTTCAAGACCACAGGTTTTTTCCTGTTTCCCAAATGCAACCAAATGCATGACAGAAGGACACTTGGGAGCCTGCCTCCCTCCTCGCTAGCAGCGGGGAGCCCTTTGAACTCTGCTTTTTCTCCTCCATCCATTTGAGACATTTTCTCTAAAACTTTGCATTTCGTTATTGCTCAGCTCTGCTCCAGATGTTCCAGTTCTCGATCCCACACCTTCCTCTCCCTTTGGCCACTGAATACTTGGCTGAACCAGAGCCAAATGAAAGCTACCCCCACCTGTGCAAGGAATTAGCAGCGGGCATGCCAGAGCTTCATAGACTCGTAAACGTGGCCATCTGCGCCTGGTGACATTATTTTTTAAAGGCAAACAAGCGAAACAACCCCCTACCCCCAAATGGTTTTGGTTTTTGTTGGGTTTTTTTGTTTGTTTGTTTGTTTCAAAAAAGAGGAAACTTGTAAACCGATTGGCTTGAAAGAAGCCGGTTCCCGCAGAGATTGGGCACGGCGGAGCGGAGCTCGCCGGCTGCGACGCGGGGGAAGCCAGCGTGCCATGAGCGAGCGGTGAGGATGCGCCCCAGCTGCGGCGGCTCGCTGCTTGATTGGGAACAGCTCTGCGCACTTACCCGCTCATTTGGGGAGTGTTTAGGATATAATTCTCCAGCTCTGCCCTCCAAGACGACAAGTTGTGCCTGTCTTTTACGGCACGGAGCCAGCCCTGCCTGCCCAGCGTGCAGGAGAGCTCGGCCGGGCTCCAGCCCTCCCGGCTCTCTCCGGTGGGCTTAGCACCATGGTGCCAGCGTGAGCCGGTGCAGGGCTGGCATCTCTCCCTTGCCACCATCATTTTGCAGGGTGCTGGTGCACCTTCCAGGCTCCCCAGTCCCATACCAGTGCTGTCCCGTTGCCTTTGGCGCAGCCCCCAGCTGAGCAGTGGGGGGGAAATGCAACAGAGGCATGACCCAAATGGAGTCAGCTCCAGTTTTAGCCTAAAAAAGTGGGATTAAACCATGCCGTGACCCTATTACTGGCCTGTTGTAGATGCATTTCAAAAAAGAAATGGTCAACTTCAGCGTGGCGTGCTATTTTATCTGCCGGACTGGCCCCATCCTAGCCATGTTGCTATCGGAGCAGATGGATTTGGGGCTGCCCTCGGCGCCGGTGCTGCCGTGGGTCGGGTCTCACCCGCTGTGGCCAGGAGAGGTTCCCCGGGTTTCACCTCCTCCCTCAGAGCTGAACCGACGCTGCATCTTCCCCCCTCCCAAATGGGACGATGCTATTGATTTAGACCCGCAAATAAGCACCGGGTGGTGAAACACCCGGCAGAATGAATATCCGCGTTCACATACATATTGATGGGCTGCTCAGAGCCTTTATTGGGATGCTTCCAAGCACATTAGAGATACGTCTATTTGGCATGTAATTAACTCTAAATGAGATCAGCAATGAACATATAATTATGGTTCCATCGAGTTACTGAGCTTGTAAAGAGCAGGTAAGCAGTTGTCAAGATACCCCTGGCTGGTCAGTCAACCACTTATCGTGCAGATTGATGTAGCAGATGCAGAAATAACTGCAGGGGATGTGAGGGGTGTCGGAGAGGCTGGTAACGAGGGGCTGATGGTGGGACCTGAGACCTTGCTCCCTCGCTGCCCAAGAAAGGCAGGGGTGCTGCCGGCTCGCCCTCGCGTCGTGGCTCCAGTAAACCCACAGGGACTTTGCCACCACCACAGCACTGAACCCACCTTGTCCCCAGGCTTTTTGGGCTGCAGATTCCCTGAAACACCCGTCAGGGCACTGAGCACAGCACCGAAAGTCCCGCTCCTTCTGCGGGCTGCAGCCAGATGGGCTTCACGGTCGGCTTCGGCCGCAGCCATCGGCCGCCTGCAGACAGCGATGTTTCACCATCCGGCTGCGTGGCATCGCCTGGCTTCTTCAAAAGGGGACTTTCTCAGCTGGAAGTGGCCTTTTTGCCCCATACATCTAACCAGGATAAAGAAATCCCTCCGCTTCCACAGACCTGTGTGACCAGATGCTAGGTAACAGCAAATTAAACACACAAAAAAGCACCTTTGCTTTTGTGCCTCCTCCCTGTCCCTGTAATTTTTCACTCCCAGGATGAGGCGAAACTATTGTCGTTCTTGCGTCTTCGCCCAGGAGGGCATCGATTAAGGAATAATTGCAGCCAGCCCTGAGTTTGTGTTTTCATGGGAAATGAGAAGGAAAGCGGGGCCAAGGCAGAGCTGGGAAGCTGCGCGGAGGATGTCTGAGCACTCTCGATGGCACAGTTAATAGCTGGTGTCCTGGGGACAGAGGTTTGGTTAGCGAAGGGTTGTCTCTGATACTCTGCAGCTCTGCCTACTCTAATAAAAATCGCACATTTCATGTATATTATTTTTTAAATTGAAGCTTTAAAAAAATCAGTGGGTTTTGGCTGCTTTATCCCCTTATTGCGATTATTTAAATCAAAAGCAGAAATAGGGGGAAGGCTCCTTTTGTAACTCCGGCTGGCGGGGAGCCAGCCGTGTCTGCGCTGCCGGGAGCAGGCAGTGCTCCCCGGGCTGGTGCGGAGGCTGAGGGCAGCGGGGCGGCTGGGGGTCCCATGGCCAAGGAGGCTGCTGCCCCTCTGGGACCCCGCCACTGCCCCAAAACACCATCAGGAGAATAACATGGAGCTGTTGAACCCACATCCCTCCCGGGCTAATGGAGGAAGCCGAGACTTGCAAGCGCCAAGGGTTTGGGAAAAGCCACGTCCCCCCTTCGGCGCTGCCAGCGCCAGCTTTTGCCTCTGTGAAATGTTGTGTCATTTCGTTTGGTCGCCTGCACCGCTGCGGGAAGGTGCATCGTGCCGTGCGACCACGTCCTGCCGTCCCGTGGGGAGTTTTGCAAGGCGGCTGCCAGCACCCGCTGCCGGCGGCACTGCTTTCCCTGCTGAAACCCTCGCTCCCGGGATGGTGCTCCCTTCCCAGTTCGGGCGGGAGAGTGGCTTTGCCCTCGTCCGTGCAGCCTCCACGTGGCTCAGCCCCCGAATCCCAGCGGAGACCGGGCTGGAGCAGGGAGCTAAGGTGGCCGAACGTCCCGGCAGTGGTAGGGGACAGCAGCTTGTTGGAGTTGGTGGGTGTTTTTGTTGTGCAAATGCCTCGCCTCCTCCCCGAGCGGGGCTGTCTCCAGCTCACTGGTATTGCTATAGCTACGGGCAATTTTCTGTGTTCGAGTTTTGCAAAACCATATTAAGAAAAATCTCGCCCTGGTGCTGCTGGCTCTCCTCCAGGCTGGAAATTGCATTCCCCTGCTTGAAATTCCTCCCAGAGTTTCAGATGGAGAATGTACAACTTCACTTTCCATCTTGAGCTGCTGTCACACATTTTAATAACAGGGGCTGTGCTACACCCCAGAGGTGGCCGCGCGCCAGGATTTTGAAGCGAACCCGTTGGAGCGGTTGCGGTGAGGGTTTGGACAGCAGCGAAGGCGCTGGAGCCGCGGCTCAGCCCCAGCCCTGGCCCTTCCTGCCCCCCCGGCCTCGCTCAGCCTCTTGGACCGAGGATGGAGTTTGGGGGTTCATTTTTCATCCTCTGCGTGAGAGCGGTGATGAGTTTGTTGGTGTCCCCTTTGCCCCAGGTGATGGGAAACGCGGGCCGGAGGGGATTGGCTCTGCTGCACCGCAGCACCCGTGATCCCAATTAGAGGGAGACACGATTCATTCCTCCTCCTTCACTCTCGTATCCATCCCAGCCCAGCTGGCCCCGGCAAGTTCGGGCAAAGCCCCAGTGGTCCCGTCTGGGTTTCTCCCTCTGTCAAACCTGCCTCTCCTCACCGGCAGCATCAGGGCAAATCCCCCCGCAACGTTACGTTGAGGATGGAATGGGGTTTTTTCAATACCCAGTGGATAAACCTCAAAGCTTGCCAGGTCCCCGGGGAAAGGCTTGCTAATGCCACAGGCCAGCTGAGCTGGGTGACAAGGGGTGGTCTTCACTGAGACCCTGGAGGGGACTGTGGAGGGGTAGCACTGACAGGGACCCCGGTGGCATCCCCTATCCAGATGATCCCAGGGCCCCAGCTCCTAGTGGGTACGGCAGCTCAGAGATCCTGTCTCCTGGTGGGGCTGTGCTGATTTAGGGACAGTCACAGGGCTGCTCTTCCAGCGAGTGTCACCACGCCTGGGGCTTGGGCATCCCGTCCCCTGCGGTACCTGCATCCCTGGGGACGGGGACACCAGCATCCCTAGGGATGGGGATCGTGTTCGCCTCCCACTGCTGCGGGCGCTGGCTTGCCTCATACCAAGCTCCTTTTTACGGATTGCTCTTTGAACCCAAGGAGTTGTGCTGTATTTGTAAAACACGCTGCCGTAATCAGGGAAACAGCCTTCCTAATTGGATTGGAACGGCCCGGAGTAATTGGCTGTTTGGGAGCAGCCGTTTCGAATCAAGCTGTGCGCGCCTTAATAAGTTTGCTCGCCTTTATCAGCTTGGCAAACTCTGCTGTGGAGGTGACCTGTTAAATGATCTCCCGTGTTTCTAAAGCATTTTTCATCCCCGCTGATCCCTTCAGCCCTTTTCTTTCTTTCTTTGTAATAACAAACTTTGGGAAATCCCAGAGCACCCACGCTGCGGCTCCTGCCTGCCTGCTGTGGTGGGCAGAGGGGAGGTCTCTGGAGGAGGGCCTGGGTCGTGGTGCTGGGGTGGCCGCTCAGGGTGCTCTGGTTGGTTATATGGGGTCCCATCCTGCTCAGACCCACTGGTTTTGGGGCGGGGGAGAGGATGGAGGAGGGGAGCGTTGACCTTACGTGGCACCGTGCCGATGCTGCTCTGTTGCTGCGCCCCGCTATCGCCGGCCGGGGAGCCCGGGCTGCCTGCCCCACGCCGGCAAGGTGGGCATGCAAAGGGCCAGGCACAGCAGCTGGCTCCGCAGGACCGGGATGCACCCCCCGGAGCGGCACTTCCCCGTGTACCCCTGTGCCGCGTGGGGGTCCCTGCTCAGCCCCTCGGACGCCGCAGTGGCAGAGGCCGAGCAGTTTGGAGGGAAAGTTCACATCACCACCGACCCAGCCGAGGTGGGGGGGGCAGGAGGCAGCCTGCAGCCCTCCCCTGCCCTGGGTAGCACACAGGCAGGCAGCCCCCGGCAGCACGGGGACCCCCACAGCCAGCCGGGCCAGCCCGTCGCAGACGAAAGGCTGCCCTGAGGCAAACTGCAAATCTGGTGGTGGGTCTTAGCATGGATGGAGCATCACCATCGCCGAGCATCCTGCGGGCTGGGCCACCACTCACTGCTCCCTGGTACCTCCTGTGAGCCCGGCAGTGCCGGCACCAGCAAGCTTCAGGCCTCTCTGCTGCTTTATTTTCCCTTTTCGCTGCTCACCCGTCAGCGCCAGGCATCACCGCCGTGGGAGCTCCCGGCCAGCTCGGATGCATCTCGCCTCTTCCCCTTGGCAGCCATCACACGCTCCTTTGGCTTCGCTCCAGCCGCTCCACGGAGCATCTTCTTCCTCGTGGCCCGGCTGCCCCGCGGTTGCTGGAGACCCCCAGTCCCTGGGGAGCTGCCGAGCCGTCAGCCAGATGATGGGGCTTCCCGGGGACCCGCTTGCTCCTGCCGGGACCCTGGCGGGGGAGCAAACCAACCCTTCTTGTCCTTCAGTGGAGACAATTGTCTCTGGGGTTCAGAGCACCCTCGTCCCGCTCAGAGGGCTGAGGCAACAGTGATATAGTAAGTGAAACGGCCGGCACTTGCATCTCATCAATCAGGGGTCGGAAGCGCGGAGGCTCCCTCCACATCCGCAGTGTCTGCGTGCCGCTCCCCGCCAGCGCTCGCAGCCCATCCATAACGCCGGTGACAGCCCCAAACACTTTCATCTGCCTCTGCCAGAGCAGCCCGCTGGTTCCCGCGTGCTGTGAGCGGCCCTGGGGACCGGCCGTGCAGCAGAGGTGCCCACGGGGCCGCTGCCCCCCAGCCCCCCCGGGGCTGTGGGTGCCACCTGAGGGTGCAGAGCTCTGATGCCAGGGCTAACACAGTGACCCAGGGCAGGGACCGTGCTGTGCACCAGCCTTGGGAGCAAGCTGAGATGTCGGGGAACAGGGTCCCTGCTCTCCCCAGGGGTGAGGATAAATCCTCCCAACACCGTTCCCAGCTGGGCACCGCCAAGGGCCGGCAAGGCACGGCCACCACGTCGGCCGCGCTGGCTCCACACCCTGCTGCTCGCTGCCCGCCCGGCTTCAGCTCCTTGATGCAAACACATCGGTGCCCATCACAGTGGCATCGCTCCTGCCCGGGGAAGGCAACCCCGTCCCTCCACAGACACCAGCATCGCCAGCAGCCCGGCGAGCAGCTGCAGCGCAAGACCTTTCAGCAGAATCACCAAACTCTCGGAAGGCTGCGCTCTAGGTTGTGTTATCAGAGCTGCAGACGAAGATGTGATAACGGAGGGGGAAGGCACATGGCGTCCCGGTAGAGGACAGGGGATCAGACAGGCACCGGGCACCGGTCCCGCTGGCCCGGGTCCACATCCCACATCCCGCATCCCACGTAGCCATCCTGGGGCAGCCACGGAGACGTGATGGCATCTGCCACCTGCCAAGGGCACGGAGCATAGGGAACGTCATTTCAGGCCACCTTTTTTTCAAACAAGACGTCCTAATTTTGCTTAAAAAATTGCACCTGAGTGCTTCTTGTCCTTAATTGCCTGAGCTGCCGGCAAGGCAGGGAGCCGGTCCTTGTCCGGTGGGGTCTCAGCTGGAGCCGGGGACCCTCCTGCAGGGTCACCTGCTGGCTCAGCCAAACGTGGGGCTGGGGAAGCCTCGGGCACAGCCCACGCGCCCGCGGTGCTCGGTGCTTTTCCTCCTCGCTGCCGCGTGCCTGGCCCCAGCAGCGAGCCCAGAGCTCACGTTTTAAGCCTTTTTCCCCAATTTTGAAGGTGAGAAAGAAAAAGGCGCTGCTCCTCCGACCGTGCCCAAGCAGCTGTGAGTGCTGAGACACGGCAGCGCCTGCGGCACTGGCGGGGAGCTGGCAGTGCCGAAAGGCACCGCTGTACCAGCTCGCTGCGGGCAGCCCCAGCCCTGCGCCCCGCAGGGATCCCCCTGCGCTGAGGATGAGGAGGGTGGGTGTGCTATGCTGTGCTCCCCGCCTGCCTTTCCTGAGCCTCCCTGGCTGTGTTTTGACAGAAGTTTGTCAAAATGGACATATTCTTGCCAAACTTTTCCATTTTGACAAATTGGCATTTTCCAACAACAACAGCCTCCCCCCCCCCCCTACAACCCAAACAGGGAACTGGAGCGGTTCCCACCCACCCCTCGCCCCGAGTGAAACAGTTCCTATTTCTAATCGCTTACGTAAACCCAACAAGAGCTGGCAAGTGCCGCGCGGCAGATTTTGGATGCGTTTTTATTTATCAAACTGCTCCCGATAACAGATTCACTTCCTCGTCATAATCTTTCCTCCTCTTTTTTTCCCTGGGGAACCTTCGCCTTGCGAGTTGGAAGGGATCTCCAGTCGCACTCGCGCAGTTTTTTTCCTCTCATTGAAAAACTACTGTGCAGGACAGGCCAGGCAGCCCCGGTGCAACCTCCGAGCACCAGCCACGAGAGGGCACAAAGCCCCGTCCTGCTGCCACCCCGCAGCCTGCCACCCTGCAGCCCTGCTGTCATGCATCTGTGCCATCATGCATCATCTGTGCCATCATGCAGCCCTGCCGTCACGCACCCGTGCTGTCACGCAGCCGGGCCACGCTGCAGCAGCGGCACCCTGCAGCCCAGCTGTCGCGCAAGCCGGCAGTCTTGCAACGGTGCCGTCACGCAGCTGTGCCGCCGTGCAGCCCTGCCATGGTACGAGCATGCAGCGGTGCAGGTGCGGCACCACGCAGCCGCGCAGGAGCATCGCTGCCTCTCCGTGCGGCTGCGTTGGTGCAGCTCCGCACCCGCTCCGGTCTCAGGCCACGGATCTCCCTCTCCCCGCCGTGCTCTAGCTCTTGGAAGACTCGGGGGATCTAATTACAAAAAGAGCTAATTAATAGGTTAATTAAGACGCTGCTGATTTCAGATAGATACAAAAAAGGCAGGCTTTAGCACAAGAGTGGAAATCGGCCTCGGTGTCTCGAGGTGCGGGGCATTTCAATGAAGCCCCAGCGGGTCCCAGGCACAGTGGCCCCGTGGCAGCCCCCAGGCACGGGGGGGACCCGGACCTCTGCTGTTTCGTGTTCAGCGATGGCACACGCTGCCGGGAAGGCAAGAGCAAGCCGAGGTGGTGCCATCGCTGCACGCGAAGCCCAGGCCTGGCCGGTGGCACCCGGGGATGCTGCCGGCATAGCCACTCGCCACGGGGTCCGGCTCCCACGTGTCACCGATGCTGTGGCACCGGACGGGATTTATTTAGCAGCCGGGATGCACGTAGCTTTGGGGTGCAGGGAACGGGGTTTCCCCAGCAGCAGCAGGAAAACCACCTCATCCCACCCCGCCGTCCATTACGCACACGCGTTTTAAATCACACCACGTAAACTGCTGCTTCGGGGCTTATTTTGGAAGGTGGAAACCCAGGCCCATCCTTCCCATCCCAAACCATAAATACAGGCACACGGGGGCTGTGTTTCCATGCCTGCAGCGGGAGCCCCTGCAGCCTAATTAGCGTTGCCCCACCAGGTGCTACTTGCTAATTGCGTGGGACTGGGCTACCCCCCCACCCCCGGGGAGCCGGCTGGTCACCGGCCGCCCGGGCTGCGCCCCGCGCCGGCCGCGGTGGGAGGGAGGCCCCGCAAAGCCGCGGGGCGCGCCAGGCCCGCACAGGGCCCGTCCCCTCGCCTCTCGTCGCCTCGCCTGCCCCGGCGGCGCGGAAGCGAGCGCCGGTGTGCCCGGTGGCTTGGGCGAACGCTGGGGCCGCCGTCGGTCTGGGCGGGGGTTCGACCTCCTGTTCCGCAGCCGCGACCTGGGGCTGGGCCGCCCCCGGCTGGCACCTCGGGTGCTGCGGCCTCGGCGTGGGGCTGAGCGGGAGTTCTCCTCTCCGTGGCCCTGACCGCCGCGGAACCGGGAGAGCCCGGCCTGCCGTAACGGCGCCGCCGGAGCGAGGCGGGGGCCGCTGCCCGGGCAGCCGGTCGCCGGGCTGCGCGGGGAGAGGAGGGGGACGCCGGTGCGGTGGCCTCCGGCCAAGGATGGGGTCTCTTTCTCTTGCAGTTCCTGACAGAGCTCACCAGACTCTTTCAAAAGTGCAGAACTTCAGGGAGCGTTTTCATAACGCTGAAGAAATGTAAGTTTTAAGTCCGTTACTAGATTAAAGAGGCGTTCATCTGAATCGAACTTAGTGTTGTTAGCGTGTATTTTAAAAGATACAGTTGTAGTTCGGAGTATCGCAAAACAAGAGTAAGTCGTAGGGACAAGTCAGTCAGCTGCGGTGCTAATAACCTTGAAGTAAGAAAGACTGTATTTCAAACTGCAGGAAATATCGGGGCTTTCTAATTATTGAAGAATAATTGGAAATCCTTAAGCGTCTATAGAAGGAGAATTCTAGCGTTGCTTCTGTATGCTTACGTTTCACTGGTTTCTGGCTAGCTGGCACTACTTGAGAAGTCGAGTGTCCTAGGCTGCTGTTTGACATGCATTTAAAACATAATGCTGCTGAAGCAGGCAGTTCATACAGTGTCTCAGGGCGAGGATTTACTTTTTTTTTTTTTTTTTTTTTCCTTGGCAGATGTAGTTTATGGAACAGATCCTTCTGGGGTTACAGAGGAAGGGGTCTGTGAACAATTTGGCAGCAGTGTCAGTTCAGATGGCCTTAAATTCCAAGGTGTTCTCCTTGGAGATCTCCTCGTGAGCAGCTTTTAACACCTCTTGTCAGGAGGCATCCAGTGATTTTAGTGAAATATGAACAAACATTCTCTGTCTTTCATTACAGATGATGGCCGAACAAAACCAGTCCCACGCAAAGGCCACGTAGAAAGTTTTGAACCAGCAGATAATAAGTGTCTTCTAAGAGCAACTGATGGAAAGAAGAAAATTAGCACAGTGGTAAGCGACAACGTTCGGTTAGAAAGATAGCGGCCCTACTTGTCTTTTAGTTAATGCCCCATATTTGAAGTGGTTTGTCTTTACATGAATTTCATGAGAGCTACCCTCTTCGTTCCAGAGAAACCATATGGTAGCTAAACACACAGCTGAAGTTGGGATGCTGATGTGTTACACTTAACCTGAAGTCTTAATGCTCACACTCAGCTTTACAGATGGGACAGTAGTTTATAGTTTTGCTCTGTGTGCTGGATTTTGCTTCAGAATGGTATTGCAGCATAGCAGAAAGGGACTCTGCCTGCTTTCAGCTGTTGTGTTTTGAGTCAAGTGAAATTGTTTGGAGGGAAGGCGGCAACTCCTTGTAGAGATATGGGCAGAAGGACACAGGGCAGGTGTGGAACCTGCAGTGTGAGGACAAATGGTGTGGCTCCAAGAAGAAAGGTCTTGCACACCTACAGTCAAGCCTCAGGTGACAAAGAGGTAGTTTCCCATAGGCCTCGATGGACTTACCAAAGGTTCTTGCAACTCAGGAGATAACTGAATGTTCCCAGACTGTGAAACAGTAGGAAAGGGACCTTTGTTTTCCTGGGAAGAATGTGTGAGCATGAGTACACTTTTCTGAGCCTTAATCTTGCTTAGCATACCTGTTTTCTTCCTCATTTACAGAACTATTTGTATTTCAGGCAGTGTTAACTAGAAGCTGGAAAACCTTATGTGCGTTTACTTTGAATGAGAGATTGGGAAAGGCTTTAGCTGACTCTAGCTCTCCTCTGTGATGTAATCCAAGGAAAAATGTTTGAGAAATAGTTGAGAGAATCCAGGCTGCAACATATTTGTATGGCCCTACAAGTAAACAAAACCTTCCTTAGAATGTTTCTTCACATTCTTCCCATTTGAAAACACACAGGTTTGGGATGAATGGCCTCCAGAGGATTTTGTTAATTGAATAAGGAGTGTTTTCAGTTTTCTAAATCAGTGAAGTCCTATGACATGTCGGTACAGCCTGCCTACTGCTGAATGTGATGAGTTGATCCAACTGCTGCTAAAAAGAGTAGATGGTCACTGCTGGGTAAACATGTACTGATACTTGCTTTGTAACAGAAGCTAGTGCTTTCTTGGTTAACCTACAGTGTTACTTTTGTAGGTGAGCTCAAAGGAAGTAAATAAATTCCAGATGGTAAGTTTTGTATGCCTTTTATCTTCATTTGCTGTACGTATCGGGGATTGGTCAGTAGGAAGCACTGGACAGCTGTAAATGGGTTGGTTCAGTGCTGAACTGCCACACAGATTAACTTTAGACTACCCATCTGTCTGGATTTGTTTAAAAAAGAAAAAAAAAACAAACCTGTTGTATTTTATCTAACTTTCTGCATTGGTTTAGGAACAATAGTTTCCTAGCGTAGGGTGTAAGAACATGATTCTTTAACTGAGAAAATGCAGATACCTATCCATTAGCAATATGTAAAACATTACCTCTAGTATATTGTCACTTAAGTATTTGTTCTTTTAATGGTTCCAATTGTTGTTCCAGGCATATTCGAATTTGCTGAGAGCTAACATGGATGGCTTGAAGAAAAAAGACAAGAAAAGCAAAAACAAGAAGAGTAAAGCAACACAGTGATGGAACAGTGTCCTACCATCACTATATAACAGACTCAAGCCTTGCTCAAAGCAAAGTCCATTTCTTTTTGAGTTACCACTTGTCTTTGGCTTTCCTTCCAGCAGGATACTGGGATGCGATCAGTACTTTTGTTTAACCTGAGAACAGAAGGTGCTTTCTATGCATTGTTGTATGGCAGGAGTATTTACAGGGTTATACTGAAATAGCTTTACACTCAGCTGCTGACTAGTTTTGTACTTATACTACTGCTTGTTTTGTTATTATACAAGTGGGCAGTGTAAAACCTGTTGCGGGGGGTGGGTAACACAGGGCGAAGAGAATGTACTGTACCAGGAGCAAAGTAAGACTGGAGCAGGAGTCTCAGTGACAGATGCTCAGTTTTATAGAAAACCCTCAGTAGTACTAGGGAAAGTGGGTGCCAACATATTATCAGAAACAGCTTTACTGTTTCTGTCTTATTTTGAGGACATGTCTACATGATGCAGTGCAGATATCCCTAAGGCAGCCAGCACAGTGCTTGAGCTCTTAGCAGAGCCAGGCAGCTGTGCCTTTGATCCATGCTGATCCAGCTGTGCTGACCCTGGCTCGGGGCGGAGGGTAGGACTCTGCATCATGTTCCCTTCAGACATGGCTTAAAAATGCTCATGTCACCTAAACTTTTTTTTAAAGCTTCATCCTTCAGTATATTCAGGGATCTGACTTCCCCATGTTTCACATCTTAAAGTAGCTCCTTCATATTAGCAGATGTAAAAGATGAATACTTAA
This sequence comes from Leptodon cayanensis, assembly GCA_027564655.1. NCBI lineage: Eukaryota > Metazoa > Chordata > Aves > Accipitriformes > Accipitridae > Leptodon > Leptodon cayanensis. The sequence continues at coordinate 18,339,509 of JANXJC010000063.1, read as the reverse complement.
TTGTTCCTATTAAACACAATGAGAAATGGATTTGGTTGTAATGACTGCTGACTTGTCTTGATGAATTGCTAGGAATGGTATGGTTATCTGTGCCTTTAGGACTGATTCCCTTGATCCTTTGTGTGGTGCTTTTACAAACTTTCACAGTTCTCAGAAGTTCTTGGGTTTGTCTTTCAAGTTACCTCTTTCCATATTTTAACTTGGCCCTCCTCTTTACTACACAAAAAGGGCAGAAAAAAGTAAGTAGGTCTTTCTTAATGCAATGAGCCTGCAGTGCTCAAGGCCATCGTTTGAGTTAAAGAAACAGGGGTAAGCTGCTTAAACAGAAGGTACCAGGTGGGGAGGGAGGGTAAACACCTGTATATTTCCAGAAATCCCTAACTTTTTTGCATATTCAACTCCAGTATTACAAGTAGTCTGATGTAAAATTTAATGCATAGTTAACTATGGCTGCTGTAACTCATCTTCAGCTTTGCTCAGCTTCACCCTTCCTGATGGCATTGCGTTACAGTTTAGCTTCAAGAAGATAATTACAAGATTCCCATCATTACTATGACTTTAACTTCAAACTTAATCTGACAACCCTTGTGAAGAAAGCTAGTTCAAAACTTTGGTTATGTCTTTAGCACAGGCAGGTTACTGTTTCTCTTAAAAGTCTTAGGTTTAGGTCCTTTAGGTCTGAAACAAGTTTTTTCTCCATTGGGTCTTATTTCATCTCCCAGGAAGCTGCCGCTTGGTTTGAATGCAAAAGTACAGGCATGAGAAGTATAGGCAGCCAGGCTTGCAACAACTCTCACAGCTTGAAATCTACCATCTTTTCTATAGAAATTAAAACAGCAGGTTAAAAAAAAAAAAACAACAAACAAAAAAACCCACAAAAAGCTTGTAATACGTATTTCAAGAAGCAACCTTTTATTACATAAAAAAACCTTCTTCAAAAGTAGTTTAAGAGTTAAAGATAATTCATCCTCTCTAATCCTTGAACTGAGTTTCTCATTTCAGTACTACTATTGCATGTTGACATAAAAGGCTTTCTGAAACTGCATTTAAAAAAAAATTTTTACACCTGCACAGCTGGTATCTTTTGTGGCATAAGGGACAAGAATTACATGATAATACGTATCTGGGGCTGTAGTCAGACTTACTCCTTAATTGCCTATCAAACATTTATTTCCACTTTTGGACATAAGTTTACAGTTTTATATTACACATTAAATTCAATCTGGACACATAAAAAGGCCTTGGTTGCCTGTCTTGCATTGTTACAGCTTTTTGAAATTCCTTTTGACAAAACACTGTTGTCTGTTAGTAGTAGAAGCATCCCATAAAAGATGCTTTAAGCATTAAAACAAAACCTTGTATTCATCTCTGTAACTGTACAGGATAAGCGCTGGAACCCTGCAGGGGAAAGGAAAAGAGAGAATTTTTAAACTTTGAAACTGCAGGTTCAAAAAGCTGTATTACCTGTGGCAAATCTTAGCAATATGCTAACGGCAAAGATTCAGTAGAAAAGCAGTAAGTTGTAGTTCCTTTGGCTGTGACTGCAGTTTTCCCCTTAATTCCCTTTCCATTTATCTAGCCTGTTCAGTTTTCATTCAGTGATCTGAAGGCTTATGGCTAAGCAGTGTTCTGTGTGCAGGCACCAAATGGGAAAGGAAGGCTTCGTCAGGGACTGCATTACCTTCCCACCCAATGTTGTATGGAGTATTACTTGTATATAGGAATTATGTTCTGTTGCTCACAGCCTTGCAAGCCGCAGGAAGAAAAAAAAAATGTTTTACTTGATGTTTAGTTGCCTTAGTTAACATTAGCAAACCTGAAGCAATTTTGGTATATCTCCAAGAAAAAGGAAAGTCAATTTTTAGTCTCAAGCTGAACCTTCAAGCTGAACATAGGTTTAAGAAAAATGTAAAGGAAACCCACAACAGGATGTAAAATACCCAGGTCTCACCTAACTGTACCTGTACATGCAACAGCTGAAAATCTGAGGCTTAGAACTAGATGTGCCCAGACTATCTGTTTCAGCCTTGCCAGAATCCAACAAGGAAGCTATGAGTTGAAAATGTTTTTATGCTTAGAAAACAGAAACGGGCTTTACTGTACATGTTGGGAAAGCATGCATCATGTTTGCTTAAAGCTGGGCAGTCGCTATCAGCTCTGCCAGATTCCCATTGTACTTCTTCAAAGCAGGAGGAATTAAATGTGCTTGTGAGTTTTAAAAGGCAAGCTGAGTCTCTCCCATGAGAACAGAGGGTTACTATGTAGTAGAACAGCAGTATACCTGAATGTATATAGTTGTTTGCTATTCTGTTTTATGAACAAAGTAGCACATGAGATAACAGCGGGAATACATTTTTGAAAAGGCTTATAAAAATGAAGAATGTGCATGGCCAAGAATTTACATTTTGCCACAAGTGAGGATTAGATAACCAATAAACTCTTCCCATACTACTCAAGGAACTATACACATTTCCTGAATATTTCTTTTTTACTCAGGGAAAGAGAAAGGGAAGGACAAATTAAGAGCAGCTTATTCAGTAAAGTTTGAATGCAGAAATAATTGAGACGTTTTATGTACCTGTAAGAGCTTAACAAATTTACCTCTTTTCCATTTTGATACTGTAAATTTCATCACAAATTGCTTGTAAATATGAACATCTCTGTTTTGGCCATCGTGACATCAGTTGTCTCACAGTAGCATCAAAAGCTTGTCTATCTCCATAAAACTAAGAAAAAGAAAATTGACAAGGAACTATGATACAGTCTTACATTCTCTCATGAAGGAAATATTTCTGATCAGATTCAGTCTTCTGAACATTGTGTAATGTCAATGCTCCTTAATTAAACAGGTTTCAAACAAAATTCATATAAACATGTGCAACTTGATTTTTTAATTTTTTTTTAAGAAAATGTATTAAGAACTTAGTGATCAGTTTCTTAATACATACTTTAGCGATAAAAAGGCATAAGCAATGAAAGGGGCTCTATCAGTTTCACAACGCTGGATAGAATATGAGAACTGTGGTGTAAGGGTGGTCAAAAGTGAATGATGCAGGCTGGTCATGCACTTTTTTTTTTTTAAGTAAAAGGTGATAAACTATCTCCATGATTTGGACAAGACTGGGTGAACTTAAGTATTTTGAAAATATGTTCAAATGTTTTACTGGGGTCTGATTACCAGACAAGCCCTGCTTCAGAGCAGTAGATGAAAAGTATGAAAGTACTAAATCCACTTCCAGGCAGGATGCCATTCTTGAGTTTGGTTTTTTGGGAGGATGGGGAGGCATTTCTGTCTCCAGTAAGAACTTCTGACTTTAAAGCTACTGCTGTCATTGGAGGAAAGAAAAGAGCTTTGTCCCCCGTCCCCCGTCCCC
>JANXJC010000063.1:18291286-18325846 GCA_027564655.1 Leptodon cayanensis | reverse complement strand
ATTCTTCAACAAGAGCATCAGCCGCTTCCTCTGGCTGCTTTTATATTTCAGAAAGTCATGTTCCTAAGCCACACAAGCCATGAGAAAAATTTCGAAGGGTCGCTGCCAAGTACTTTCGGCTGAGAATTTAGGTTTTGTTGAGGGAAAGGATCGTTTGTCTGCATGAAAAGCCCGTTCTGGGGGGGAGGGAGGGAGTTGAACGTCCCCCCGCGGTGTCAGAGACCCAAGCGTGACAACCTGCATCCGCTCCGCTGCCACCCGGGCGGCGCGGAGCTGTCGCTGGTGCCTCTCCTTCACAAAGGAGCCGTCAGGCAGGGGCCGGGCTGCTGCCAGAAAAAGAAGGGAGAAAGGCATCCCCAGGGGCCTGATCCTGCCCCACAGGGAGGGCGTGTGCTGCTGCCGGATCAGTGCGTCCATTGGAGACGAGGGTCTGACTGCGATGGTGGGAGCATCCCAGCGCTCCCGTCCGGGGAAGGGGCCACGTGCAGGAATGGGACCAAACCTGCAGTGGCAGGGCACCGTCCTGCCCTCACCTACCAGGTTTTCCCAGGGTCCAGGCTGCGTCTGGCTGGCTCCTGCAGCAGAAATCGTGCTTTATAATTTATTTTGAGTTTGTGTGGAAAGGGAAGGTTGCTAGAAGGATGGCAGTGCTCTGTATCCGCCCGAGTTTGAAGCTCCTATCCCATCTTAGGCACCTGGCTTAGATGAGAGAGTGGTGGGTTATGGTTTTGTTGGAGGGTGCTGTTCTGGTGTCAGCCCCAACAGGCAGCTCCGGGTCACTCGTGTCCCCTGGCTCCGTGATCGGGTGCCTGCACCGCATCCCTCGCTTTCTTGCCGTCAGTGAGGAAGGGCGTCCCCATCCGCCCTCCCCCCAGCTCTACCGCAGGTCCCTGTCTCTGCAGCACACCTGGGCTGTTTTAGGAGACCACCACTGCCACGATCACCCAAACCTGCCCCGGACCTCGGGGTGCGGGTTGGGAGGGGGGGCATCGCCCCGCGCTGGGCTTCGGAGCTCATCTCCGGTGCTTCAGCCGCATCCCATGGGGGAGCGGAGGCTGCGGCAGAGCCCATCAGCCTGGGGGAGGAGATGGGGCCGCTGAGCCCGGTACAGCCCGCGCGGGTCCCCGCGGGTCACCGTAATTAGCCTGGGCGCGGGCTGCGAGCGTGGCGTGCCGGCTAATTACCCGCTGCGCAGGTGGGAGGTATATGTGGTGCTGGTGTAACCCAGCTACTGCGTCCTCTCTGAGAGCGCGCTCGGTTTGATCCTGATCTCGTTACAAGGCAGATAACGAGGGATAGCCTTGTTCAGCTCTGATCTTGTTACGTATATTAAAAATTAATATTTGTCTCCTTCGAGGGGCATCAGGAAGCGTGTGAGGGCTTGCTGTATTCACGGGACTTAGCGGGGATCGCAGTAAGGTCTCTGTCATGTAAAAGGTTCATAAAACTTGAATTACTGAACAGGATCCTTGAATGAGCGATTCCTTTTTAGCATTAATCACTCGGACGGTGCAAGACCTCTTCTAAACATTTTTTTTCTAGGCAAACATTCTTTAAAATAAAGGCAAATTCAGGCTTAAATCCTGCCAAGGTTTAGTCACCGCCTAACTCCAGCTGTGTCCAGCTGTGGGAGCCTCATGTCAGTGTTTGCATCACGGCTCAACGAGTTGCCCGTAAGTGTTAACATACACCTTGTTGCTAGTGGGTTTCTGGTTGCATGACATCATAGGCTGATGAACTACACCATCGGTTGTGTGTGTGCGATGTACCCCGCGCTGACCCGAAAACAATCCCCAAACCCCATGCTTTTGTTTGGGTGAAGCTGGAGCCAAGTTCGTGGATGAAGAGGAAGGGTGACCAGCGCCCTTTGGAAAGAAATCTGGCCGTGAAACCCTCCCGAGCTCAGCTGGGATGCTCTCAGTGACAGATCCTGCTCTTCGCATGGCAGCTGAACATTAATTTTTAAAGCACAATCTGGGCGGAGGGCAGGGTTGGGAACTCTTCTGATTTTGTTATGAATCTTAAGAGACTTGATGGGGTTTTTTGAGCTGTGGCTCCTGGAGTCATGGGACAGGGAGAGTTTCAGTTCTTGCTTGAAGCAAGTATCTCCTGAAGACAAGAAAACTGAAGGCTCAGGAACCAGAAGAAAGCTCTGGAGAACCATAGTCCCTATGTATTTGAAGACAATCCCAATTTGAGCTGTGATTCGGCTGAAGGTGGTTAGCGTTCTTCTCACCTACAGAAAAACCTCAGCAGTTATTTCTTGCAGAGTTATGAAACCATCCAGAGACAGTTTACAAGCCCCAGATGAGCGCTGGCAGCCCGGTGAAGGACGGTGGCTCTGCCGTGGTTTGAAGACCTCAGCGGATCAGAAGAAGGCAGTTAGGAGCAGTGCAGTGTAGGATCGTGGCGTGAGGGTCTGAAGAGACCTGACTTCTGCAGAAATCTCCTTTCGCCCAGGGTCTGGAGGAAGACCCTTGAAGCAGAAGAAGGTGGAAGGATGCCGGGGCAGTGGCTGAGTGTCCCCACCGGCAGGCAGGCAGGTAGGTAGGTCCTGTGCCAGCTGGGTCACCTTGTCCCTGGATGGCTCTTAGCGTAAGGCGCTGCACATGCTGCACGTTCGTTCCCCAAGTCACCGTGCAGGAGGTAGAAGAACAGCTTTAAAGAACAAGTAAAACTGTTGCCACTTCAAAACTAGTCTCAGAATTGATGCCAGGACTCCAACAGACTGATGTTCCTTTATTCTCCTTTTAATTAATTCCTTTGCCTCCAGTGAATTTCCATCTTTTATTTCTGCTGCAATCAAAGGACTATGAGCAGCAAGGCTTGCATTAGGAACAGACCGATCCAACCTTTTTTTAATCTTCCTGTATCAGTTACTTGTCTTTTTCTTGTGCTGCCACAATGCATCTGAAGCACATATGCCAGGAGATGACTTGTTGAAGGAGAGATGGGGCATGCAAAACCCTGGAATTTGCTCTCAGCAGGTCTCCTTTGCTGGCAGTTTTGCATGGCAGCAAAGAGTAAGAGTCCAGATAAGCTTGCTCAGATACACAAATGGGCAATTACGTGGTCACCTGAGAAGTGCCTGATGATTTATGGCGTTATTAAAAGGTGATGGTAAGAGTAGAAAAGATTTGTAACATCTGCATTGAAAACCCCGTCTCTGACCCTCACACCCCAGATACCAACATATTAAATATCCAAAGAGGCATTCAAGCCTGCGGATCGCTTTGACAGAAATCCCTGCACATCTGGTAACACTTGGCCTGATACTTAAGACCCCGGACAGTGTGTAATTAAACATAATTCACTCCTTGCCCGGTTGCGGACTCAAAGAGGCTGTTCCTGCGTGAAGGGCAGTCTTCGGAGAAGCCTCGTGGAAGAGGAACGTGTAACCAGAGTTGATGTGAAGATGAGGACGTGCTTTGCTGCAGGCTGCTGGGGGATGAGAGTCATATTGTGGGAAAGCAGTCATATCCAGGTGGCGAAAGAGCCAAGGCTGGATTTTTCAGGCTTGGTGGGAGCTAAGCCTGATCCCAACCAACAGCTCTATCTTTTTGCTAGCGATGATTGCAGCTCTGAAGCAGCCTCCAGGGCTCGTAGGTCTCTTCCCGTGTCCAACGCTAGTGTGACAGCGTTGGCCATCCTCAGACAGGCTGCTGGATCTCCTTGTTCTCTTGCCCTCTGAAGACTGTAGAGGTCCAGGGCGATGCTGTTGGCTCGAGTGGTGGGAGCCTGCGTTGCTGGAGCAGTGCAGCATTCCTCTTTCTCCCTTTCTGTCCGTTATTTGCAGTTCTGGCTTCTGGTCCCCCTGGACAGGCATTCTGCTCATTAGAGGGAAGAAATCATAGCTGGAAGTGAAAGGTGCAAAGAGTGGGCTGATCAAGAAAGTTTGCGGTGCTACCCCTTGGCGGGGCTGGCCTGGATGTGTTATTGCACGTGTTAGTGTACGGCAGAGCCTGCGGGTAGTAGGGTTGAAGAGCAGTGTGGGATCCGAGAGAAAACACTCTTTTTGTGGACTCTGGCCCTCCACGCCTTCACAGCTGGAGGAGATCTCTCCTTCCAGACCCTGGCTGGTATGAATCGATAGGATTGCCGTTGGCTTCGGTGGAGCGATGCTGCTTTGCAGCAGTGGTGCAACTTGAAATTACATCTCAGTCTGCCAGAGCTGCCTTGTTTTGTGCAAACACTGATTTTTAGGCACAAGTGGGGGAAATCTGTTGGTGGAAGCGGCTCTGACGGGCATGTTCACTTGCTAGAATTCTGCACTGTGCCGAACTCGCAGCCTCTGCTCTGTGCTGAGCTGAAAGTGAGCAGAGAGTGGAGGATGCACATGTTTTCAGAGAACAGGAGAGAGCTGGCAGTGGTGGGGATAAAAGCAACATATGTTTGATTGAATAAATGGAGAAATGCAGGCCAGATGGTTGGAAATACTAAGAACTGTTTAATAATTTCTAAACACTTTGCTCTCTGGAGCAAGATTATGGGCACTTGCAATCTTTTCCTCTCTGCTCAATTTGCCTCCTGTATTGGCTGCATTACTCTTGGCTTTGGGTAGAGCTCTTAATATTGTTCGTGACCTTCAGAAATTTGTGAAATTATTATCTGGGGTATAAATGTTGAGCATCTTTCAGGGAGCAGCCAATGATTTGTAAGGATGACCCCTCCGTCCCAGGGAGGTGGGGCTTTGCAAGTGTCTCTGTGGCTGTCCCAGTCCCATATATGTTATAGGGTCTGAACAGCCCAGCAGTAACTGGGGTAGGTCCTGGGGGAGGCTGGTCTCTCGGTCTAGTTCACACTGACCAGACTGGGACAGTTTGAAAACAGGAGTGTCTGTGCCGAACGCTAGCAAAATCACTGTCAGCTCCCCGGAGCAGAGCGCGAGTAGATCCATGGGACAAGCACACGGTGGTCCAGCCACTGCACTCGGTCTGGTTTGCACCGACTCTCCTCTGGCTCCTACCAAACCATATAACTCAGCAGAGAAGCTGAGCTCAGGCTCTTTGCATTGCAGCAGTCGTCCTTCCCGGGAGAGAATTTGGAAGCCAGGTCCTACGCGGTGCCACCCTCCTCCTGGCAGTGGCTGAACCACGTGTTACGAGGGGCAAGGGAGGAGGGAGGATGTGTTCGAAGGGCTTTGGGGATGAAGACAAAGGTGCTTGAGATGCTCCTAGGGATGGGGCCTGGGGATAGTTTTCTGGTGATCGCCCACTGCTGCCTTGTCCTCCCTGGAAGCCAGGAAGGACTCGGAGACTCTGGAGGACCCTCCCAGCCCAAGCTTTCTCCAGGTGTCCTCATCTTCCCCCCACTACATCTCTGTGGCCAAATATCTCACCGTCCTTAGGGGGTGCGAGGAGGTGGTGGATGCAGCGGTACGAATTAGGGCAGGAGGTGGACAGGAGGGTGTTGCTGCAGGCTCGGGGCATGATCAGGGTGGTGGTGTAAGGACAGGGGCCAGGCTGGAGCAGGCAGGAACCTGCGTCCGCTGGTCCATCCCCGCCTTCAACCTCTTCCAAGGTTAGCAGCTGATTTTCTCCCCAAGTTTCCAGGAAGATCTGGAAGTGCCGAAAGAAGATGGAAAATGCTGACCATGCAATATTGCTGGCCAGGACAGGAGAAGAGAGGTTTGCAGCATTGAGGAGCTGTGCTCTGCCGTCACCACCAGCCAGCTCCCCAGACGTGGGAGACTGGGATTGTGCAGGTGCGTGGCTGGCTTTGCCAATGACCCCAAATCACACCTTTCTGAGGGGCCCTGGGCATCAGATTTGCTGCTTTGTGTCGGTGATTCGTCTCCTCTCCAGAAAAGCTGCTGTCTGTGGGAAGACACAAATACAAGCCCTTTGCAGGTCAGTGGAGAATTCAAGCTTTTATTTGTTGTGGTCAAAAGTTTCATTTTCTCCAAAGCAGGAGTTTGCATTTTTTTTAAATACAAAGACAGCAATGATCTTCCAAGCGAAATCTTTGATTTGGTCAGTGTTGGTGTTTTAAAACTGGGGAGGTTTTGAGCACAAAACGGACATTTGCGTTTTAGGGGAAAGGCTGATCTTTTTGCTGCTTCAGAACTTCATAATCGGCTGTCAAGTTTCTCTGTGGATGGTTGTAAAAACAGATATTGTTATGTTTTCTCTAAAATATTTGTTGTTTTGCAGCAGAGAAGTTGCATTCAGGGTTGTTGTGTGGTGTCTTCAGGGACAGATCCTGCTGACCCCCCGTGCAGGCACCATTGATTTGACAGCTGACCCCTCTTGGTTTTTGTGTGTTGCTAGAAGAGCTGTTGTGCTCCTCCCCAAGGTGGGGACGCTTCAGAAATTAAATAATCATATTCTTTGGGTGATCTTTATTTAAAAAAAAACAACCAAACGGAAGTGCCTTGTGTCCTTTGAGGGGAAAGGCATGGTAGGAGCAGAAATTGCAGTTACATTAAGTTGGAAATCCTAAATAATGCATAAATAATGCAGGTTGCAGTTTTTGAAGTTGCTTTCTTTCCTTGCACAGTGGAAGGGAGGAAAAAAATAATCTGTGTATATACCCTGTTTCAAGGAAAATGAATTGCAAATAAGAAAAACAAATTCGAGTTAATTCTTCTTTGCCAAGCACAGCTCCATTCAATGTTTTGAAAGTCAAGGGATTTAGGGATCTGGAGATAGCGTCAATGTTTTTTGGTAACAAGTACAAACTGTAGCAGGTTTTAAGACTTTGGAAGCTGTTTCTGATTAATATCTTTTCTTTTGACAACTTTTTTTTTTCTTTTCAGAAAAAAAAAAAGCGGGGGAAAGGGCTTTTTGTAACACAGTTGGGCTAGAGATGGGGAAAAATCTGTTTGAAATATGCAGGGACCTGAAAGAAATCTTGAGTGAATAATAAGTTTAACTGACCTTAAAATATCCCATTGCCGTAAGGGATTTGAGACTAATACTTCAAATGGATTTTTGATGAGGCTCTCCAGGCTGTAGGGAATTGAATATTTTACCCAACACGTTTTGTGATCTAAATTTTCACAATAACTAGGAAAAACTATTCTGAAATGCCTAAAGAAGTTTTGTTTTGGTTTTGTGTTTTTTTACTTTAAATCTACTGCCGTGCAGGGAAAAAAATCAATTTACTGGAATGTGACTTTTCAGAACGATTTTTTTTTTCCCCCCAACATTAAATTTCATCCTAAAGCAGAATTCATCCTGACCACCAATGTGTCTCCGTATGGCATCCTTGGCAGGTACCCTCCGGCGCGGTGGGATCTGGCACGGCGTTATCCCTGTGCCCGCTGGGTCGTGTCCCCAGTGCGGGGGGGTGGCCGTGTGTGCCCTGTGCCTGGCACCAGCCCGGGGGCTCTGGTGGGACCCTGGTGAGGTGTCACTCTCCCCAGGATTCCCGTCCTCCCCTCTTGTTGGCAAAAAAGCCCATGCTGGTGGGGGGTGCGTGGGCAGACACCCCCGGGAGAAGCGCTCCGAGCGGGCAGGGCATCCTTTGCCGGGGTGCAGAGAGACCCCCAAATCCCAGGACAGACCATCCCTGTGGTGACTTCTGTCTGAAATGGAAACAACTAGAGCTTTCTGGGCTGCCTTGCTGTCCGTCCGTCCATCCATCCATCCATCCATCCGTCCATCCAAGGGGCCGGTTCGATCTAAGTCGGACAGAGGGATGTCTGGAGCCCGCGGGGGCAGTGGGGCTCCACGATGGGCTCCGTTCATCCCCTCTCGCCCTGGAAAACAGAGCACAAAGCAGCATTAAGGCCTCATCCTGCACTCCTCTGCCCCCCACTGCACCCACCCCTCTGATCCCAAGGCTTTCCTGGCCCAGTCCCCAGGACTGGGATGGGAAACTCACGGGCAATGCCGCTGCAGGCAGGAGGTCCCATGCGGGGCCGGGCACTGCCTGCCAGCCAGGCACAAACCCGCGTGAATTACGGCCGTGCCGGGGAGCTTCCGCGGCGTGCACCCCTCTTGCCATTGAGATATTTGACTGGGGGGAAGCTGCGATCCAGTTGGATGCCACGGAGGAAATGGGAGCTTTATCCTCTCTTGGCATGGGGTGACGCACACGCGGTCCTGCCCCCGGCTCCGGCCAATGTATTGCTCTCTCTCTTTTTTTTTTTTTTTGTTTTTGTTATGATTTTTTTTGCTGTGCTGTAGACCTGTGCAACTCACGCTGAAACCCATTCCTTGTGCTGAGCTTCTCCAGCCGCTCAAGTCCCCTTGCTGTAGGCTTGTCCTCGTGGGTGGCTCGCAGGCAGCAGGCAGCGGCTCTGCCCGGCTCTCGGGGCTTTTGGTTACGTGTGATTTCTCTGCATCGTTTTGACTTTAGTGATTCTGGAAACAAGCTCCATGAACTGGAGCCAGGCGAGCGCCCTGCCTCTGCTAGCAGCTTAGCAATAGGTCTGCTTTATCTGCTAATAAAGTTTGAGTTGCGGTGTTGAGGAGTGGAACAGATGAGTTTAGCGAGTGGTGTGAACCAGGATAAATGCAGCATCGCTGTCAGCATCCCAGACATCCCCTTGGCCTGCGGAGCAGCCGGGCAGGCAGGGAGGGCACAGGCAGCCAGCGTTCGGTGCCATCCCTCCCCACTGCCAGCACCTCTCTTTCTCCACCCTCTGCTTTATTTTGCTTTTTATTTTTCCCATTACAGCCTTCCCTGGCTGAGCCCAGCCTGGTGACCTGCTGTCACCGGGAGGAGAGCTCTGCTCGTGCCCACCGTTCCTGCCTGCAAAGACCAACCCTGGCCTAAAAGCCATTTTCCATCGGGGTTGCTGTACCCTGACCGCAGCTCAGAGAGCCCGAGTGCCCCTTGGTGTCCCCGCGAACGCTGCTGGCAGCCGGTGGTTAATTTGCCATTGACAGCCCGGGGTTAATTTGCCATGTGCTCTGCATTTCCTCCTTACACAGTGGAGTGGAAAACCAGCGCTGAAGGAGAGGTGGCCCCAGTCCCTCCCATCCTGACGCCGGCCACCGGCGTGCCATGGGCTCATCGCTGCCGTGTCCTGGTGGTCCGGGGGTCCGTGGGCTGGTGGGACCCTGCAGACGGGGCCGTGACCCTGCAGCTCGTGGGGCTTCAGCAGGACGCGTCGGTGCAGCGTGCCGGCGCGTGCTTGCGAAGCCAGCCAGCGTGAGCTCCTTCACGGTGCCACGGTGCCTCTGCGCGTGGCTTTTTTTGGAGTGGGGGGGACCCGACGGGAGTGTGATCTGACCGACCCTGGGGCTCCCTGCAGCGGGGCAGCTCCTGCTGCCGCTCACCCGCACCCAGAGCCCAGCCGTGCCTGGGTCCCAGCTCTACAGGTGGGGTTTCTTGCTGGATCCTCCAGCATCCTCCTCACAACATCCCCTGCATCCCTGGAGGCTTTTAAGCTGGTGCTTCCCGAGCTGTGGCCCGTGGCTGTGGCGTGGAGCAGCGAGCCGCTCCGGTGTTGGACAGTTTGTACCAGTGCTCCCCAGCAGCCCTCGGTCGGCTTCGGAGCCGCGTTACACCAGAGCACGGTTCCCCGATTTCCAGCCTCCCCTTCCTCCGCAGCCGCCGGCCCCGGCACGAGGGGGAGAGGAGCCTGGCCTGGGGGCATGAAGCTGGGGGGGAGTGGGGGGGGTCAGCCCATCGTGTGCCTTCTCCGTATCACCAAGTGCCGAGCTGAGGACAAGGATGCTGGAGGAAGATGTCCCACGGGTCGAGGGGCTGTGGTGGCACCCCAGAGGCTGAGTCAGCGGGGGTGGAGGGGGGCTCTGGGAAATGCTCCCGTCAGCTCGTAACGTCCCACCCTGCGTGAGTCCAGCAGCAAACAAGCTCCCAGTGTCCTCCCTGCTTTTCCAGAGCAGCTGGAGTTCCCAGGCGTGCCGGCCGAACGTGCCTTGGGAGGAACGCCTCTTGGCCTCCCACCGCTCAATGCGCTCCAAACGGCCCCGGATTTTTTCCTCTGTTGCATTGAAAAAGGGGAAGAAAGAGAAAATTGTCATCCCGTAGCAGCCGCTGGGGCCGTGGGCTGGGGAGCTTCCCGCCACGCCTCCCGGGACCACGCTAGAGTCCCGCTCGCTTTCTGCCGGCACGGCTACCGGGAACGCGGGCTCCCTGCTAAGTGGGCGATCCTGCCGGAGCCGTGGGATCATTGCCTTGTTCCTGGCTGGTGTTATGTTGGCTCTGGGATCTGGCCCTTGCTCTGCCCTGCTCGTGGCTGTTTTGAACAGAGATGCTGTTTGGTGCGCGCCTGAGCGTGGGCGTAGTTGTGCTGGGGGATAAAAGACCCGTCGATTCAGCTGTGGGGTGGCTGGGGACCTGGCCAAGGGACACCGGTGGACCAGCGCGCTGGTGTCGGTGAGCAGTGGGCTGATGTGGCCCACCACGGTTGTTTCAGCACCAGCCGGGAGTTCAGCACTTCGCTCCGTGCTGCTCTAGGAGCTGGTCCCGCTTGCAGAGGTGGCTGCGGAGAGGCTGGGCTGCGTCCCGCCGGGCAGGAGCAGCCTCTCTGCAGGAGCAGACGAAGCTGTTGCCTTTGTGGATGCTCGGGTGCTCGGCTCGTGTGCCAGTGGTGCTGGGCTTCGTCATGGACCGGCTTTTTGGCTGCAGTTGCTGATTGACGGGACAGGGACGGTGGCAGGAGAGCCGGGCTGCCACTGGGTTTGTGTGCCTGGTGCTCACTGTCCCCATCAGTTGTGTAGGGCAGGGTTTCCATGAGTGCTGCTTGTTGATGATTTCTTAGGCTGGGTATTAGCAGACAACAGCCCAAATTTGTGCTGCTATGCCTACTGTGTCCACAGCTGTGGTCTCCGGTGCTTTTCCTTGTCAGCGGGTGTTCGTGAAGCTCTTTCCCAGCAGGACCATCAGCCGCTGCAAGCCTCGATGTTACCAGTCCTTTAAATACAGCCTGTTGTACTGGTTACGGCCCTGGTGTGGGCTTGGCTCCACGTGTCCTCAGGCTCTGCAGCCCAAACTCACCATCCGGGCCTCCGCTGCAGCCCCCAGCCCTCGCAAAGCCCCCACCTGCTCCCTGCCTAGGACTGGGTTATCGGGAGAAGCTGCCAGGGATGTGGGGATCGATCTGTCCGTCTAGCTGCACGGTCCCATCCATCATCCCTCTGCCCATCCATCATCACCCAGATATTGAAGTGTCTAGTTAAGGATGCTAATGCGGTGAGTCTGTAGGAGATGAGGAATAGATTCAAACTCCTGGTTGGTGGAATTACTGCTTTCCTTCTCAGCCAGGACACCAAACCGTTCCCAGTGCTGCGTAGGTAGGTAAGCGAGTGTCCGTGTGGTCCTGTGCTAGGCTCTAGGGTAGCGAGGAACCCATGGCAACATGGTTCTTGCTTTTTCATGACTCCGGAGTGCCAGGCGGCTGTGGTCCTTCCATGTATTGCAGCTGGGTCTGACTCTCTTTGGACCAAGAGAGTTTTGTGCTGCAGCAATTGGCCTGCAGGTCCCTGAGGGAGGTGGCCGAGGTGGCCGCCAGCCTGTCTGCTGCTGGTGCCTCAGAGGAAAAACAAGTGGGGTTCAAAAAATGAGCTGGGTTAAAAGAATGAGCTGGGTTCTTACCTCTCCTGGGAGTTACTGTCTGTTTGCCTGCAGCCCAGGGGAGACAGTGTCAGTCCTGGGCAGCCTTGGTCTCTGCTGCTGCAGAATCACTTGCTGTGCCTTCCTCCCTCCCTGCTCCGCCACGCTGTGAGGTGGGAGAGCCTCTGGTGCTTATGAAAACATTTTACTCCTGATAAATTTAGGGGCAAAACCTACAGGCTATGAGTAAACAGCTGAGGGTGGGGGACACACACACACGGGGCACCCCCGCTAGTGCCTGTGCCCCTCCAGTCCTGTCCTGGGGAGATGCCCTCCCAGGAGGGGCTGCACCCGCAGCACAGCCACGTTATTAGACACCAGAGAATCCACATGGGTGGCCTCAGTGTGAGCTCACCCACGTTATGAGACACGAGAGAGCCCACGTCAGAGGGTCGGCCACTGCGGGGCTGCCTGTGCTTCTTGCCCTAAATCAGTCCCCAGGGATGAGGGGCAGCGGTGCTTGGGGGTCTGTCGCTTTTGGAGGAGCCGTGGCTGGGAGCTGCCGGCGTTTACAGCCTGAGGCTCCGGCTCCAGCAGCAAAACGTGGCTTGAGGGCAGACAAGCATTTCCTCCCACCCCGCCTCGGTGGTCTCGGCAGAGACGCGGTGGTCTCGGGCTCCCGAGGAGCCGCTGCTCTTGTAAAAGCGAGGCAGGGTCCCGTCTGGCTTTAGAGGGGCAGCCCGATGAAGCCCCGAGCATCCCTACGGGGCAGAACCTCGTGCGGTCCTGCAGCCTTGGCAAACACCGGTGGGATGGGGGGGGCTTCCCGGCAGGTCTGGGAGAGCAGCCCTGCAGTCTCTGGTGCCCAGCCCTGGTTTGGACCGTGCTCGCTGGTGGAGGCATTTCTCTGTTTGCTGTAGCCAGGAGAGGGGCAGCTCACTGGGGAGAGGGGCTAAAGGTCTGGGTGCCCCTCGCTCCGCTGCCACTCGGGGCTGGGCAGCACCCGGGGGGCTCATCCATGAGCCGTGGAGGTGGCAGCGTGCCGGCACAGCTGGCACAGCTCTCAGGGGAGCACCACCTTGGCTGGTGGTTGACGTCCCAATTTTCAAACACAGAAATGAAAGTCAACCCCTTGCTTCCTGGAAGCGCGTACGAGTTGGTGACTGGAAACAGCACAAATTAAATTAAGTATGTATTATCGTCGCTGCACCAGTGGAAAAGGCGGTGCAAGATTTACTCCCCTCCTCTACAGGGGTAAGATGAAGAGCAGCTTTCTGCTTCTGCCAGCTTCCACACTTCAACCTCTGCTGCTCCGCTGGCCACCAGCTTCTGAGGGCTTAAGACTGTCTCAGATATATACAATGACACATCATAACTTGGGAGCAAATAACGTAGCCTTCGAATTCCTCTTCCCTCTTTCTGAAGCCCCAAGCCTGGGGCTTTGCAGAAATGCCTTTTCTTTGCTGCGGCTTCTCTGCCTGGCTTTGCCTTTGCGGAGGCAGCGTTTTGCCCGACCCGAGGGTCTTGGTCCCCATCGGGAAGAGAGGCTGGGGCAGCAAGACACGCTAACATCGTGGGGCTGGGACGTGCTGGGATGCTTGCTCATTTTTTTTTCCTTATGAAAAAGGCAGTTTTCGGACAAGCCAGCAGTGGGCTGTCCCCAGAGGCTGGCGTTACCCCTGCGTGTGGGGTCAGGACTGTGACCCTTAGGATGTCTGGCCTGGCTGCTGTTATTAACTGATGCCCAAGACCTGGCAGAATCCGTCCCCTGGCTCCAGGGATGACTTTCCTGCTTGCGAGCGCAGCGATGCCCGGTGGGGTGGGCAGGGACGCCTGCCAAAGCTGGCTCTGCCTGGGGAGCTGCTTAATGAGAAGATTATTGTGAGTCTTTCCAACTTGTGCAAATGAGTTTTAGTTGCAAGAAGTGTATTTCTCCTTCCTCTGCAATGCTGGCCACCCAAATACCCTGGGTACTGAGCGGGACCTGGGGAGCCTGAAGCCCACTAAAGCTGGAGTGGACGGGGCTGCTGGGTTTTGGGCTGTGCTGGAGTTGCCTTGCCCTGAGCTGAGAGCAGCAGTCGGGGTCCCGGCCGCTGCTCGGCCACAGCTTTTCATGGAAATGTGCAAACTTCCTATTTTTGATCCTTGTCCTCCATCAAATCTGGCTGGAATCGGCCGGTAGGATCAGACGTGGCTGAGGGAAGACAGGCAGACAGCTGGGCGGACAGGCAGACAGACCGTGTGATTGCTTAAGCCACATTTCCTTAGGAAGCCAGGCTAAAAATAATCAAAATCCAATCCTTTCCCACAAACAGCTCCGGTTGCCACAAACCAATGCTTTTCCAGTGAAGAAATGTTTTGTTAGAGAATTCCCAGTTGCTCCTGCTGGAGGGAGGAGGGGAGGGAAGGAGCACCAATGCCGGGGCGAGAGACCCGAACCTGCTGGGCTGCAGCTGGAGCCCCTCCATCTCCGCCCGAGCACCTGGGGCTCACCCAGGGCGAGCGCTGGGGAGGTGGGAGCTGCCAACAGCTCAGCCTGGGCACGGGGCTGGAGAAACCCTCGTATCCTCTGAGCCTTCCCCGTGCCTCCGTGGCCCCTTTCTCTAGAGCTGGAGAAACAGCTTTTTTTTTTTTTTTTTTTTTTTTTCCCCAGCAAAGTGCGTAATCCACCCACGTCTCCCTCCTCGGTGGGGGATTTCCTTCGCCTGGGGACCAGCTGAACCGCAGGGCGAGGGGAGGGGGAGGACAGGCTGCTGCCCCGCTGGGAGCCCAGCAGCATCCCCAGCATCCCAAAGCCTTGTTGTCTGGGCTTGGCTGGATTTCTGACGCTTCTCCCTTATCTGCAGAGGAAACAGTTATAAGCTCCCATGTGATGGGCTGCAGATTGGGGAGGGAAGTCCTGCACACGCATGGAAGTGGCTGAGCAGGTTGTCGGGGAGAATAACCATTTGGCAGCCGCTCCGGGGCCACGAGCTGCGTGTCAGGGCTCCTCTCCCAATTCCCTTTGCCCGGCTCTTGCCGGTGTTTCGGCACATGCCGCAGGATGGGATGGCACGGAGCAGCTCGGGTTGCGCGAGCGCTGGTGGCTCGCATCGTCACCGCGCTCCGGGGCAAAGCTCGGCTCCGCTCATGGCCAGGAAACGGGGCTTTTTCTAATAGCAAAAAAAAAGAGCTAAATTTGTTTCCCATCTTCCCCCAGGGTGTATTATAAATTTGACACAGATGGGGAGTCTTTTTTGTTTCTGTGGAAAAGTGGACGCATTTTCCATCCCAACAAGAGCAGCATGACAGCATTCGACCCGAGACAAACACCAAACAAACCGTATTTCTGGTTTTTGTCGTTGACGGAGGTGGGGAGGGCAGACGAGCTCCTCCAGCTCGGAGCTGTCGTGAGCTGCAGCACATGTAGCATGTGCTTTGTAGAGAGCCGGGAGCTGCTCCTGGGGGGCACCAGCTGGGTGCAGAGATGGTGACCACGACGAGGGGGGTTTAAGTCAAAGTTTCCCCTGTCGACCCCCAAAGCCAGGGAGGGAGGGTGCAAACTGCAGCACCGATGAAGAAACTGGGGGGACGCAGGGGTTTGGACTGATGGATGCTGTCGCCACCTCCGCTTCGGGGAAAGGGGAGACAAGGGGATGGTTTGTTCTTGCCCGGGGGCTTTTGGGCACCCTCTGGGCTTTGGTCTCCAGCCGCAGGGTGAAACCTTTCTCCTTACAGATGCAGTTATGGCTCCTTCGCCCTGCTCGGCCGGGGAAGGCGGTGAGGAGGAGGGCTGGGCAGCCCTGCCTCCATCCCTGCATCCTTGCAGGCAGCTCTTTCTCTCTCTCTCGAGGGCTCGGGGGTAACCATCACCTTTGGGTGGGTTAACCTGGGGGTAACCTGCGGGCAGCAGCCCAGCCATCGCCCGCTCGAGCTGCCAAAGGCATCACAGCGGCGCTGGGGAGATGGCAACGGCCGGATCCTGCCCGCAGCCTGGCCGCGGCTGAGGACCGGGGCAGGGGGTGGGAAGGGGGGTCTGCCATCGCCGGCATTGCTGCCTCAGCACATTTCTGCCCCTCCTGCCTGCGGCACAGCTGCCCCATCGCTGCCTCCCCTCGGCGGGCAGCCCCCCTACCCCACACCTGCAGCAGGTCCCGGGGCCGCACGCCTGCGGGACATCTGCTCCCTGCCCCGAGCCCCCCCCGGCAGCCCCGCGGAGGGTCCCTGCGCCAGCCGAGAGCGGATGCTGCAGATGATGCCGCTCATCTGCCAGCTATCGAACCCCGGCCCAGGCACCCGCGGAGGTTTGTCTAAACTCAGGTAATTGCACCAATATGGTGCTTTTCCTCCCTCGAGCCAAACCCTGCAGCTCATGCATCACTTTGGGCTGTTCCGTGAAGCTGCGGCTTGCTCAGAGCAGAGCTGGGCTGGTCCAGCGCCAGGCAGCGAGGGCAGGATTGGCACTGCTGGCTCCCGTCCCCCCTCGCTGCGGGCAGCCCAGGGCACCCTCCTGCTCAAACCCCGGTCCCAGCGGCAGCTGCTGGTAACGGGTGTCCGGCGCTGGAGGGTTTGGGGGGGCATGGGGTTCCCCCACGCGAGGGCAGCGTGGGGGGATGCTCCCGGCAAGCCCAGGCAGCGGCAGGCTGGGATGGAGGGTGGGGGGAACCGGGGCAAAGCGAGGCACCGGCTGGGTTCTCCTCCTTCGGAGAGCTGGGGGGGTGGTGAGCGGGGGATCCCGATGGCAGGGGGATTGAGGTGCGCAGTCACCGGTGATTTCAGTGAGCGTTAGGTTCCCAAATACCTTTGTGGATCCAGCCAAGAGAGCTTAAAACTGTCACTGGAAACTGCTGATGGATCCCCACGGCTTTGTTGCAGACCTCAGAGCTGGCTCCAGTTCACGAGCGAGGGCTGATTTATGTTTTCTTAGGTAGAAATGAGACAGTTTTGGATGCGTTTCAGAGCGACTCGTGGTTAGTTTGAAGCTAAAGCTTCGAACAGGACTCGGTGCTTGTTCTGCAGGGGAGAGCCAGACTGGGAAAGCATTTTTGCAGAAGCTTCCACGAAATGTAGTCGGTGGACTCGCTACGTGCTAGATGGGCGCCCGGTGATGGGAGAGGTGTTTCTCTGATGGCAGGGGTTGGGTTCTCACCTCGCTCAGAGCGTCTTTGATTTCTAAGTCATCAGATCCAACCAGTGCAATTTTAAACTGGACATGGAAGGCACTGCGGGCAGGAGAATTACATTAAAATTGCTTTTGTTAAAGCAGTTGAATTTGCTTGGTTTAAAATAGGGACTGTGTGCCTAGCTTCTACTGCTTGATTTACCTACTGGAGTAGGGCCCGGGGTCCTCAAGTCAGGGAGATGCAGGGAGACCCCCGGCAGCATCATGGCAAAGGCTGCACCTGCTGAGCACGGTCCCGGCTCATCTTCTCCCACAGCCGCTCCGGCAGGAGCCCCGAGTGGAATCTCAGCTCTCGCCCTGGGCTCAGACCCCCTTTTCTTCAGCCCTGGCCGGGTCCGTGTGCCATCGCACACCAGGGTGCTGGGGCGGAGGAGCTGAGCATCCCGGGCCGTCCCAGGGAGGGAGTTTTTCTTGATCCCTTCTGCCAGTAGCATTTTCCGCTGGCTGTCCGGTTTGGAGCCTGGGCCAGTTCTCCTTTTCACCTGACCCCCCTCATTCACGGGGGAGACCCGATACCTGGTGCAGTGCTTGGGTACACTGGTTCGGAGGTAAATTCTGGTGGGTTTATGCGTCAGACGTGGGGGTTTATGGCCAGTTCATGACTCTGAAATGCATTAATTGCTTTCTAATGAGCATCTGACCCTTGGTGATGCCAGCAGGACCTGGTGGCCCTGGCACATGGCTTCCTATCCCAGCTCTGGTCCAGGAACCAGAAAGTGCCAAGTTCCCATTTTTGTCTGTTTAAAAGTAGAGGAAAGGTAAAAAAAACTTGAAAATGTTGGAATGACTTATGTTAAAAGTTGTGAGGCTTGGGGGATCTCTCTTTTTCCTCGAAAGCTACTGAGAGGGTCCCTTCCTCACCCCGCAGCCCGGTGGGATGGCTGTGCAGGAGGAGCGGATGGAGGAGGGTGAAGAGTGCAGCAAAGGGCTCTCTGCTCCCCGAGCACACACCGGAGGGGGACAGCCAGCCCTGCCGGTGGTGGCCTCGGAGCAGCCATCTGCAGACCCCGGCAGCCCCTTCCCCACTGCTCCGCGAGGGTCCGGGCCGGGGCTGGGCGAAGCAGTGGGTCCAGCCCCATACTGAGATCAAATAAACACAAATACACTGAAATTATTCATGGCCCTGGGGACTTGTCTCGATGCCTCGTCAGCATCTGCTAATCAAATCAAAGCAGCTGTCAATTCGCCGGCCAGCGGGAAGGTCTCGCTCTGGCAGACATGTGTCGATTCCTCCTTTCTTCCTCCCTCGCCCCGGCTCCCGCTGCTCCTGCACCTGCGACGGGGCTGGGACCGGGGTGTCCCACGTGGGGGTCCTGCCCACGCACCCCCCCCCCCGGGGCTGGGCAGGGCTGCCGGGGATGCCCCTCGCCTGCACCCCATGATGGAGGCAAGGAGGGATCCCAGGGACCCGTCGCCGCAGAGAGCAGTGCAGGTCCTGCCGCCAGCGCTGCACCCTGGCCAATTAGTCTGAGCTAATTAGCTGAGAGCTCGTGGCTTGGGCTGGCACTGCTCATGGGCTGGGACCGCCTGCAGCCGCTGTCCCCCAGGACGTGGCACCGCGTGGCAGGGAGGGGATGGATGCGCTTGCGATATTGGAGGATTTTGCCTCAGATTTGAGTATCGCAGCTCCTCGGCGTGGCGGGCGCTGGCGTGCAGCGGCCCAAGGCCCCGCAGGCAACTGCAAAATTATAGATAGCTCTGGTTTTTTTAATGTCCTCTCCCAAAAGCAGCAGATGCTGCTGGGCTGCCCGTGGGGTTAAGCCATGGGAGAGGAAAACACTGTCTGCCCGTGGGCACAGAGATCCTTGGGATCATGCATCCCCCCGAGGAGATCCCAGGGCGGAGGTGAGGGCGGCTGCGGCGCTGGGCGCGCGGTGGGTGCATGGCTTTTCCATCCCTGGAGCATCCAGATGGGATCTGGCCATAGTTTGGCTGCGTGGGGTGAGGTCGAATTGTAAGAGTTGGGGAGGAGGTAGTCGGAGGGATGGGTTTCGCGCCGCTCGTGCCACGAACTGAGAGCACAACACCACGGGAAAACCAGTCCTGATGTCCTTGCACTTTCTGATTTGCCTTTTAGGAACTGCTTTTTAGCTAGACCGGTTGTCCTTTTGCCCCCTCAAGCATCAGGAAGTGGAGGAGTTCCCGTTTCTGCTGGCCACGTAACTTTAAACCTGAAAAAAAGGAAATTTTGTGGGCTTTTTATGTCTTTCCTGTGCTCTCCTCGGTCTAGGTAGGAAACCAGGAACGATCAGCCCATTGCTGCCAGAGGATAATTTAGTGAAAACCAATATGTATATATTTTATTTGTAATTGAAAACAAAGACCTTAGACATACTTACAGGGATCTCAGGGATTTCTTTTCTATTTTTTTAAACAGCAATAAATTTTGCATCTGAATGGCCTGCCAGAAGCATGCTGCCTGCCTGGAGTGCTCAGACTGGGGACAACTGGTCCGTAAAAAATAGCTGGCCAGTAGAAGCATATAAGTATGCATTAAGCGTGTTATGCCCGTCCGAGCGGCGTGTGCATTGCAATTGCCTGGGTTAGCGGGGTGCTCGCCCGGAGCAGCGGACGGGGGGTCCCTTCCCCTCCCCAGGCTGTCGTGCCGCAGTGATGCAGAGCCCCCAGCCCCGTGCAGCTTTAAGAGCAAATTTTCCTTGTTTATTGGAGCGCCCAAGGATCCCAGTTACCAGAGGTATAAAATTTGTCACGGTGCCTGTAGTCTGGTTGCAGAAGAGCATAATTTGTGTTTCCCTGTGCTCAGACAGCAAGTCAGGTCATAAAACACAAGATGCATGGTGAGGGGAGAGCGTATTTAAAAGGCTGATTCCGCTGAAAGGTGTAATAATCTGCTGGATTACTTGCTGGGGTAGCTGCTGGAAAATTTACTGCCTTGGAAAGAGATTATCAGCAGGCGCTGCTGCCAGCAGATTTCTTCCTTTTCTTTTATAAGAGGAAGGAAGCTTTTCATTGAATTCCTGCTGCTCGCGCCCGCGAGTGGTGCTCCCCCCACCGCAACCAAACCACCCCATCAGTTCTCACAATTTAGAAGGGAAAAAAAATAATCCGGACGATGCCAATTTTTATCCTTATCTCCCCTCTCAGGTGCGAGAGGGAAATTCGAGGCTGCATTTGAATTAAGCTGGTGTGCGTTTACATGCGACCAGCGCCTTCCCTGCTCGGAGTGTGAAGGTGCTGAGCTGGCAGAGGGGGGGTCGGGTCTTGCTGCAGGGGCTGGGTCTTGCTCCAGAGGCATAAAGAGAGAGGAGGTTTGTTCCTGGGCAGCCCCATGCCTTGCTCCCCAGTCCCGGGCTCCAGGAGCATCTCGCCAGATCCCAGCTGCAGGAACAGGCTTTGCACAGATGGCACTGGGGCTACCTCCGCTGCGAGCCAAGCAGAGACCCCAACCCCGAGCATCCCCTCTTGCCAGTGGGGACAAAACCCGAGCATCTGCATCCTCCCATCCCGGGCAGAGCCGAGCTGGTCCCTGGCAGAGAACGGAGCCGGAGCAGCTTCCCGGGCTGGAGCTCGGGGCCACTTGTGCACCGAGTTTGCAAGTCCTTCTACCGTGCCCCCAAACGTACATTGGAGGGACCGGAGCGGGGCTTGTTGGGAGCGTGCGGGGGGGTTGGTTTTGTTTGATTTCATTGCCCTGGAAGGGAGGAGGGCCGTGGCGGGCCAGGGCAGCTAACCCCTTTAATTGTGTGCAATGAAGGCTGACAGTGCCGAGGCGCAGCCTTTAAAAGGGGTACTGAACCTTTAATTCCTGAATAAATCATCTCCAGTCTGTTGCTCCTTCATCTGCAAGCTGTTTGAGCGCGGGTACATATTCACTGCTGGGAAGGGTCATTTGGAGATCAGAGCCCTCGATTGACCCGGGTCACAGGCAAGACACCTGCCACAGGCTGTCCCCATGCCCCCGGGGCCGCCGGGACTCGGGAATCAAAGGGACACCGGGGAGCGAGCAGGGAGAAGAGGATTTCTAATTGCTGCCTTGCAGACGCGCTTCATTCCAGAGGGTTGGAGAGGGTCGTGTGTGCCCGCTGCAGCCCTGCCCTCGCCTTACACCGGCCCCAGTCCAGCATCCCACCAGGGCTGGGCACGTGCCAGCCCACGCTTTCTGTAGGGCTTTTAGGGGGGGATTCACGAAGCTATTCTGTTTCTTACCTGTTTTAACCCAAGCAGAGGTTTCAGCTGCTTTTTCACTAATGGTTGTTCAAAATACACCTTTGCTTGTTGCGAGTGAAATATTGCTCCCGGGAACGCGAGGTCGGTTTTGTTTCAGATCCCTCTCCTGCAGCCGAGGGCTGCAGGCGGCACCGTCCCGCTCTGGTTCTGTCTCTGGGTGAGCCCTCCAGGGGCCAAATCGCCCCGTGGGCTGTGGGGTGCCCGACGCTCACTGCTGCAGCCGTGGGCGATGACTCCAGCAGCGAGCAGGGGTCCCGGGGCAGCCGTGGCTTTTGGGCCTTGGCCACGGGGGGTACCGCCTTCGGCAAGAGCACGGGGTGGGGGGGACCTGAGCGCCGCTGGCCATGACGGGTCCCTGGCAGGCGTCAGTGGGGAGTTCAGCTGCTCTGCATTTTTGGGGTGACCCCTATGCATCATAGCTCCAGAACAGAGAAGGGTGAGGAGGGACCGTCTCTGAATCCCCTGGATGCTGATAGAGGTCAAGCAGCCTCTTCTTCCTCCAGCGCTGTCACTCCCGAGCAGGGAAGGAGCTGTGCCCTTATTAACGCTGGTTTCTGCTCTTTGTAATCATATGCTGTTATGTGCATGCACCGGGAGCCCTTTGGCCTTAACGACCCCACTGGAATAACCATGCGAAGGAAAAAAACCTTCAGGGCCTTGAGCTGCCCATAATTGCAACCCCCAGCCGTAAACATGAGCACGATCGTGATGCAAATGCCGGGCGGCGGAGGGGAGCGGGTCTGGGTCCGCACGGGAGCAGGAGTGGGTGCAGGGGGCTGCAGCTGCCCTGTGGTGTTGGGGGGCGGGGGGGGAACCGCCTTTTTCTCACCTTCCTGCCAGGGCTGGGGTCTTGGGGTGCACAGGGGTCTGGGTGGCTTTATAGATGGGCAAAGCAGCTGTGGTTTCCCAGATGGCCCCGGTTCTTACTGGTGTTAATAACTGGGTGTCGGGTGACTTGTGAAAGCAGCCACTCCATTAGAAATGCTAATGCTGACTCCAGCTTCTCCTCTTTCTCTCGCTCCACATCTCCCCCATCTTGACGCTAAGTCAAACACAAAACTCCCCAGCTCCTGGCCCTTTTCTGGAGCCCCCCAACAGACCCCGCTGCTGCCTCCCTCCTGCTTTGCAGCCCATGCCCTTCACAGGACGAAGCAGCCGGGCTCTGCAGCCGGTGAGGGAGCCCCTCGGGAAGGGTCTCTGGGGGCTCAGACCCCGCGGGGAGCAGCCCTGGCCGGTGGCACCCCCCAGCCCATCACATCTCCCTTCTCCAGCGAGCCTCTTCTGCAGCCTGACCCGGCTGAATCCCAGCCCAGGGACCCCGTCTCCTGTGGTCTGGTGGTGGGAGAGCTCCAGGGTCCTTTGCGTTGGCTGGAGACCCTCCACGCATGGTGCTGGGCGATTGCCCCGGCGAGAGGCTGCTCGGGGGCAGGAGGAGACGCTCGGGGCTGTGCGGGGATGCTCCAGCTGGGAGCGGGACCGGGCAAACCTCCGCGATGTTTCATGTATCAAACAGTAATTAGGAGCAAAGGGCAGGGGGTGCAAAGGCGCATTAATAAATTATCTTCCTTGCTGTTAATTGACGTGTCTCAGAGTCAGCCGATCGTTGAGCCGAGGGCTTGGCTCCCCTTCCAGGCGCATCACAGGCTTGTTACTGCCTTCATTAGCATATTCAGGTTTCCCTGCTTAAAGCCAATTAGCTCCTGGCCAGGCCTGATTGGGAAGCTGTGGCCACATTTGCACATTTTTGAATTGGTGAAAGAATCAAAAATAATGGAGGCAGGCCTGGGATGGAAAGCGCCTGGGGGGCTCTGCCTGCTGGGGAGGTGCTGGCAGGACCCGCTGCCTCCTCCAAAGGGGCAGCAGGGAAGGAGAAGGGGAATATCACAGTAATTAGGAGTAAAAAGGAACATGGCCTAATTTGCTCCCGAGTGGCTTGCCGGCGAGTTCAGCCTTCCATTGCCTTGCACTGAGGTTCAACAGATGCCCTGATGCTTCCTCCGGGAAGAGGAGGTGATGGAGGGGACTGGGGTGGGGGGGTAAGCACGGCTGCCCACACATGCCCCCCACCTCGCTTTGGGGAGTGGGGGGTCCGGCGTGACCCCCGGCAGCCGGGGTCTCTGTGGCAGAGCCGGGAGCGGGGACACAAGGCTGGATCTGTCCCTCCTGACATCCTATCCCCCTCGCCGCTTTCTCGCGCCCCGCTTCCCAGCAAAGGTGCTGCTATTTTAGCTGCCTTGGAGGAAAAGGCCGGTATCTTAAAGTCTACATAACTGGTTCCAGTTTAACAACTTCATAGCCTCTGTGCGGCCACAAAGGCAGCCTTGTCCCACCGGGTGAGATAAGCCTGTTGGGGCGATTCATATGCAGATCCGGGTGGTACGGGGTGTCTGCTGAGAGAGGATAAATCTGTCCCAAGCCTTGTCCCCCTCTCCTGGTTCCAAACTGTTTTACATTTACACAAAAAAGGTTCTGTCCCCCATTGAGCCCTGTCCCGGGCAGCCTGTCACCCCGCCTTTGAGAGAGGAGGTCCCCTGGATCCGCAGCCGGACGCCGCTGGGTGCCCCCTGCCCAGACAAGGCTGGGCTGGGGTGGGCGAGCAGAGCCGTCACCGGCGCTAAGCTGGGCTGTCCCGGCCGGTTTTGTCCCCCACGTCATCCCATCGCCCATCTTATCGCCTTGAAAGAGTCACTTTCTTTGGCCCTGCAGAAAGCTCTCAACCATATCCCCTCTGGCAGAAATCCCCTTGCCTTTCACTTGCTTTTGTCGGGGGGGCTTTTTTTGTCAGTGCTCGGTTTTTTTAATAATAATAGAGAGGGTTTTTTTTTTTTCTCCCTTTTCTCTTCCACTTTTGGTGGTAACACAGAACCTGCAAGCCCTGATCTGGATGGCACCCATCACCCACACCTGTGGTTTATCTGGGGTTTCGGAGCCTCCTTTCATGCTCCTAGCACAGGTTGGACCTGCATCCGTGCTAAAGATACTGCCCGGCGTTTTCAGGGGGGATGAATTGTGGGCAGAGCCTGCCCCGCTGGCAGTGAAGCTGCTATATGAGCAGCCGGCATGGGTGCTAACACAGGGATGCTCTCGGGCTGGAGACTTATTTTTCGGTGAGGTCGTCCTCCGACGGGCACATCCATCACTTGATGCTCTCAGCTCCGTACTGGGAGGAGTTCTCCTTTGTCTGTAACAAAATCATCCCGGAGTTGAGGAATCATGAACCAATTAACCCTGGAAAGTTATGTCAGCCCAGTTTTTTGAAGTCTGCTTTGATTACCTGCCTGCTATGGCTGTTAATCTGTATTTAATGCAGCTTTCTGCATTTTTGTCAGGGCTGCAAGTTATTGCACCTTGCTACCTCGGCAGAGGAGGTAATTAATCTAAACGAGGGCCCCTGGGAGCACAGCCGTAATCTGCAATTTCCCATTGACTATAATAGAGGGAATGTCCCGGAGAGGTCCAGCAGCCCTTGGAAACGCACCTCGGCTGAGAGCAATTAGGGGATGTTACAGACGTGAGCTTGTCGGCTCAGCCCCTCGGCGAGTGGGAACCGCAGCGCGGGGTCGTGGCTGGCCGCCCGTGCGGAGTACGAGGTGGTACGGCCGTCATCGCGCAGCCGCCGAGCAAACGGGTACCACTGGGAGGGGGAGAGGAGGATGAGGATGGGTCACTGGGGTGGGTGGGAAGGAAAACTCGGTGAAATGATGAGCTAAACAGCTCCTGGGAGGCTTTGAAGTAGATGGTGGCATTTCCCATCCCTCTCCACGATTTTGCTATTTTCTTTAAGCGTTAACAGCTTCCCAGGTTGAATATTTCTATGTAGGAAATCCCATTTCTGATGCCACTCAAATGCCAGTTGTTTTACTGTCTAATTTATCAGCTTAATAGACAGGTAAGAGTTTTGTTTCTCTGCCTGGGCACACGGTCTCCTCTTGAAATACAAATTCCCTCCAAGGCTGCCAAGGTGCTCCCTCGTTGCAGTGTCGCCTACCTGTAGGTGATGCTTAGCATTCCCGAGGCGTTTTCTTAAGGTCAATAAGAATTAACTGTAAATTTAATTAAAGTTTCCAATGCTTGCGCTGCAGTGGAGCATAATGGAAGCCTGGTCTGCTCTTTGCCAGTTTAAGCCAGATCTGGAAGGAGACAGGGGTTATCAATAATTAACTGGGGTAATTTAGGGGAAAGTATTAGGGAGTTAATGAAAATGTGAAATAGCGTAATTATCTTGCAAGTAGCTGGGAGTGATTGAGCTGCTGAGGAAGAGGAGGTGTTGCACAATTAACTACTCGGAGGCTGCCGTTCCCAATGCGGTCCCGGGATGATGTTGGGACCCAGCTCCTCCGCTGCCGCCCTGACCCCAGCAGCCGATGGGATCCGCGTTAACCAAGCGCTGGATCGGAGGTTTAGAACCAAGTCAGCGATGTCCAGCCCATGGGGGGGTCGTGCGCCTTTTGTTCCCATCAGAAACAAAGCTGTAGGTGTGTTGGAGCCCCTCCGAGGGTCCGCCGAAGTGCTGCCTTGCAGAGCTGACGGCTCTGATGGACCAGCCTTGGCGGGGGGGGATTTGCATGGGATGTCACTGCCCCACTGCTGTCCCTGGTGGGGGGACCATGTATGGGGCTGTGCCGGGGGGGGGGGAGGTGTCTGCACCCCATCAGAGCTCACAGGCACACCAACCGCTTGCCGCTGCTCTGGCGGTACCTGTGCAAACAGAGTGGGAATCCCTGCCCCAACATGGGCTTTTATTAAAAATTCTATTTTAATTACTTTTTAATTAAGCCTAGGATGGTGTGGTTGGCTTTAATGAAATTTGGTGCCGTTCCTGTGTGCTGAGGAAACTCTTGGTCAGCAGGATGAGTGCGGGGAAGGTGCTGGTACTGCTGGGTGTGGGTCTCCTGGGCTGTCTGTGGTGAGTGGGGTCCTGGGGGTCCTTCTGCCCCACAGACCCCTTAGGCATGGCCTTGGCACTGTGGGACTCAGCCTGGCCCTCGCTGTCTCCCTGCAAAAAGGAAGAGGGGGAGTAAAGTGGCTTTTATTAAAATATTTTAGGAAAACCTTTGCTGGTGCATCCAGACTCACGTTGTTCTTTGTGGTCACTGTGTCAGGGCTCTTGGAGAGCACCGCCGTTCCAGGGGTAGCTCACGGCTTTCCTCTCTGGTTTATGTCCTCGGGAACACCACGATGGCAGCTGCAGCAAACCCAAACCGTCCTGCTTTACGAAAGCTGAGCACAACCATGAATTCTTGAGCTCAGGTCAAAACAGTGCTGGTTTGGGGAGCGCAGGCTGAGAAAAACAGTGTTTTGGTTTAACGTGAGCTCTCCAGGCTCTTGGATCGTGTAATCCCAAGTGTTCACTGTTTGATAATAAACACTTTGCTGCCCGTTGAGGGGAGGGACTGATTTAGGTCTTAAGCCCGTGTTTGCTGAGAGAGGGTTTTGGGCAGGCGAGCAGCACGAGGAAGGAGCCGTTTTGCCGTGCGGAAATCCCGGTGGCATCCGGGGAAACACCGTAGAGCAGCAGAAATGCCTCAACAAGTCACCCAAAGAAGCTGCGTGAAGCAGCCTGGCAGGTTTCTGAATGTAATTAGAGTTAAACACACTTTGCTGGCTTGGCTTGCGGGGCAGGGAAAGCCGAAACGGCAGGTCGGTTCGGAGATGCGCAGTTGGTTTTTGCTTGGCTCCGGGCAAGCAGGGCAGGGAGGGGATGGGGTGTGGAGCTGTAAGGGCCTGATCCTGGTTTGGGAAGGCACTTCCCAGTGGGAACCCCAGCAGTCAGCCCCTCTGGTGAGCACGGGTATTTGGGGCGGGGGGGGGGAAAGGTGCTGAAAATGTTGGGGAAACCACCCATTGCTGCCCCAGGATGCATGTATACCTGAAGGGCATCCCGCCTGCCCGGGCACCGCTGGTGCCAAACGGAGGGGCCAGGCTGCTGGGTGGTGATGTCGGGGACAAGAAGTGGCTCTGAAAATGCTGGCATTGTCCAAAAAAAAAAAAAAAAAAAGACGAAAAGGCGGGGGGCGAGAAACGCCACAAGTGGCTTTTGCCTCTATTTGGGGGAGAGAGTTGTGCGGGGCCCAGCATCGCTTGCAAATGCTTTTAATAAAGTGTTCTTTCCTGCGTCCAGGGGAAAAAAACCCAGAAACCTCAAGCCTTTTCCCATTACATAAGGAACAGATGCTGCTGGGCAGAGCCCCGGCTTCCCCACAGCACAGCCCCGGCTGCTGCGTGGCCTGTCCCCTCCCGCCGTGGGGACCCAGCTCCCTCGCCGGGCAAAACCCTCCGGAGCAGCGGGATGGGGATCCCTGAAACGCCCCGTCCTGCCCCAAAGTGTCGCTGCCAAGAGCTGGCCCCGCTGCGGGACCCGGCCACGGCCCGCAGGGAAGGTCCATCCTCATCCTCTTGCTCTGCCAGCGTTCCCGCAGAGATCCCCCGAGCAGGGATTTGGAGCTCTCCCTGCCCTTGCGTGGGTTGGCTTGGCCTCAAACAAGTGACATTAAAAAAAACCTGCCCTTGCCTGGGTGAGGGAGGAGAGGTGTAGGGGGGCAGGCGGGGGAAGCTCCTCTCCTTTCAATTGAACCCCAAGAGACATGGGGTGGAGCAGCCCCAGGGGTTCAGGAGACACCCCGGGGGAACCTCGAGTTTTAAAACCAGAATTCTTCCAAGTTCAGGCAAAATGGAAAGTCCCTGTAAGAAAGAGTCTGTCTGGTCCCAACTCTCTCCTTTCAGTTAAGTGGAACATCAGGATTAGACTTTTTTTTTTTTTCTTTATTTTATCCTTTGTCACAGTTAATACTTGGGTATTGGTACTTTTCCCAAGAGACTTCCTGATCCCTGGAGCTCATCCTGGGATGCCTCTGGGTATGGAGCAGCTCAGGTTGGATCCCCATGCGCTCGCTGACCTGTACAAGTGATTTTGTGTCAGGATGGTGGGTGTTTGTTGGCTGGATGAATGTAGGCATCTACACAGCAGCTCCTATGCAAGCCATGTCATTGCTTGGTGCCTCAGTTTCCCCTTGTAAACCAGTGCTTCCCTGCTGGGTTAAGTGCTCTGCCATCTGCAAAGAAAAGTCCTGGGTGGGGGCAAAGGACTTACATACTTATTCTGTGTATGTGTTATATCTATTTCTGTGTACACCCAGATGCATAGTTTTTATTTCAGAAGAGCTATTGAAGCGGTTTCGTCATTTCCCAAAGTATTGAGCAAACCTCTGAAAGCCTCATGTCCCTTCCCTGCGGGAAAGCAGCCTCCCGCTTGGGACAGACCCAGTGCAAGGGCAGCTGCCCGCTCCGCTGCAGAACGCTGCTGGGCACCGAGCAGAATGAGTTTCCAGTGCAGGGCTTTCAACAAGAGAGTCTGTTTTATGTGGCTGGGGAGGGGGAGCACGCATGTCACCCCGAGCACGATGGAGGGAATGGGGACCGTGGCTTGTGACAGCATGGAGGAAACAAAGTCGTTTCAATCCCAGACGAGCCCTGTGAAGAACAAGCTCCATTGCTGCAGCGACGTGGGGTGCATCGGCAAGGGCACCCATGGGCGCTGCGGGAGTGAGCTGGTGGGACGTGGCTGGGACGCGGCAGCGAGAGCTGTCGGTCCCCTGGCACATCTGCAGCATCTGCCAGCAAGGCAGCCCGTGGGGAGCAGCAGCAGCTGGGGGTGGCACTGCGTGTCGGGGAGCCACGCTGGGGGCTCTGCCCGCAGGGACCCGTGAGCTGCCTCCTGGCCGGCCCCGCGCTCTCAGCTCATGGAGCTCCGCCGTTGGGGAAACCAAGTCCTCTCTTCGCCAGGACGCCCAGAGGGGCCGTGTCCACCCCCAAGAAGAAGGGGGACGTGAGGGGCTCTGGGGGATGTGAGGGGCTCTGGGGCAGGTGCCTGTGCTGGTGGCAGGGAGGGCCCATTCTGCAGCCCCTGGCTCTCCTCCTAGGGTGACATGCCTGGGTAATTTCTTCGGCTATTAATGCCTCATTAAAGTGCACAAGAGAACAATCAGGGCAGTGAATTTTACACAGCACAATGGCTGGGTCCTGAGACATTTTCTGCCTTTTTTTTTTTTTTTTTAAAAAAAAGGAAACAGTCTTTTTCTGGCCTTAACTGCTTGCTGTCTGGAGGCAGAGGAGGTGGGATCCTCGGTGGGCATCGCCATCCCCAGCTGCCACTTGGGCTTAGCCCCCATGGGTGCACACCCCCGTGATGAGATTTTTTCCTCTTTGCAACCCTACGTGGCAAGTTGGCACCTCCAGGACATGGAATCTGTCCGGAGACTGGGGTGAAAACCAGCCCCGTCCCAAAATCCACATGTTGAGATGCTGAAACTCATAGGGGTGGAGGAGAAGGGGGCAGGAAAAGTTTGCAGGGCTGGGAAGGGGGTCGTTGGGGACCTCCGAGGGGGACCACAGCCTGCAAGAGCCCTCTGGACCATGCTGCTGGTGGGGCAGAGTGACAGGGAGTCCCTTCCCGGGGACAGACCCTGCGGGGGGACAAAGGGGAGGCTGAGATGAGGTGAGGAAAGGAGAGAGCCGGGCAGGGGGGCTCCTAGGAAGGCTTTTGAAGATGAGGAGGTGACCGGTGGGGTGTGACAAGGCAGCGTCCCTGGCTGGCAGGAGGGGAAGGAGAAGATGGGGTTCCAGTTGGGGAGCCCCTGGGCATTTCTGGCCGAGTTTGGGGGTCTGCTCCCGCTCATCCCTGTTGTGGCATCAGGTCGGAGCAGCCGTGCCTCGAGCCCTGACCGTGTCCCTTTCTCTCCCCAGGAGCCTGATGCCGCGCACGCTGGAGGGGCAGATCACGATGGAGAAGACCCCCAGCTACTTCGTCACCAAGGAGGCTCCCCGGCGCATCTACAACATGTCTCGGGACACGAAGCTGATCGTGGTGGTGCGCAACCCCGTCACCCGCGCCATCTCGGACTACACGCAGACGCTCTCCAAAAACCCCGCCATCCCCAGCTTCCAGGCCCTGGCCTTCAAAAACTTCAGCACGGGACTGATCGACACGAGCTGGAGCGCGGTGAGGATTGGGATCTACGCCAAGCACCTGGACAACTGGCTGCAGTACTTCCCCCTCTCCAAATTCCTCTTTGTCAGCGGGGAGAGGCTCGTCAGCGACCCAGCTGGGGAGATGGGCCGTGTCCAGGACTTTCTGGGTCTCAAGAGGGTGGTGACGGACAAACATTTCTATTTTAATGAGACCAAGGGCTTTCCCTGCCTGAAGAAGCCGGAGGGAGGCAGCAAGCCCCGCTGCCTGGGGAAATCCAAGGGGCGGCCGCACCCCAAAATCGACGTGCAGGTGGTCCAGCGCCTGCGGGAGTTTTACAGACCCTTCAATATGAAGTTTTATCAGATGACAGGGCAGGACTTCGGGTGGGACTGAGCTATCCACAGGGCACGCCGCCGTGCTGGGACCCGGTCTGCCCAGCGGTGTGCGGAGCCAGGACCGTGGTCCAGGGATGCTCGTGGCTGCCACGGTCCAGGGATGCCCGTGGCTGCCCCACCAGCAACCTCCTCCCTTCGTTCTAATTTATATCAGACCTTTTCTGGTGAGAAACGGACCCTTCTGGAGTAGAGAGAAATATTTAAGAAATAAAAACACAGATGATCCCTCTCCCTTCCCTGACCAGATTAAATATTCTTCCATATAAATCTTGCTGATCTATATTAACCGTGACCATTCTGGGTGGCGAGTGGGAGCGTGTGAGTGCGTGGATGGATGGGTGGGGGTGTGTGCGTGGGGACCACGGCTCTGCCATCCACAATAAAAGCTTTGGAAACCAGTCAGCCTCTGGGCCATGCGGCCAGTGGGTTTTTGCTAAATCAAATGCTGGTGCTGAGCACAGGCAGTGGCTGCCATCGGGTGGTGGGTGAGGCTGGCCGAGCAGCAGGCCCCAAGCGTGGGGTATATTTTGCAGACAGAAAAATAGTCTGCAGGAACTTCCTAGTTAAGAAAAACAATTAACGGCAGTAGTCTTGAATAAATGCCAGGTCCGGGGTTAGGGAGAGGGAGTTGCGTATCACATACCTTCCTGTGTTCTTTGAGTAACCCAGATGATAAAGCAGGGCATTTCTAACCCTTAGGATGAAAATCCCTGCTTCCCCCGAATTCACCCAAGCAGAGCCGACAAAAGCCCCAAACTCTGACCTTCCAGTTCAATAATTTCAATGGATTTTCAAATCTGCAGCCATAGAGGGCCATCATGGGAGGCTGCAGAAATTAGTTTAATCTGAATTAACTAGTTTTCCCTTAATTAAAGATGAGGAAAACATTTCATTAACCTCTAATATCTTATTAGTGACTTGTATTTGTCCCTTTAACGAGCTAATTACATGTTTTCCAGGGCCCTCAGGCCCTGCATTGTTTGCAAATATGCTTTGGCTGTGGTTTCTTCCATCGTGCAAAGCTGACCGTCCTGCCAGGCATGCCATCGCCTCCCCTCCTCGCTGCTGCTCTCCGGGGGCGATGGAGGCGGCAGGTACCCCTTCTCCTGGGATGCACGACAGGCACTGGGCCCTTTTCTTCCAGCTCCAGGGTGGTTTTACACTGGCACATTGTGCTTTACCCCACAGAGCTCTCCCTGCTCCTCTGTTCCGGCCGCTGGCACCTCCGTTGTGTCCCTTGGAGGTGACGCGTATTTTCTGTGCCGATGCTCTGGGCTGTAGCTGAGGTTGAGCCCATTTGCCCAGTTCAGCCCCTGGGCTCGTCTGGTCGCTGCCGGGACAAGTGACATGTGCGGGGACGGGCTTAACGTGATGCTGGTGTTAAAGGCAAACAGTTGCCTGTTTCTGCGCGGGGTGTCGTGGTGTCGGTCCACGCGTGTGTGAGAGGGGCCGGGGACAGACGCGGGTGCCACCGGTGCGATGCCAGAGCCTGGGGGCTTTGTGGCCGCTCTTAAGAGACCGGGATATTGTAAAAGAACAGTAGCAAGAGCTGAAATGGGGACCGCTTACAATCCCAGAGCCCTCGGAGCGAGACGGCCTT
Source organism: Leptodon cayanensis (assembly GCA_027564655.1). Lineage (NCBI taxonomy): Eukaryota > Metazoa > Chordata > Aves > Accipitriformes > Accipitridae > Leptodon > Leptodon cayanensis. Next base: position 18,294,065 of record JANXJC010000063.1, on the reverse strand, counting down.
TGCCGGGTGGGCCCCGGCACCCCGCGCCCGGTGCGGGGTCCCCCCGGGACTGCGAGTGCCCCGGCCACCGGCCCGCTGGGGGCTGGATGTCGCAGCGGCTGGAGCCTGTTGTCAACCTCGTTGGCAGCTCCGCATGATGGACTGCGCTCTGCTTGTTTAGGTTTTGTTTCCAGCCACGACATTCGACCAAATTATTCTCCACGAAGGGCTTTAAAGTTTCCCAAGTGCCTGTGAAAGCCTGGAAACGCTGATAGTGATCCTATTTCTCAGCTGAGTGACTGCATTCAGCCCCAGCCATATTGATATGCAAAACGTTAAGGGTCCCGGCTCTAAAGATGGTTTCTGTCTGCCCTGTGAAAGGGAGCCATACTTTTTTAAAGCCCGGGCCTTTCTAAAGCCGCACAATACCATATAGACTATGCCATTTAAAGCATCTGAAGCGACCCAAAATGTATTGAAAGCTTGCTTTGCAGACTCATTAAGACTACTCAATAGGTTCTGGCAAATACCGTGCCAGGGCTGACCGCAGGGATTAAGACTTTTGAAGTGTTACACAAACCCCCTGCTTAAACTAATTGCTGCCCCGCAGCTCATGAGGTCAAGTATTTGTATTCATTGCCTCCGAGAGGAGCCACTTATGGGTCTGTCCAGGTGAAGTCTGCACTTCATTAGATCAAGACAATAAAAGCGGCTTTGGGTAGGAAGGGGGAAGGTACCCGGGATGAAATCTCCCGGCTCTTGCTCTGAGCGCAAGCGAAGGCTTATGGCCACCGCGGCAGCCTTTTGGGTCGTTTCTGTCGCTTCCAAGAGCCCCAGCGGAGCGATGCGCTTCCAGCCGAAGCTGCTCGGTGCAGGATGGCGGCCGGGCCGGTGGCTCTGCCAAGATCCGTGCCGTGTCGCTCTCCCGTCACCTGCAGCACGCGGGGACGTGGCACCCACGTCCCACTCGCGCTGTCCCGTGCCGTGGGTCTGCCCGGCGTCGTGGGGGTTTCGGCTCGAGAAGCGAGTCGGCGTGGAAGGGGAGGGCTGGGGCATGGGAAGGGTGGGCATCGCTCGAGCAGCGATCGCTTGGAATTCAGCGTGCTCCCCGAGCCCTTCTCCACCGCGATGTTTCGTTCCCCAGGGTCGGGTGGATTCTCTTCACTGGCCTGACTGGGATCCCATCACGCGCTAGTGCAACATGTTTCTCATGTCTATCTGGAGGAGAAACCGCCTTTGCTGTCACTGCCGCAGCCACCTAATTAAAAAAGGAGATTTAAGAAAAACCAGCAGCTGATTTACTGAAGGTGTCAGCTCGCACCTCAGCGGAGGCACAACATGGCTCTTGTGCCATCTCACCGACAGCCAAGGACTACCGAGAAAAAGAAATCTGCCTCTTTAGTGTAGGAGCTTTGGTGGAGCTTATTTGGGAACCCTGTCCCTGGTAACAGGCGGTGGGCTCTTAGGGAAATTGAAGCTGAAGCCCCCTTTGCAGTGGCTTTTGTAATCATCAGTATCAGCCTGTGCACCCCGGCTTTGGGGCTGCTGCTGCCAGGCTCAAGCAGGGGCCGGGGGGTCTCACCCGGCGGGACCCCGCGGTGCTGCGATGCTGCCGGGAAGCGGCACTACCGGGAACCGCCGGCCGGCCAGGCTGGTGGGGCTCCAACCGCTCACACCGGTGCACTGCGGTCCCTGCGCGGGAGATGCTGCAGGGTCAGGAATTGTTCTGAAATGGCCCCAGAAAAATCCCAGAGAGGCTCAGGGACCGGTATCACGGCTGTATCTTTCTGCACAAGACCTCTGGAAATAAAGTTATAAGAAGATGATCCTGAGTTGGGCTGATGTCTTATGTGTGCCTGCTATTGCACACTGCTGGGGCGGGCTGGGGAGGGGACATAGTCCCACATGGCTGCTTTTATGACTTTTTCCCTTCGTTGTGTCTTTCTCAGCTTGCTAAAAATCCAGAAACCTGGAAGGTGGTATTTCCCACCCCAGGACAGCAGGTGCTGGGAGAATGTGCTTAAAAACTCAGGCCAGCACCCGACGTCTATCCGCTCCCCAGCACGCTGCTGGTGCTTCCTTGGGGAAGTGTTTCCAAGTGAGCTCCCAAGAGAGTCTGGGCAGTGGCGTGCCCATGTCGGCTTGCTCAGAGGACGATGGCAAGATCCTCTGCGCTGCCAGAGGTACAGAAATGCCTTTGGGGCAGCAGGTTATATAGGGGAAGTGCCAGAGCACGAGGGTGATGGAGATCCAGCTTTGCTCTGAGTGTGAAATGAAGTTTTCATCCCTGTCTCAGTTAACCACAGTTTCCATTTCTAACCCCATTTCTGTTTTGAAAATCCAGCTATCCAAACTGTTGTGGTTCCTGTGCCCTGGGCCTCCCCCTCCATCCCAACCATTTCATAAGCCAGGGAGAGCAGGGTTGCAAGAGCTTTCCAAAATTTTTGTTTACTCCTTTTGCTTTTATACCACATTTAGGAGGACAGAAGGGAAAGAACAAAAATAGAAGGAAAAAAAGCTCCAAAAGGAAGAAATTAAAACTTCCCTGCCTTTGCGTAGGTCTGGAGATGCAGGAGAGCAGCAGGACTAATTTGCAATTACACATTTCATTTTCACGTGCCCTGGGAATATTTTATAACCTGTAAGAGGCAAAGCCACGCTTTTCCCTGAAAACGCCCCATCCATCCCAATTCCCCGCCTGCTGCGGGGTGTGTATCCCTCAGCACAGACCCCAGGTGGGGCTCGTGCTGCCGGGGCCGTGGGGCACCTGGGGGCTATAAAGGCGGGGGGGGGGTTGGAT
>JANXJC010000063.1:18254398-18291279 GCA_027564655.1 Leptodon cayanensis | reverse complement strand
TGGGATCTTTCCTGCAGGACCTGCTGCAGCTGTGGAGGGTGCTGAGGGCTGTCCTGGCTGCAGGAGCTGGCTGGTAAGGGGGGACAGGGGGGCTACTGCCAGGGGTGTCAGGCATCCTTTGTGCTGCTTGGAGGGGGTGGGGGCTGTAGGGACAGGGTGGTGTTTGGGGATGGAGCAGCGTGGCTGTGCGCAGCAGTGCTCAGGGGGCGTCTGTGGGTGCTGGTGCATCCCGAGGTTTCCCGTGTTCATGCTTGGAGTCTGCAAGAGGAGCTTTGTGTGTCCCATGGTGCAGTCCTGTATCTCCCCGGGTGTCTGAGTGCTCACCCTAGGGCCACTGGTGCTTCTCTGGTGCGCGACGAGGGCCCCCTGGCTTGGTGGGAGTGGGGCAGCGAGCAGGGCTGGGGTGTCTCTGCAGGATGCGGCTGTGCTTCCCGCTGAGATGAGCTGCCGTGCGGACAGCATCGCCTGCAACCCTCCGGCCTCATCCTGTACTCGAGGACGCACTGGGGCCGTGGTGCTTCTTGCCTCAGGGCACGCTGTGGTGGCTTCCCTTCCTGACCAGCACAGAGGAGAGCTCTCAGGAGGGACATTCGTGTCCCCTCGCAGTGTCCTGCCTTCCTGCAAAGCTCCCCGGCACCACACACAGCCCTTGCGCAGCATCCGGGGCTGCCAATTCCGCTAGCTTCTGCTCTGGTTTCGATCTTGATGTGATCTCAATACATAAAATAAACTCATGCCATGTTCCCCAAGAGACAAGAAAATGCCCGTGTCAAGGGAGAGGCTGCTGTAATTGCAACCAGGTGCCCGGTGGTGGCTTCCAAGTCATGTAGAGAGCGGGCTGGATCCCACATGGGGGTTATTTGTGCCCACATCAGGTGTAGGCAGCTCCAGGGTAGAGGAATGTAACAAAGAAAATGCAGTACATGGTGCTGGTGTCTAATGCAGGAGCGAGCTGGGCCACCTTGGTTCAACCTGTGCCCTGATGTTGGGTGAGGTTATTCACTGGTTTAACTGGAGTTGGGGCAAGATGAGCACAGCCTGTGTGCTCAGCCCCTCTGGAAGCCTGTGAGCAGGCAGCAAGATGTTTCTTAGGAAAATAGTAGTTACTTACTGAAATAATTAACCAAATGATTTATTTGTGAGCAACTTGCTGGGATTAGTGCCTGTCCAAACTAGGACAGGGCATGCTGCTGGCATGTCCCCACTGCGAGGCTGTCTCCAGGGGTCCTGCTGCAGGTGAGGGCTGGATCCCCCAGCCCTGGTCCCCATCCTGCCACTGCCCCCAGTCCCCCCCTGCTGCTTCCAAACCCTGTGGCTCTTGAGAGCAAATGTGAAAGATGTGCAAGTGGTGTGGCTGCTGGCAGGAAACCAGCTCCACTAAGTTTATTTGCATTTCTTGGTGCAAACAAAAAGTATTCTTTGAACCATTCTGAAAATGCAAGCCCTTTCTCTGTTCAGATTTAGAATATCTTGCCTGTGCATTCAAACAGACGTGGCTTCCAAAGGAGGAGGGGTGCCAGTCTCGGCCTCCTCTTGTGCAGGTTTAACTCAATTGCAGGGGCATTTTAGAATGCTCTGGTCATCCTGTTCAATCTGGGTGCTTGGGGTCCTCTCCATCCTGCTGGTGCTGCCGGCAGGGCTGCAGCCGGCGCGTGGGCTCACAAAGGTGTTGCTGTGCGTGGGTTTTGTGGCAAATGTGGTTAGTAAGAAGAAGGTTTCCTTTACTTGCAGCATCCTTTTTCTCACTCCAAGAGCTGAGATCATGGTTGTGGGAGGGGGCCAGATCCTGGCCGGAGGCAGCGTGGCCCTGCAGAGCCCCCCCATCGGGCTGTGCACCCTCGCACAGGCGGGGTGCTTCCCTCGGCTAGTGCAAGAGCTCTGATTTTTTTTTTTTTTTCCCCTTTGATTAGAAACAGCAACACACTGCCTTGCATAATTAATCAATTTATATCAATAGGAAGAATAAATTGGTGCCTTTCTGGCAAGCTTTCCCCTGGCGGGAGGCAAGCCCCAGGACTTAATCCTGTACCCCCCCCATTGCTTCCATGGGTGCAGGATAGAGGGAGACACGTGGGATGGGGCTCTGCCACCACCGCTCCTTCCCCACGGGCCTCAGACACAAAAAGCTGGCAGGAGGAGGGGGTGGCCGGGGCCTTTGGGGCTGACTTGTGGTGGGGCACCGAGCGATGCCGCAGCTCGTTACATGAGGGCCCCTGTTAGAGATGAGCAGAGGCACTAGACAGTCTGATTCAGCCACATTTCTCCTGATTGAGCGTGGCTGGTGAGGGGTGGTGAAGACCACGGCCAGACGATGAAGCTGATGGTCCCAGTGCCCAGGCAGGAGCAGGCTGGCACAGCCATGCTAGCTTTGCCCCGGCACCAGCATCCAGGCAGGCAGCTGCTGCCTCCAACCACGCCTGAAAGTCAACAGGGAGAGAATTTTTCACTTTTTTTTCCTTTTGCTATGAGTGCAAACTTCCATCTGACGGCAGGGGCTGATTGCTGGAGAGACACCCCACGGCAGCCGCAGCATGCTGCCGGCAGATGCCAGCGGGAAAGAAAGTGCGAGGGATGGAAGGCAGTGGGGGAGAGGCCGGGAAACTGGGAAAAGCTTCTGGTGGGGGTGGGAAAGGGGCTTGTGCAACAGCCAGCCTTTAATTAAGGGTCTTTAAAGCATTTTCCCAGCTGGTTAACATTGCCTTGCCATATTGGAGTGGTTTAGAAGCAATGTTCCTTGGGAATGACTCCCTTCCTGTTGGCCCTGTGCATGGGTGACGGGTCCCCACCCCACTACCCTCGGTCCCCCACGCCTTCCGAAAAATGGGGCAGAGAAAAACGAGGCCATGCCTGGGTGGAGAGGATGGGGAGCCCTATGCACTCGTGAGGGGTGAGGCAGGGAAGAAGCCTGTTTCTCTGACCTGGTTGCAATACCCAAGTATTTTTAATGCAGCTTCTGCAGCGGTTCGTGGGGGAAGCGCACCGGTGGCATCACCAGGCGCTGGGAGGGGACAGCGTGGTCTCGCACCCAGCGCACAAACGTGGGATTGGGAATGCCAGATCCAGTTCTGGGGTGGATATGGGTGCCAGGAGCCAGCCCTGGGGCTGTGGCTGGGTTGTGGGGAGGCCTGGGGACAGGTACAGGTCAAAGCTACACCTGAAGTGCAGGAGCTCCTGTCTGGCAAGGTGGGCACAGTGAAGGTGCGTGACTACTGTGTCACTCAAAGTGGGCAAACCCTACTACTCTGTGCTGTACCTGTGGCTGCATGACACTTTTATATTACCTCTAGGAAAAAAAAAAAAAATCAAAACACATAAAAACATCTGAGTTGGAGAAGGGTTGGTCTGGAGTGACCTTCATGTGTCTGCGACTGCTCTGGTGCTGCAGAGCTGCTTCACACCCAGTTAAGGGTGGAAGCATCCTCCAAAAACGCTTGCTCCCCCCTCGGGTGCTTGTTTGTGCCTGTCTGCTTTTGGTTTGGTGCCGCAGAGCTGTGCTTGCCAAGGGACATGTCTGCTTTCTCTGCTGCTGGTGCTCAGATTCGCCCTGCCTCTTGTTCCTGGGTGCTGGCCGGGACTGCACTGTCTTCAGGTCTGTCTTCGTGTCAGGTTTTACATATGGCAACCCAGCCCTGTGTTAAAGTCTGCCCTGAAAGGTTTCTGCTCCCATCTTGCTCTACTTGCAGTGGGAAGAAGGTATCATGGGGGCCCTTTCTGCTGCAATTCTCATGCTGTTCCCCCCATGGGGTGCCGCATCCCCCCTGAGCCATGCTGTCCAGCCCCTTCTGCCTACAGCGGCAGGACCCCGGGGCAGTGGTGATGAGGGGTGCCACGGGGCACCCAGGCATCTGCTGGAGCTAATGGCTCTTCCCCATTTCTCCTACTGCAATAAACTTGCAGAAATGAGCTTCAGAATGAAAGCATTTGCCCACCTGCCGGGGGGGATAGACTTTGCTTTGCACATAAACCTGCACAGAGGTGTTTATGCTGAAACTACTCAGGGACTTGTTCTGCCTTTTTCAGCTTCATCTGCTCACCCAAATCCTCCTGGAGCCTTTCCCTCCTCCATCCTACAGACCACCACCAAAATTGCCTTGTACAGAATCCTCTTGGAGGTGAGAGCGGAGATGCCCGCTGGCCGTGAGGGCGGGATGGATGCGTGCCGTGATGCACCATCCCCGCTTTGCCGGGAGATTTATTAGTGTAATGAAAGGGAGGAAAGTGCCCTATGAATCACCGTCACGCTGGGACATTGCGATGCTCTGTAAATAACGCAGGGAGCTGGTATTAGCGGGGTGGTCTGCTCCGACAGGCACGGATGGCTGCAGGGTGCCCCGGCCCTGCCTCTCCTCTTCCATTAGGTTTAAGCTTCTGACAGCAGGGGACGAGGGTGCGGGCAGAGGGTGCTGCATCACCCTTCCTTGCCGAAGCCAGAGCTGCCCGCGAGGGTGCATTTGCAGATGGAGGTTATTCCCTCCGCTCCCCCATGGGCTGGGCTTTCCCAGCGTTTCCAGGCAGAAATCAGCGGAAATCTGTGGGTGCCAAACCCTGCTGCGGAGCATGCTGTGTGTGGAGCTGCCTGTGTTTAAAAGCCACTTTTGTGTGTTTCTCTGTAACCCTAACCCTTTCTCTAGAAATGAGTGCAAACTAACAGTCATGCCTGTCCGGGGTTTTTCTCTTCCTCCTGCCGAGTTTTCAGCTAGAAGCTGCATTTGCAGAGGAGGAGGTGATGCAAACCCAGCTGTGAGCGGGCTGAAGGCGTTTTTCTCAGAAAGGGAAAAATTCCCCTTTTCCAGCAAAACATCCCCTGACTGCCAGAGCAGGCAGCATCACTGCCGTCTGCTCTCCTGGTTCCTTCATCGAAGCTGGGGCTGAGTGAGGGGATGGCTGAGCACCATCCTCCTCTTCCTCTGCGCACCCTGGCCTCGCCGCAGCGCTCCCAGCTTGAGGCTTCCCACTCTGTCAACTCCAATGACACGGTTAGTGCTGGGGCTCCCTCTGCTTCTACAGCACTCTTTTATCTTTGGAAAAAATCCCAATGAAACCTAAAAGGCAACTTTAACCGTGTAATATTAGAGAGGGCTGGAAGAGAAGCACTGGGAGAAAAAGGCTCCTGCCCGGGGCTGGGGCCATGGCACAGGTGGGGCTCCCAAGCATGGATCCACCGTTGCTACTCAGGAATGCAGAATTGGGGGGCAAAAAAACCATAAAATCAATGTTTTCTGGGCTTGGCTGATGTGTGCTGATGCACTGTGCTCGGGCAGGGGAAGGATAGGTTTACCTCAAGGCTGGCACAGCAGAGACTCCTATTGCCTTTAGGACAGATATTGGGATTATTTAGACCTATCTGAGCTAAAGGCCAGTCATGTACCTGCTTTTGGAGGCTGTGGTACTGGTGCAGTCTGCCCAGGGACTGGTGCCTGTCGACGAGTGGGACGGGGCACAACCAGGCAGCAAAATGTAGGCGCAGGCTGAAGCACTGCCCAGAGCAAGCGCCTGTAACCGGCAGAAAATGTTCCAAGTCCGGAGAGGCTTTGCAATAATTTCCACATTCCGTAATTTTTCTCAAGAGGGGAAGAGAGGCAAGCCTGAAATAATTACCCACACAAGCAGTCATTGAAATGTTCTTTACTGTGAGCACTGATCACTTACTGTATTTAACAAGACAATTTTGGCTCTCGGTGCATAAAAGCAAGCAATGATTAAAGCTCTTGTTTTCAGGATCCATGAGCCAAAGCACAAAAGTCTATCGCTAGATCCAAGTCTGAGCTTGGCAACCAGCTCCTACCCAGGGAGGGGGCCAAGGTGAAGTAGCTCCTCTCAGTAACTGGGGGGTTTGGGGTGCTGGTAAGCACAGTGGGTGCTGGTCTCCCCGCACCCTGCCTATGCTGGGCGCATAGGGGCATCTCCAGCAGCGGGGACTTGTGCCTTCAGCCCTGGAAGTGAGTTGGAGTATTTTGCAGGAGGTGGAAGATGTTCCAGCTCCTTAGGGCTGCGAAAGGCTCCTTGGTAGTGGAAAGGAGTAGGTGCTGAGCTCGAGGGGAGCTTGGGAAATGGGGCCAGTGGGTGTCTGCTGCCGTCTCCCTCTGTTTGTGAAGCAAGAGAGGATATTTGGATAGCCTGGGAAGGCAAAAGGCCCCGGTGTGCACAGGCAGCGGTGCAAAGTGGGGGGCTTGGCTGGAGGCAGAGCTATCTGACAGTTTATGCTGCCTGGAGTTGGGGATCCCACTTTGGTCTCCAGGGTGTCTCAGACTGTGCTCACCCTCTTTGGGGCAGCGACCGGCTGAATTGGAAGGAGCTGTGCCCTGGTGAGAGGCCATCAGGGCATCACATTCGCCCCAGGGTAAAAATTAGCAAAGTTCATGAAAGCACCCTTTTGTGCTGTGCTGTGTACCACCCCGCTCAGAAACGCTGCCCCGAGATGAACTGGGATCAGCAAGGCCAGAACTCGCAGCATCGCTGGAGTCATTACTGCAACAGCCTCGCCGCTGCTGTCGTGCATCAGAGTGGGGGGGATGCTGCAAGGCGCGGGGCCCCTGTGTTAGCAGAGGATGTGGGGACACTGCAGGTGCCACCAAAGGTGCTGCAACTGCTGTGTGTGCAGCATCACCCAGGCAGGCAGCACAAGAGGACCCGGGCACAAAACCCACTCCTGAGCTGCAGGTTTGCACAACTCCGCTGCGCCCCTGTAACCTGCTCCGGTCCCTCATCAGGGACCTTCTCGGAGACCGGCTTCATGGCCGAGACATGAGTTTGAGCAAGATTATCTCCTCTGGGAAGTGATATTTCTGTAGCTAAGCCAAGAGGAGTTGCCTGTGAGTGCCCGTTGGGACAGTCCCATGTGTACCGCATGGCGCTGAGGGTCTCTCCTAAAAGCAGGCTGTGTCTAAGATGCACAGCACCCTGCGGTGACGGGCAGCTGTGCGAAACCCAGAGGAGTGTCTGCTGCAGCACATCCCCTTCTGAGCGTTTTTATTTCACCCTGAGACTCTTAAGGCTGCTGCTGAGGCAGGATGCCGAGGTCAGCAGTACGTCTCAGTTGGAGTGTCCCATGGAGTCTGAATGTTGGTGTCGCATTGTGGATCTGCATTGGGCTGCTGGCAGTCCCTGAGCCACTGGGAGAGCTGGCATTAGTGGGATGAGCTCTGCCCAGTGTGGACAGACAGCTCCAGCAATGCTGGCAGCAGTAGGAGCTGGACATGAATTTGAGTCTAAGAGACTGGCTTCTTGCTGGCATAAATCAACCTTGTTTGGTTCAGTGCAGCTGCGTGATTTAGACCAGGTCAAGATCTGGTTCAGATCTTCCTACTTTGCTTGTTAGGCTCCTGTCCTTGAGGATGGTGTCGTTTCACCTTTGAGCCAAGATAAATGAGTCCCAGTGTAGCAACCCTAAATCTATCCAGCCTTGTGCTTGGCTTTCCCAGGTCTCTATTCTTGCTGCAGGACAGGGAGGGCTTCCAGGGAAATACTTGGGACAGCTGAGAGACACAGTTCTGCATGGACAGCATTATGCAGAGTCCCCTGTTGCCTCTCCCCTGGAAAAAGTGCAAGAATTCAGCCATTGAATAAATTCCACAGACATTAACTATGCTAATCAAGCAACTGCTTATACGCAGGGCTTTTACATACTGCCTTCCTCTTCTCTCCAAGCATGGTCTAATCAAACAAACAAACAAAAAAAATCCTTGCAGAGCTTTTATTTCGAGCAGTGGCCTCCTGGCTGTGCTGGAGCATGTGGTGCTGAGGGTGCTGTGGGGATCCAGCTCCCGGTGTGGCTGTGTGTCCCTCGGGTGCCTCCGCTCCAGCTTGGATGCAGTCGAACAGTTGTTTTTCGTCTGTCGCTGCCCTTCTGGCATTAACTGGGAGCATCCCATGGTGGGCACAGGGCTGCATCCCGTGTCCCCAGGGATGTCCCCATAGCACTGACCATCCTGGCTGGGAGCCCTGTGCCAGACCAGGGCACAGCTGCCACCAGGACCCACCTGGGAGCTGCACTGGCTCTCTTGGCTTCATTTTGGATGAAAAGGAGCGGCTTTCAGGAGCGGCTCTGTCAGCCCTGTGCTGCTGGTGCAATCCTGCCAGCCCTGGAAGGGATGTGTGATAGCCCCTGGCAGATGGGCAGCCTTCAGCTGTGTCCTCTGCTTGCTCAGATGAGTTGTGCTTGTTGGAATGATTTACTGCACTGATCAATAAATACTATAGGCAGCAGACTATATTTCATTAATGCAACGCTGTATGTATGCCTACTGCTGTATTTCAAGAGCATAAATAACACTGGGGCATCAGCAGAAATTAAAACCAAACAGATATAACTTAGAACAATTTACAGCCAGAATTTTTCAACGCAAGGGGGAAAGAAGGAAGGAAACAAGGGCTTCAGGCATTGCTCCTGGGCTGTGCCCCTCACTTAATCGAGCCTATCTCCTGCCTGTCCTGGGGTGCTAGGTTGACTGCTTGTGGCTCTGGCTTTGCTCCTGCCTCCAGCCGAGGTGATATTGGATGTTTCCCACTAGCACAGGCAAGCCACCTGCTTTCCCCACATCCCCTCACACATGGGCACACAGTCCCAGGCCGGCTGCTGCCATGTGCAATTCAAGAGCCGCCTTTGGCACGTCCTGCCTGCCATCGGCTGGTCCTGGTGGTGGCACGCTGGCGTTTGTTTTGCTAGAGAGCGTACAATCCAGCAGCATGTGCTGCAGTCGCTATGTTGTTTGTTTTCCTTCAAAATGCAATATAGATCTAATTATATGAAAACAAACTATAATAAATAGAGGGGTTATTCAGCGCAGCACCCTAAGTGCAGGCAGCGAGCGCTCAATTCCCCTTCCCTCTGGTAGCATTTAAGCATTTCCCCTGCATCGGTGACGCAGACGTTCTTCATAAATCAGCAGAGGTAGGAGCACATTTGCTCCCCCGTCTTTGAAGAGGCGTCAGATCTCCGAACAGAGGCTTCTTGCTGGGTGATCCTCCGGGGCTGGTTCTCATTTCCTTGTAGGAGGTGGGTCTGGAGCCCATTTTGTGCATTTGGGAAGGCTTGGGGGAGAAGGGGGAGGACAACGAATGACTTTGCTTCGTCAACAAAAAAAAAAAAAAAGTGCCTTGACACCATGAGCACTGCACACCATTAACATCCCACTGACACAATTATTTACCAGGAAGATGCACATATTGATTTGGCAGTAACCACACACACCAGGGCAGGGCTGAGGCTGCAGGGATGCTGAAAGTCTCCATAAGTGTAACCTGGGCTCACCACTAGTCTTGGTTTGGGCCTGATCCTGCCGAGGTGCTCAGCGGGATCAGGCTGGGTTAACCCTGCATTACTTCAGGTACTGCTATGGCTCTTGCTCCTCTGGTGTCACTGCCAGCTTTGTCGTGTGCCCAGACCCTACAAAGAGGGCGATGGCACCGAGGGCTGTGCTGGAGGCAGCGGGGAGCAGCTGGTGGTGGTCAGGGATGTGAGATGGCCGTGCTCACCATCGACCGATGCCCGTTCTTGCTGGCAGGTGCATCTTCTAAGTGCTCTGCTTGGCCTTCGGAGACCTTTGCAAAGTGTCAGCCCTTGTTACAGGTCTTTGCCAGTAATTGCATGCATAGCCCCTTGGAAGAGGGGTTAGTGAAGGATAGAGGGAGAGTGGGATGCGTGCGGGTCCCTGGATGGGCAGTGGCTGCTCTCTGCTGCGGGGTCCCTGCGGTGCTGAGAGGCTCAGGCAGGGTTCACGCAGTGCCTGGAGGATCCTCGTGGCTGGTGCAGCTGGCACTGGGGCTGGCACCATGTCCCCGCTGTACCAAGGGGTTGCTTGCCTCGGGAAGAGCCTCTGGGTGCACCCAGCCTTTGGCAGCACTAACTTCCAGGTGGGTGGGGATGAATGGTGGCACTGGGGAAGGGCAGCACCTGTGGCTGAAGGATTGCATCTTCCCTTGTGCGTTTTAACAGAGGAAAAACTACCGAGGTGAGGCATCAGGAGACCCCCCAGCTTCTGGGGGCAAGCTACAAGGGAGGTTGACAAGAAGGGAGGTTTTCCGTTCAGCTCTGCCCAATTTTGACCATCTTGGAGCAAGGGTGTTGATGCACGACGGCTGTGTGGTGGCACAAGGCATCCATCTCTGTACCCAACCATTCTCGTACCCCTCCTAAATCTCTCCTGTGTGTGCATTAACTGGGAAGGGCTATCAGAGATGTGTCCCTGCACAAGCTTAAGCTCCACATTAGGGCCAGGCTGTCTGAGGAGGAGTGCAAGAGGCTTTTCCTGCTAGCCCATCGCCTCTGTGGCCGCCTTGGGATGTGCCAGGCCTCCGAGGATCTGGGCACTAAGGATGGACACCCTTTGGATATGTCCTGGGAGATGCCTTCACCCAGGAAGGGCTCGGGCACTGCCTCAGGAGAGCAGCTGCCCTGGGAGAGCATCGCCAGCCACAGCCAGGACCGCCACGTTCATACAGGCAGCCACAGCAGGAAGAAACTCCCTGGAAGAATTTTAAGGAATTTATCTGGCAGTTTTTTAAAGGTAATTGTAACACGAAAGTTGAGCTGGAAGATTTCTGCCTCACTGGGTTGTTTCCACCGAGGAGCTGGCAGCAGGCAAGCTGCTGAGTGAGGAGTCGGTGTTGCCATATGGAGCTCTGCTCTGGCTGCTTGCTAAAGAAAAAATCATACAGGGCCAGGACTTGGCAGCCCTTCTCCGCAGAGACCACTTGTGTGAATAAATGTTACTCATCGGCGTTACTCAGTGCTACAGGATCTGGCCCGTATTCATAAAGAACAACTGCATTTTGGCCTGGGTTCAGCAAAGCACTCACATATGTGCTCAGCGCGAAGCACATGAGCAGTCCCGGTGACTCCCTGGGGGAAATTTTGTGCTTAAACACACTCTTTGCTGGATCCGCACTTTCATCTGACTTGACTTTTGTGCCTTGAATCTCCCTTGGCCTTCCCGGTGGAGGCAGCCTCTGTGTCGGTGAAGCTTTTCCTCCTTCCGTGTCTCCATCGAGTTTGGCTGAGACGGGAGCCTTATAAAAGGGGAATCGGGGATTTGCTGAAGAAGGTTGCAATGGGGAGGCTGAAGCAGGCTGGCGGGTCTACATCTTATTTCTGTTAAGAGCAGGGAAGAGGGAGCAAGAACTTCACTGAAATTGGGAGGCTGGGCATTTAAGAATGATAAAGAAAAGAAACCACATTTTTGTGCATATTAAGCTTAAATAGTCTGTGGGACTTTGTAGCCACAAGGTCCTCCAGAATCCGAGTGCAGAAGATGAGACGAAGAAAGCGTGAGGCGCAGGTAATGAAGTCATCCCCATTGCTGTTAGATGGGAGACACTTTGGAAGGGAATCAGACTTGAAGGCTGGAAGTCACAAACCCATCACTTGCATCCCGGACCAGTTCTCTGCTGGCTCCCTGCTGCCTCTTTGAAACCATGGATTTATCCATGAGACATAAGATCCCAAGTCAGATGGGCTTTCATCTGCACGGCGATAGCTGCTTCTCTGTTTCTGCACTCATCTTTAATCTAACTCAACCGGCTGCAGCGGAGTTACATCAGGGACACATTTGGCCTCCAGTATTTACACACGCAAGTGCCAATTTCCCCTCTTGTTTCATAAACGGGTAGTTAAGTACATTAGCGAGCCATGTGAATCGGGACAGCGATCATACGGGTGAGCTCCAGAAAAGGAAATACTAATGTATAGCAAGACAAGAACAAACTCAAAAGAATAGAAGAAACTCTTGTTAGATATGAAGTGCCTTGCCAAGCCAGTGAATCTGGATGTAGTTAGAGAGGTGTACAGTACACAGAAGAAGTCTGTAATATTTTATTCCAGGGATATATATTTCCGGGACAAGTTGTTAGATTGACCTCTAGCGTTCATTTTCTTAAAGGAAAATTTCTTGATAAAGTCCTGTTTTGATCAGGCCTTGTATCTTTGCACTCTGAACAGGCTTTGGGGGGAGGTTTTGTTTTTCTAATGGATAAAAACTTAAACTGTCAGTGTCAGTCTGCAGGAATTTTCTAAAGAGCTGGCTGACAGGCAGCCAGGCGTACCGTGGAAACGTTGACACATGATTACCTAGGAAGGGGCTGGATGCGGTCCTGGCTCTCGGAGGCACTGGGAGGCTTGCCACCACTGCACCGGGGCCAAGCACTCAGCCAGGAGATCAAAGGTATATTTTTGCTGGAAAGTTTGGCTTGGACGGGTGGTTTGGATTTCACTGGTGCTCTGTTCACTGAATTCTGTGGTGGGGGAAAAAATTTTATTTACTCTAAGATCCCAGCTTTCTTTTACGGCCACCTCCATATGTCTGAGAATTATGTCCCAAGTTTTCCTCCTTATGAACTGCTCACCCAGGGATCAAGTTTTAGACTTGCTTGGAAAGTGGAGAAACTAAAGGTTGGAAGGGCTTTCCACTAGTTTTGTCGCTGGAAGACGCTCATCCCGTGTGTCCTAATTGATATTGTTCAGTATCATGTGTCTCAAACTGAAATCCAGATACAATTTCTTTGGTTTTGGTTTCATTGATTTGAATAGCTGAAAATGTTTGAATGGCAGCCAACCAATGCTAAATATCTTCTTTTTTTCTCCCAAAGCATTCTTCCCCAGTGTCAGGGAGCTGTCACTAAAACTATTTTTAATTGTTGTATTTTTTAATTCATGATGTTTTGTTGGAAAATATTCATCATTTGTTTGCTCAGAGGGGGAGGAGGAAATTCTGGTCTTGGGGAAAGTGATGAAAATCCAAGTAATTTCACTGACCTCACTTTAAATTATTTTGGAATTATGTGCAGGAGAAGTTACTCTCGATAGCCGGAATGCTCTCATGCTGCTTGGAGGCTCCAAAAAGAAGTACTTTCCACCTCTGTAGTTTCAGGCAAGCTAAACAGTAGGATGAGGGCTTTAAAATCTTGGGCAATCAAAGCCTGACCTTCAAAAAAGCAAGGTACCGTATCACTGCACAGACAAAGAGAACTGAAGAAAAAAGTCTTGTGTCAGTGTTTTCAAGCAGTGTATTCCTATATGGATATCTTATTCTGACTTTTTGCTATAAAAAAGACACAGAAGGATTAGTTCTGGGATACATTTATTTGCAAACTATTAGCTGAAAATACACCAACTACTTAGTGACTCTCCAGAAAGTCTTAGATTTCAATTGTGGCGTTTATTTTTTGCTAAAATTCTGTGATGGCCACCTGACGTGAGCTGATTTCAGTGTCGAGGCTGGCGACGACGGCTTGCTTTCCTCTCCGGGTTGTGCCGTCTTGCCTGTGTTGCATGACGTTTCCGCTCCACCATTGCACGAATGTTGCAGAAGGGATTAATTAATGTTGAAATAGTTATGAATTGAGCTTGCTGATGAACGGGCATCCAGGCCCTGCCTTGGAGAGCAGGGACACTGCCTTCCCTTATCACGGACCACTGCAGAAATGCCGTGCTTGCTGTATTTGGGCCCTGCAGATGCCGTTCAGTCCCTGCCCGTGGGGAAGGCTGGGTCTGGTTTTAAGCAGTTTCATGTGAATTCATCGTGGACAACGGGGCGACTTTGTTGTCTTGAGAGCAGCTGTTGTTTCAAAACACTGTCCTTCCTGGACAGCTGGAAAGAGCAGCACTTACACGTCTCGCATAGCTTTACACCTTAAAGAAAGCCTTTTTTCTTCTTTGTCAGCAATAGGGCTTTCCTCATGCAGAAGAGAGCTGTTGGCATCCCCACCGGAGCCCCTGGCGCACGGTCCTGTCTGCTCACGCACACGTTCGGTGCCTGAGCTGCCCGCGGGCACGCAAGCACCGCTCCTGCTGCTGCCGGCTGGATGCGCCAGCCTCAGGTCTTGGCGTCTTCCCTGCACCAAAGAAGACAGAATTAGCACAGATTAGGGAGGAACCAGCCATGGTTCACGTTCATTTTCATTTTAAAATATAACTCCAGGTTGCTGCGTTTTCCTGTCCTGTGGGAGGTCGCGGTGCTGCTCAGAGCAAGGAAATCCCACTGAAATAGCACTGGGATGACTCCAGTGCTGGGTACCAGGATGGGGGAGACACAGGGCAAAGTGAGAGAGGAACAATGACTCACTGCGGTGACGGGGAGAAATTTATATTAAATATCCCTCAACGCACTGTGAGCACCTGTTGGCTGCATCAGCACCTGCATTACTTCTGCTAAAGACGTCCATCATTACTCCATCAGCACTCCCGATTTGCGGCCAGTTCAGGTATCAGCCAAAGCCGCTGAATGGTGAATACCTTCAATAATTTGTGGCTTTTAATGCATTCAGTCAGGCCAATTACATAAAATTACAGGTCTGCCCTTTTCATTTTACAGATTCTTTTTGTCCTAACAGTGTATAAACATTCAATGAGCCCACTCAGTAAACACTGTGGGCAGCATAAAACTCAGAGAGCAAATATTTTTATATTGCTCTAGCTTTGAAGATCCTTTTGAAGATGATTTCTGAAACGTCCCTGCTAGTGCTGGATGGGGACTAGCTTCCCCTGCATGCAAACGGTACTGATTGCCACATAACAAATTGCTAAGTGAATTACAAAATAGCATTTGCACTCCTTGACCACGCCAATGAGTGTAATTTAAATAAATCCATTCATGAAGGCCTAATTAACAGGGACTGTGCAATTTGCAGCCGTGTATGGGAAGCCTCTGCTAATCACAGATTGAATCCAGCGGAGTGCTAAGTGCCGCTGAAGTGCGGGAGAATTAAAATCACTCAGACCTTTCAGGGATCAAGCATTAGTTCAGAAAAATACTGAATTAATATTGTTGCCCTTCTGTAGGGGCTCTTGCTAGTACTGGAGAGGGGAGCAGGTCCTCGTGTGGTGCATGGGCCTCAGGAAACTGCTTCTGGTCTTTCTCTTGCCTCTGTTTTTCCAGTTGTCAAAGGGAGATAACGATGCTGATTTCTTTTAGAGACCACTTTGAGGTCAATTCAGGAGGAAAGCTTGAGTACAGCTGAGTACAAGTTGAGTAACTTTTGTTTTTGCAGGCTCTCTTCAATGTTTGTATTAAAAATTCTTAACTTGGAGAATCAGCTGACATTGTAAATTAGTGGGAGACATTCAGGTTGGACAAGTGTTTATTATAAGCACCAGAAAATATGTTATTTGTTTACAGTAACCTACAGGAGTCCAAATCGCTGACTGTCCCCCATTGTGCCATGTGCTGTATGAATGGCAGAAGTCACAGCATCGCTGAGAGACAGGTACGTCAATCAAGTGAATTCTTGCCTCAGTATCTGCAAGCTAGAAATTCAGCATCTAATCACATCATCTAGGGAAATAACTCTGGCCTCACGTCTGCTGCCTTTGTGCCTGTGGCCAGATGGGTGCATCCCTCTGTGATGGCCCTGATAACATCTTCCTAGCAGGAGCTATCATGGGACAGTAAAAAGCAGCTTTTTTTTTCAAAATGTAGGCACATTGAAAATGGGAGTGGAACTAAATCACAAAGCAAAACCACCCGATCATTAGATGTCTGCTGAGGCTATGGGGATGTCGAGGAGCTGTGCACAACAGCATCCTTGTTCTGGTGGCTTTGAAATGAAACAAAGCCTGCAGCCCTGGGCTGGGGACAGCGGCAGCGTTGGGTTTCACCTGCCCTTTGTGCCTGTGGGACAAAAGCAGCTCAGCCTGGACAAAACCTAATGAAAGTGGTGACCGTGCTGGGCAGCAGCACAAGATCCTAGCTTGGTTAAGCAGGGCTCCATTTAAGGAGGTGCTTATGTCCCACCAAAACCTTACTGAGATACTAGACAAGCTCAACACCTGCAAGCCCATGGGCTGTGGTCCTGCTTTTATCACCCTCTGCAGCAGTGGAGACCCCACAGATCTCATTTCAGGGATTTTTTTTTTTTCCTGGTTTACCTTGCAGTCACGGTGGTAAGAATGAGACCTGTACCTTTGCCAGCATTTTTCAGCTAGTGTACAAGTTCTCCTCCCCATTTGATTAGGGTCCCATCGCCATGTTCATTATCTTCTGCTTGTTCGTTAGCTTGAGATAATTAAAACAACAGTACTAATAAAAAAAGTTACCTCATTCTGTTTACTGGAGACTTCAAGCCTATGGAACAAAGTTAGATCCATGGATCATAATGTATAAAAGGTGACCTAAAAAAAACCCCACCCAGGCTGCCAGTTCTCTGGCATGCTGTTTGTCATCAGCACAGTGTAATTATCATGGACTTTAGTGACACAATAAATATGAGAGCACAGGTGGTATCCATTTTCAGCTGTTTAATTGAAGAAATGAAAGATCCTGTAATACAGAGTCAACACAGAGAATTTGTCAGGCTACACTAAAAACTTCAATAGCCATGACCTTGAGGTCATAAAATTACTCATAAGGAGTAAAATTTTTTATGATACAGAAGTGAAGAGTATCGATTTTATAAAAAATAATTTTATATGCAATATAAATGGACAAAATGGCTCACTCCAGCCTTCTACAGGGCCTGAAAATCCAGGAGCGCTGTGTACAAATCAATACAAATAATATCTTAAACCATAAATTTTAATTCATTTATAAAATACAGCTGCAATTTTTTTTCCTTAGAGCTACCACAAAACCAAAACCAAACTAGGGAATGGTTCCCCCAAAGCTTTCTGAAATTTGTCTTGCTGGTGTGTTGTGCATTTATAATTGTAGCAGAATAAGCCTGACTTTAGATGCCTGGGCTGGTGCTTCGTCGGCTTTAAGTCCAGGGACTTGAGACCCACTAGTGATCCTGCCGAATGCATCTGATTAGGAAAAAAATCTTCCAGGGCCTGCTGTGGAGTAGCACTGCAGGAAAATACAGAGATTTTGTTAGGGCAGCAAGCAGAAGATGCAATCAGGTGGCTCAGATTAACATCCTACCTGGGAAACCTCGTGTATGTCGGGATGAAGCTGCTGCCCCAGAGGGAGCAGTAACGGTAGGGGACTCGGGTAAAGCCCCACAGGTAGAGGACTCACAAAAAGTGAAAGCCAAGCTCTGAACCCTCAGCTCTGGACCCGACTTAGAGCTCTCTGACTGAAGCTGAAGCTGTTGTGCACTGAGCTGATCCTGCTGGGCTGAGTGCCCTTCCTCAGGTATGTGAAAGCCCCCGGACTCTGAATTTCTGGTAGTTTTGGGGTTTTTTTTGGCTGCCGTCCTCTGAGCCCCGGGGCTGTGGCCAGTGCCCGCTGTGTGGAGCCACAGCTGCCCTCACACTGCTCCCCCTCATGCCCGCGCTGGAAGGAAGGTCACACTCAGCGAGAGGGCGCAAAGCCCTTTTCCCGCCCACGGCGCCTCCCGCCATTTTGTCTCCCTGTCCTGAGCGCCTCACGCCTTCCTTTCAGGGTGCTCCCTTCCCACCCCGGCTGGTCTGTGTCTCCCCGAGACCCTTTGGCGGCAGGTGGGGCTGCGGTGAGGACTCCTGCCTGCCCAGCCTCCAAGCCGACACCGTCCCTGCCTGTGTGGGACGGCTGCCATGAGCTGCTTGGGCTTGGGCAGGGAAAGAAATGAGGAGGATGATGGGCCCGTGCAAGAAGAATCTCTCTGGAGTGTAGAGCCCAGCCTGGTTTTGGGGGTGCAAGCTCGTTTGGTGCCAGACACCAGTTTGGGATGGGGTGGTGGTGCCAAAGGCTTCATACTTTTATTTATTGTGATTTCCATCTTGTCCTTTCTCTCAGAAGAAGGTCTGATCCTGGGTGGTGGTGAGAGAAAATTCCCTCAGCTGTCCTCGGGAGCTCAGCCCCTGCCTCTGAGGAGGTAAGTGAGGGGTGCGATTGCCTGCTGCCGCTTCCCCCGTCAGGGCCCGCACCATTCTAAAGCCTGAATTGCCTCTCTAATATTCCTTTGATACATGTGTTCCTGGTGCTGTTTTCTTTAACCTGATTCAGCTGTGGTGTGAGGTACGTCATTTAACAATATTTAACTTCTTTTGAGGCAAGAATATTAACCTGCCTTGGAGGTATAGTTGAGGTGACTTTCCTACCTAAGTGAATGTGAATTCTTCCATATAATGGGATGGGAATAGGTTTGAGGGCCCCATTGTTCAGTAGTTTTTGTAAGGCAAATTTGGGATACCTTTCTGTGAGAGTTTAGTTTGAAATGCTCTTTTAGAGAAATCGCTTTGTTCTCAGATAACTACTTACTTTTTTTAAAGTGTAGACTGTCTATTTCTTTTCTAGTGTGTTCAACAGATCATTATACTAACTCCCAATGAAATGGTTAACAATTCTCACACAAGGTGCCAGGTATAAAGACTGCGAAAGCCATTCAGGACTTTTATAAAGTTTGAACAGGTGTCCTCTGAAAAATGTCAGCAGTTCTCTCATATTAAAGGTTATTACAATTTGGACAACTCGATGGTTCCTTTTACAGAAAAATAGAATCTGACGACTATTTGCTAAATATCAATAATGTCTCTGAGGGTACCCATGAAATAATAAGAGGCATTCAGACGGGCTAACAAAGCGTCCATGGCCCGACTTTGGCATCAATAGAGAGGACTTGAGTGTGCAGTAGCTCACAGGAACGGGCAGTAATGCTATGTTGGCAGCCTGAAAAGAACTGATTTTTAAAAATTTTATTTTGATAAATTCAAAACTTTTCTACTTTGAGGAAGGAATGAACTCATTTTTTAAAGTGGTTTAATATTAAGTCCAAAACCTCAATTAAGGTGGTTTGCAACCCAACACTTTTCTTTCCTCCCATGTAAATGGCCTTTTATATATGAACTGCCTCATTAAATTCAGTTGGACTTCCTAGACAGGAGAAGGAGGGTAAATGTTTTTCAGAGGCTGGTGCTAATGGAGTCATTTAATGCTGAATGAATAAATAAATAAAAATTACAGACCTTTATTTGAGAAGCATAGATAGAGTAGTTACAGTAAAATTCGTAACTTACATCACCAAATACAAACAATAAAGGATTGTCTACTTCAGATGGCTTGAAATGTTTTTTTAGTGAAAACAGATGCTATTTAGGTCAAAACATTTGTGTTAAAAAAACCCCTCGTTATTCTCACTGTGAATAGTTTTAAGTGATTTGTTTAGATTTTTAAAAAATCTAAATTCGTTTTCTCAAGTTACAGATAAAGAATGGCTTATTCTAGTTCAACACGGGACTTTGTTGCACTTTCAGATCTGCATCCAAATCTTGCTCGTCCTGTAAGTCTCATAGACATAGTACTTTTGTTCTCAAATGAAATTGTATATGACCATATTATATTACTGCAAAATTATGTAATTGATGTGTATTTAGATACTAACAGCATTAGTATAATTGTCAGATATAAAGTACCTTAGCTTCTTTGTGTATAAACCAGCAAAATGAAAATTGATGCTGTTGCTGTCCATAGTATGTGGATACCACAACTATAGATATTGACTGGACAATTCAATGTCTGAAAGTATCAGAGGCTTCTTTGTAATGTTTTAAATGGATGCTGAATTAGTAAAGACATGTACAGAGTCAGCATTATGTAGTCACAATACATCTGTAACCTACAATAGTCTTTCACTACAAGCTCTGAACGTAAGGCCCAGTCCTGCAGTCTTTATTTGTGTGCTCAATCCCTCTGGGCTAAATAACATCGTCCTGAATTATTTAAACAAAACTCCTGTTGAATGGTATGGTGTTTTAACTGGATAAAAATCTTACAATTACATGTCAGATAGGATCGTTTCTGTTTCTTTAGAACAAAAAGCAGGTTTTGCGGTTGTCAGTTTATAAGGAGCTAAGAATTTTGCTTGTGGGAGTACAGGAGAGCAGGATGAACCAAAAAGTAAACTTAACAAACAGCAAAACTTTGTAGTTGGCAGATTCATACAGATGTTTGAGTATGGGGTTTGTTTTGTTTTGTTTTGTCCTGATAGAAGTGAGGATTATCATCACTGGAGTAAGAGGTGAACAGGGGAATGTGCTGTAAAACTCAGTATTTTTCCCTTCTGGGTTTTAGATGGTTGAATTAAAACCAGGAAGTCTGGGGAGGGCAGTTTTTCATTCTTTGCCCTCCAAGATGATGTTTTAATATGGGAGGGAGAAGACTACATTATTCTCTGTTGCAGTATTTCCCACCCTTCACTGTGTAGCCCACCAGCTATAACGTGTCTTCCGAGCGTTCAGTGCTGCGGGGAGTTGGAGCCTGGAGAACAAACCAGAGAGGCAGGATTTCCCCATGGAGGCACTGCGAGCTGTGGTGCGGTGTTACAACCCTATCTCCCTGTGCAGCTTGAAGTAGATGCACTGTCTATAGAACTGTATGCCCCATGGAAGTTCTGATGCTTGTGAAGAGAGTGAAAACAAGGAGTTTTCCTGTCCCAAAGCTTTTTATTTGGGAGGGGCACAATTTAGCCCTTTTTTTCCTCATTTATTTTAAATAAATTGAAGAGAAATCACAGAAAAGGGGTGAACTAGGAGAAGGAGTTTTACGTGCCCTCACAGCCTTATTGTATGTTCTTTCTAACCTTTTATAAACTCCTGGTCTCCAGTAAAGCTAATTTAAGCTGTCACTCACAGTTACTCTCAAATAGAGTGATCCAGTAACTCAGTGTTAAAAGCTTGTATTTTACAAATAAAACTAATCTTGAGTGTTGCGATTAGCAACATACAGTAAAGGAAGTATTTTTATAGAAAATAATTCACTAGTATCTCATGATAGAATGATCAGTATGTGTTTGGGACGTTAAAACACCTGAGCAGATATCATTCAAAGTACCAAAATGTCATATTTTTTTTACTTTGCAGTTTATTTTTTAAAAGTGAAATAGATCAAAGCCTAAGGAACTTGCAGTGTGTTAATGCTGTAGTCTCATGATTTGGTTGAGCAGCCTCAAGCAATGCTCTGCCAAAAAAGAGGCAGTATGGCCCGCTTCCTCGTTGCAGGCGTGTTCTGCTCCACTTTTGGTGAAACTAGTGCTTGTGTTGTTGCACAATAAGCTGATCAAGGAAATGGAAGTTTTTCGAACCCCCTAAAATAGTTTCCAGCCAGATCACTTCCTTCTGCCAGCTTGTTGTGCAGACTTAGTGCTAATACAAGAGAAGTGAATATATCCACAGGAGGGACAGGGGAGGTTTCTTTCGGAAACTGCAGACTGACATCAGCTTAATTCATGTGAAGAGTCATCCTGAATGTCAGTTCTTCTGACTGGTGATGAGATACAGGATATGTTGGACTTTGATTTAATTGAAATGTTTGTTTTTTAAGAAACAAAGCCAAAACCAGGAAAATAAAATCTTTATTTAAATGACTACATGTAATGTGGACAGATAGAAAATACTCGTTAGATTGGAAGAACTAGGATATTACACTGTTGTACACATACATCCCATTAATGAGTTCATTTCCATCACTAGGATAAGACAGTTACCTTGCTCCATCTAGCGATTCAAAGTAAACTGGGAACATGTGATCTAATTTTTGAGCACATGTCAATATTGTATAGTTACAGTGAGGTCAGTCAGGTTGCATTGCTTTGTGAATAGGTGCAAAATTCAGCCTGTGTGGATTATTAAATTGTTACACCACCTCTTGCCAGCTGACTGGTGGGCTTCCCCTGCTTGAACGAGAGAGTCAGGCGGTACTGCAAGTAACTCCACATGTGACGCGGAAGAGATGTGGCACGCTTCATGTTTTGAAGGACCCTTGCAGTGTTGCAATGTCAGTTGCTCCTTCCAGTCCTTGTTACCAAACCAGCTTTCATTGCTTACCTCTTAAATCCCAAACTAGCACTGCCATACTCTTCTCTCACACTGAAGACCTTTTTATTTAGAAAAAAGCCAACCACCATGCAGCTATATATTATTAATATATATATTTTATATATATATCTTTCTTCCTGTCTGTGTTTGCTCCTAGTAGTTTTGTTTGACAATTGAGACTGGGGTGCTTTTGCATAATAAATACAAGTTTAGCAAAGCAGAATAAGATTGATTTTTGTTTTGAATCATCAAAAAAGTTCATTGCCTAAGCTCCCTTTGTTGTCAGTCGAGAGACAGAGAGCAAGAAAGAGGCACCTGTACAAATTTATGTTGCTTAGATGAGGATAGGATAAATGGCCCTCCCTATGGATGTACACGTGTGTTATCTCGGTGCTGACAGCAGGGAAACCTTGAACGCTTAACTGTAAAATAAATCCTGTCCAGAATTTTCATGGTGCATTTAAGGAGATCTGAGACCTGTGCAGAGAGCGTGAAACAACAATATTGCTGCCTACCTGAGGAAAGATTGCTGTAGAACAGCCAAAATTGTGAATGGTTTGGGTGAACTTTTGTCCTCCCATTGTCTTTACAAACAGAAACAGATGTATTTATTTTAATATTTTTATTAGTCGCTCTTTTTCTTAAAGTCAAATTGTATGTTTATGTTTTAGTCCTTAGTTCATATGGCACTGTGGAATAAATAGATTAAAATGATTACCAGTCAGAAATATGTTTATTATCATCAATAGAGTATAAGTCCATGAAATCTAATTCATCATATACATCTGTGTTTAATACTTGTATTCTATAATCTCTTTATTTTTTAGAATGTAATCGGTGTGGTTATTGGGAAAACAGATGTCAGAGGCTTTCCAGACAGAAAAAGTACAGTCCCTTTTAACTGTTTTTACTTCATTTTCTTATACGGTATAATTTGGCATATATGACTGAAATCAATATTTAAATGACAAACAGACTTCTTAGTGTAAAATGTATAGAATAAAAATGTGCAAAAAAAATTGTGTGTGTTTGAGAACCAAGATGAAAGAGCAGCATTAGTTTGGCTAAACCTTATCAATTAGAATTTGTTCGGAAAAACTCCATCTTGGAAGTAAGTGTTTCAAGGTCTGAAGAAGATGGTAGTGATATGAACCCACTATTATATAAATACTGCTGGAATAGATCTAGTCCCTTCATATTCATTCTCTCTTAAAACAGAAATATTAAGGAGATGTCTTGAGGAGCGAAACAAGTAATTTCTGGTCTGGGTAGCACTAGCTTCATCTTACCATATAGTCCTAAAGAAAAATGGCAATTATACATTGTTAATACAGCATTAATTGGAAATTGAACTAATGTATCTACAGCTTAGGGTTGACACAGACACTGTTAGGATGGATCTCCAGTCACAGGGCACCATTCCAGCTCTGTGTGAAGCGCTCAGCTATTCTGTTGGCGTTGTCGTCATGCTGAGCTGCTCTAGTGGTGGATTTTTAGAAGGAAGTCATCATCGTCACCAAAACCAATTCTACACAGTCTAAAAATGTGGTGTTCGTGTTTATGCCTCCATGGAACTACAGTCAGATTGTGCTTACTCTGTGCGGATCACTATACAGTTTTCATTGACAATTTGAAAATAGCATATTGCATAATGGAAAGCTTTGTTAATCAGCTGAAAGAGAAAAGGGAATGCAGTGTTTCAGAGACTGATACCCTCTTGACCATGAACTTTCCCTAGAGCTGGAAACACTTTGCTTTATTCAGTTAAACCCCTCAGTACTATCTGGACAGCGATACTGCCTGTGATCTGCAGCCTTGTACGTCATTGCGGTGGTCTCGTACATGGGCACAGCCATCTGTTACACAGACAGCCTACCTGTTACAAAATTTGGGCTAGTATGTACGCTCCTTCATAGCGTTGCTTCATGAGTTAGCCCTGTTTATGTGTTTGTCCATGCCTTGAATGTAGCATCGTACAGTTCTTTTATTTCTCTTGCATTAGATCTGTAAGTTTATATGGTGCTGCCTAAAGTTAAGTGATATGTGTCTGTGGGTGGGATGGTACAAGTACGGCATGAGTTGTAGCCATCCCCATTGAGGAACACCAGTGTGTTTACTGAACAGTCTGCTGACCTCTAGTGGTACTCACCAGATTGCGGGTAGTAAATTCATCAGAAAATCCAGGACAGCCTCGAAATAATAGTTTTTATACATATATTCTAGATTGAAGTCAAGCTGTGCTAACGAATTGTAATAGTGCTGTTTATTTTTGCAGACATTGGGTCTGAAAGATACACCTTCAGTTTTACTATTCGTGATTCACCCGCTTATTTTATAAATGTAAATTCTTGGGGCAGAGAAGACTATATTAGATCACTTTCAGAAAGCTTTAGAGTTGGTGACTGTGGTAAGCTGGAGTTTATTCTTAACATGTTTCTGTTTGAATGTGTTTTTTTTCCCCAGTAAATCAGTGTTATGCGTTTGTGGTTTTGTTATATTTTTCTCTGAGGACTCAGAAAACAGTCTAATTGGAAACAAATTGTTCAGTTATGTTAAGTATAAAGAGGAAAGGAATGAGATTTCAAGGATTTAAATTCAAAACCAGTAAATATGTCAACAAAAAGACCAGATACAAACCCACTGAATGAAGCCACCCAGAATTTACCTATAGTTAATTGATCTAAATTCTTACATTATATTCTGTTCTTATAAACTACAAAAAATAAGCTCTGTAAAGTAGTTTGGTGTTTGTCTTCATTTAGTTATAGATACGACTGTGATTGTTCATAAAAACACAACAAAAATCTTGTATTTATTTACAGTCTGTGCTTTTATCTTGATAAGTTAATAGAAAGACTTTGCTGCCCATGGTTGCTAGATCAGAGTGTTTGGATAAAACTTGTGGCTATGAAGAGTGTGCACACAAGAACTCAAGTGTTGTTTTGTTTCCATTAAATGTCTTGAGGACTCCTGTGGGATTTTAGCTATAATGTGAGCTGTCTGGACAGATATGGTTTTCAGTATGAAAACATTTGGCAGTAGTTACTGCACATACCTTTTCCTTTCCTTATCAACCTTGAAAACAACCATTGTTAAAAGCCATCTCTCTTTATATGTATCTATATTCAGTTTTCTAACATTATTTATCAATGTTTTATTTTAGTTACAATTGAAAATCCTTTAGTTCAGTCAAAGGAAGCAGAAAGGGAAGAAAAATTCAACCCTGTAACTCCTAGGTAAATTTAAAGCATAGACTGATAGTTCTTTTCAGAAAGATAGAAATTAATACTTTAGTTGCCAGCTGATTGCAGCAGCATGTGATTGGTAGAAGTATTTGAGGTTGGTTTTCTTATGTAGCTGTACCTTCCTCCCTGTGTTCAACCATGTATGGTCAAGAAATTTCAAAAGAAAATATATTTCTCAGTACATGGCCTTTGGAGCTTTGTGGGAAAGTAATAATGCTCTTTGTAACTAAACAGAGTAAATTCCATTCTTTGAGTACAGTCTACTAAAATTATTTGAAATTGATTTCATTTTGCCTAAGTGTTTTATCAGACATAACTGTTTTATGGAAGGTATGTCCTTATCAAAATCCATTCACGTGACATATTTATCTAGATGATATTTTAATATGCTGTAATGCTATTTGTTACTTTTTTGGTAAGGCATTGTTTCTTTTGTATAGTGCAACATGTATATGTTGTCTTTCAGCGTATTCTGTCAAATCTGAACAATTTGAACTGGTGTATGAAACTAACATTGCAAGTCTTAATTTAGATATGTTTTAACTTATCTTAGATATCTAAGATGCAGGTATTAGGTACAGATAAACTAATACACCTGTTCTTTACTTAGGGTTTCTTTCCTAATTGGTCATATTCTAATATTTTTAATCGTATGGCAGTCATAGGAATATTGCATATATGCACATTAAATTGGCAAGTTAGAAGTTTTATGTTCTTGCTTACTGATCGTCTCTAAGCTTTGTAGC
Source organism: Leptodon cayanensis (assembly GCA_027564655.1). Taxonomy (NCBI): domain Eukaryota; kingdom Metazoa; phylum Chordata; class Aves; order Accipitriformes; family Accipitridae; genus Leptodon; species Leptodon cayanensis. Next base: position 18,265,627 of record JANXJC010000063.1, on the reverse strand, counting down.
AAATGTATAGCTGTAGTAGTTAGACTCACTACTTACTCCCTGGCTAAATGGAATGAAGTAAAAGTACAAATGTCAGGTAGAAACTTTGTTGTCCCACAAGCGGGGTTCAGTACCCAGTGTGCAATAAGCCAATCTTACACACAGAGCTGAGATATTTATTTATTCCATGTTTGCGCAAAGATGAGTGCTAGGTGATAATTCCACAAAGCTAGCACACCACACCAAAGAACAACAATGTATTATCTTGTTACACTCTTAGTAAAAACCCACCTAAATTTCTGTTCATTGGTTGGTAGCCACCATCTCATCTACTATTGGTTAGTTATATTTAAATTAGCCTTGCTCGTTATGTAAATTAGCAAGCATGCTCCTTGCAGGTGTGTGTGGGGGCAAGTCTTTCCAGTCTTGAATTGAGTCAGTGGTCGTGATCTCCCCCTCCCACCTTTACGTTTCCCCTAGTTCATGCTGCTTTAGCAATCATCCAGCCTTTGACGCCTTCTGGAGCAGGATGTTCCCTTTTTATCAGTCTTTAGTTCCTCTTCAAGGGCATAGTCGTTAGTAAGGTATGATACAAAGTAATCAGGCCTGCATAGTGAAGCTATTGAGTAATGGTCCTTCTTATAGGACAATGCATCATGTTTAACCCTAAGATAAGCAGTATCACTACAGCCTAGGCATTAACTCAAACATATGGCTACAACTTCACTGAGGAAGAGAGCTCCTCTCTAAATCTATAGATTTCATAAGCATTTGTAAAATATATTTATCCAGAATATATTGAATATAACTTATTTCCACTGGCTAACAGTGCATTACAAATATTACTTAGGTCATTGGGCTATTACTTTTGAAAGCACCTTACCAAATCCAGTCTGACTGTAGTACTGTCTTATTATGTCATGATGCCAAAACCTCTCAATTACCTGGATTACAGACATTTTGGAACTTTTCTTATTTTTAGTGATTTATAAGGGCCGAAAGATTTACAAATATGTATTGTACATTGCTAGCATTTCAATTATAAATAAGTATAAAGTACAGGATAATAAGTTTTTGGTAAAAGTAGAGTATATAATTAAAAAAAATAATTTTAGAACAAATTAATTCAAACTTTTCCATATCTTTAGGGAAAACAATAGAGGAATAAATCAGCAGTTATTTTCTCATGTGAATTGAGTTAACATTTTACACTATTAATATATTGGTGAGTGAAATGTTGATTGATGTGATTTGTTTTGTGCATACTATCTAGTTGCTACAAATTACTGCTTAGTGAAAATCATTCAGTGGTCAAAACATCTTCGTGTTATGAAATGGACACCAAACTACTTTCTCTGTTGCACCTGCCTGTCAAGGACCCTCAAGATTATTATTCACTGGGTGATATCATTGCAAATGGACAAAGCCTTGATGGAAGAATCCTTAATGTGCTTGCAGCTGTAATGTCAGTAAGTTAAGGAGCCACAGTACCATGGGTGATTTAATGCACTTAAGCGTGAATACGGGTTTTGGGACTCATAGTGGACAGGAATCCCTGGGTTGGTTTGTTTAGGTTGGCAGTCACTTCAGCTGAGTTACGATAACCATACAAGCTACTTAAGATTTTCATCAACATGAGGGGGGAAATTAAGGGAATGGAATGTCCTACATCAGTTGTCTTTGAAATCATGCATGTGCAAGCAGTAGATGACTTGCAAATATGTAAAGCGTGAATTATTATAAAATAAAATGTGTCTCTTTATCTTGAAGTAAAATTACTGTTGTTAAACTTTTAGTGGTGTATAGGTTTTCTTTTAATGGTGTACTTTTTTTTTTTCTCACTTTTTTAAAGTCTTCTAGGTTACCACTTCTATTCTCCTAAACAGTTACTAGAGGAAAAGTGACTGCTTCTCTTTCTTCTTAAAGGTTGGGGAGCCAAAGTATTTTATGACTTCAGACAAAAGAAAAGGTCAGAGGTGTGAAGTAAAGCTGTATGATGAAACAGAGATGTCTTTTCCAATAGTATGGTAAAATGTTTTTTAATTCACTAAAATACTCAAATTAATGCAAGAGTGGGTAAAGAAATTAACTATAATACATACTGTTATAGTACTATCTTTCAATTTAAACGTATTATTATTTGGGTGGCAACTGTGATGAGGCAGCAATGTATGCTAAACAGAGGCTTAAAAAAGAAATTCATTAGAGTGACCTTACATGTATTGCCTAGTTTTATGACTTGCTGACAGACTGTTAGCTCATGAATGGCAAAATGAAGCTCAGTTCCAAATAGTTACATTTTTTTTAAGGTGGAAATCTGAACTAATTCAGGAAATAGCATTTAAAAACAGTTGCAAAGGCAGCACATTTCTTCCACAAAATGGGGGGCGGATGGGAGGAATATGCTTCATTTTTAAAGCCAAGCAGAATTAACAAGTGGAATGGAAATAGGTTGAAATAGTTTTAAACTTTTAAAATAGTGCAGAAGCATTTTAATACTACTTTGGCCATATTTTCAAACTGTATCCCACTTACAGACATGACTACGTCCATACCATTTATGCATGTAAATAGTGATTTGTTTACACAGGAACATTTGCATTTTGCCCATAGTTTGTTCAATAAACTTGTGGCTTATCTATGTGCAAGGGTATGTGGGTGTTTGTTTGCACTGGGTTTGCTGTCTGTTGGTTGAAATGACCTTCGTTCCTTAGCTAGAAGTAGCAAGATAGCACTGCACTCAGTGTCCAGGTTAGAAACTGTGTTATCAGTCGGTGTAATGTTTAGCACACTTAATGTATACCCACGAACACTACTAAGCACCTATGGTGTGAAATTTTCTAGCCCTTGAGCTGCCACCAATGTTAATTTGCAGCAGCAGCCCCGATATTCTTGCTTCAGTGCTGGTATGTAGTGATGCAGAGCTGTATGCTTCAGGAGTCCTCAGAAGCAGAGACTAGGTGGTCTTACTGTGGTTACCCTAAACTGTGCCTTTTGCACTTTCATGGAGCCCTAGGCAGAGGCAAAGATTCAGGAAATCCTTGAGCAACAACACTGTAGTGAAGATAGTTCAGAGGCCATCAATGAAGAGGTGGCTGAGCAATGCTAGATGAAAAGTAAATATCTTAAATCTTTTTCCAAGGATTACGGAAAAAAACCACGAGAACAAAACTGTGCTTTGGCAGTATTCTTGCCATCCAAACTTACAAGTAACAGAATGAGATTTCATCAAGGGAGCCAGCCATCAAATTACCATTTTTGAGGGATACCGCTGACCTCACTCTAGTCTCATCGTCCACAGTTACAAGGATTCCAGTGTTGGAAAGCCAGCTGAACATCTGGCCTAGTGATGTCAGCAATCAGTTTGTTCCCACAGAAAAGGCTCAGCTGATAAGCAGTTATTTTAACTGTGATTTACTTTAGTTAGACATTACTTTTGTCAAAGCTCTGAAATACACACAGTATTTTTCCAGGTATATTCTGCATGTAATAATTTTGAACAATCTAATAGCCCTTTATTTTAAATTGTTTGGCGTGGGATAAAGCAGGGACCATATTAAACCATACATAAAGCATTCTGGCTGGCTGCACACTAGATGCCTGTGGATATACATGGCATTTCATTTGCATGTGCATGTAACAAAGGAGTTGTGTTCCCTTTGACCAATTTAATTATAACTATATTATTTAGTAGTTCAGTACTAAACAGTTTGAGTGCTGTTTCAAAAATGTTTCAATACATTTAACTTTTTTTAATTTAGTTGGGATAATGAATCTATCCAGCTTGCACAGAGTTGGATCCCACGAGAAACAGGTATAATAGTATGTTTTTTGTGTTTTTACTGTAGTTCTTAATGTGATACTTATTCTACAATAACGGGTTTTTTTGTGCACAGTAATATTTGCATCAGATGTGAGAATAAATTTTGACAAATTTAGGAACTGTATGACTGCAACTGTGATATCAAAAACCATCATTACAACTAATCCAGGTAAGAGCCGTTGAAGTATTGCTCTGGTATTAGTAATCACTATAGGCTAGAATGCATGAACGACTCTATTGGAGGTCTGACTTGTTCTGCCTGCTTGCTGCGGAAAGCTCCCTGCTTCTTGTCTGTTATGTAATGACCAAGGCTTTTGGCTTCCACCCTTTTCTCTTCCCCCCCCCTTTTTTTTTTTAAATTTTTTTTTAATTTTATCTAAGCAACCTTCATATATTCCCTGCAGGACTAACAGTTAAGGTAAAAAAGAAAAAAGCATTTCTTGGCTAATTCCAAGAGACAACGTGTTGGTACCACCAGAATTAAAAGTTGTAAAATATAATTATGCTGTTATTTTTACATGCTACATATATTAATAACTTTTTAAAATAAATTTTCAAGAAACAGCAGAAGCAAATGTTCTCTTCAGCTTCATAAAAGAGAGTGCACAATCAGGAGCTTTGCATGATAAAATGGAGGAGCAGTCAAAAGGATCCATTAACTGTAAGCATGGATCCAAACACTTTGATTTTATTTAACTATATAGTGTAGTTTCATAGTGTACCTGAAATGTCAAGTTCTTGCTCTGTGTGTTCATAGAAACAAAACTAAGGTATAGCCTGGCTGAATATTTAAAGTTTGGACTGTTGTTAGGGGCTATCCCTTATATTATCAGTTATGTATCTTCAGGGTTGGTGACTATGCCAGTTGCAGCCTGTCTGGCATGTTCTTTCTGTCTTGAATGAGTATGAAAAATAGAGAGGGAAAGTTTTTGTCAAAAACTCATTTTGGGGGATACAAAGATTAAATATTAGATATTTTCCTGATTTGAATGTGCTTTTGCGTTTTGGTTTTTTGTCCCCAAATGATAAGCCTGCTTCAAAAGGAAGGTGTGTGGGGTTTTTTCTGATGCTTTAGATCAAATCTTCTCCTTTTTATTACCTTAAGATCCTTTTTTGTTATTGCTCTTCTGTGTTGTTTCTTTCTCAGATGCACTTAACATGTCTTTTAAACTTCTAGTGGAGACCGTAGTTGATATTTATACTGTGGAACAGCTGAAAGAAAAAGCTTTACAGAGTGATGGGAAACTTGAACCAGTCTATGGCATTATTTATGGCTACATTTCTACACTGGACATTGATGATAATGCATCTAAAGTTATTCGCAACAGATGGTAAGTGCCTGCCTGTTTTAAATTTGTACTAAAAAGTTCTTGTCCTTCTTCCCCTGACCCAAATTAGATAGAACAATATTTTAGTCCAGTTCCGGACAAGAAATAAAACTCCTCTGGAGGATGCCATACGGATTTCTGTTGTGTAGACTTCCAGAAGTAGCAAGAAAGAGGAGCTGGCTTTATGAAGGACTTGCTCTTTATGGTCCTAGAGGAGAGAAAAAGAAAGATGCCATTTTGTCTCAGACTTAAGAGTTTAGAAAATGAAGAATTTTTTTTAAAGATGAAAAGTCTCTTGGGAAGTTTCAGTCTAGAAAACAGTTTCCAAGTAGGAGGAATTACATATATTAATTAATTATCTTCTTATGTTTCAGTTCAATATGCCGTTTTATAGTGAATGAAATGTCAAACACATGCACTTTCTGCAGTGATGTCTCTTCATATTCAAAGTCAACTTTTTCAAGCTTTGACATACTCGTTGATCTGACAGATCACACGGGCACTCTTTATTCTTGTTACCTGTCTGACTGTGTAGCTGAGGAAACATTAGGCTGCACAGTAAGTAGAAATGAATTAGGTTGTTCTGATTTGATCTGAGCTGTGAAGCTTGAAGAAAACTACAAAGACATGTAAATGTTCTTTATACATGTGTATGTGTACACCAGTTAAAAAAATTTGCACATACATATGGATACACATACACATGGCTTTTTAACAAGTCAAAAGTTAGAAGTCAGTAGCTGCTAATAAGAAGAAACGTGTTAAATGTAAGAGTGAATACCCTATTCAGAATACTGCTTTATTTTAATTAATTCACACTTTTCTGAGAACGTGGTTGGAATTCCCTAACTTTGATTCTCAAACACCCTGCAATTTATTCTGATTAATCTGACTGTCTTGGTACATACATCACACCAAGCACTATGTTAAAATAGGAAAATACAGCTTAGAAATGTATAAAAATGTGTAAGATGCTCTTTTCATCATCATTTTGTTGTGGAGATATTGTTGTAACTATATGCTGAAGAAGCGTTCTGTGGTGTCCTGTCATTAACAGGTCCATGAATTCCTCACTCTAGCAGAAGACAAGAAGACTGCATTGAAATGGCAACTTCTTTTGGAACGAAGCAAGATTTATTTTAAAGTTAGTATTTAATTTTAATTTAAAACAGTGGCTGTTTCCCATTCAGTAGTATATGTAGTACTGAAAAATTCCTTGTCAATTCTGCTGAGCTTTTAAAAATAAGGATTAGTTTTTGTACATATTCTGAATATTCCAAGTAAATAGTCTTTTGTCATAATTTCAACATTAGGGGGTGTCCCTGCAGGATCAGATATACACAGGCCTCTTTCAGGCAAGCTAGGAAAGACACAAACTGCCCTTAGCCAATACTGATTAAGCATCTGGTATTTCAAAAGCACGTATATCTGATTTACTCAGTCACTGATTTCTATGGCTGTAGGTTTATAATGAATAAAGTTAACAGTATCTGTTTGCAAGAATCAGGTGCAGTCAATATATGTAATAGATTGTACGGTATATGGGGCTACCTAAGTATAGTTCTCAGTTACCTGTATTTTTCGAAATAATGTGATTGGATATGTCTAAAATCTGCAATTCTCCTTAAAGCAACAACAATATTAGATTCACACACCTGGAGCAATTGTTAAAAGATCTGCTATTATTTGCAATATCCTTTACTTTTTAAATTGAATTGCATGCTGTATACTGCACTGGATTTCTTTTTCATAGAACTGCCTATCCTAAGACAACTCTAAACTGACTCTCTTTTTTTAAACTTGTGCTTCTGAGACTGTTCTAACTCTTTCATCTCCCCCACACTCTGCCCCTATTTCCAGGAAAAAATGAAAGTGTTTTACTTCAGTAGTGACAGGCATATAGCATAAAATGTGTGTACTCGTATATAAAATAATGTAAAATATGTATAACCAAATCTGTCAGTTAAACATACTGTGTGATATTTGAAAGTAATATATTTCAAAGTGCTATGCAGCAGTAAAAACAAAGACCCTTAATTATTTTTACAGGTTACTTTGTCACCCAGTTGGAGAACCGGACTGAAAGTGAATGTTCTTTCATGTAAACTGGCAGACCCTAGAGAGGCGAGTCAGAGTTTGTTGGGAAAAGAGACTGGAAAGAAGAGATTACACTATTAATAACAGCTAGGAGAAAGACTTTCTTCACTGTCTTATTAGAGGTAGAATGCTGTTGTTGTATTTTGCTAAGTATGTTCTGACGGTAAGGAAGGAATATTACTAATCCCTGTAAGTGGGCTTCTGTGTTGATCTTTTTCAGGTGATGGTACTTTAAAAAGTGTACTAGGGCCTCAGCTTAAGAAAAGTTAGTTCTACTGAATTCAACCCCCTACAAGGGGGGTGGAAGCTTTCCTCAGTTCAGAATGTATTTGCAAAAATCAGAAATAACAAATAGTACAAGACAGTTCTGTTGAGCTTCTGTGCTTTTAACTGCCTTGCTGCTTTCGTGCTGTGTTTGTGTTAGTTCAAAAAATAAAGACCCACTTTGAAATACTGCCTGGGTTTGTGGTGCATGTTGGTGAGTCCAGACACGGAACTTTTGGCAACTGCAGAGGCTTGGAAATAGCCATGACGTTTGCAAGGCTGCTTTTCTTTAGAGAGACTAAGTCTTATTAGAGCGGAGTAATGAATTACGAGGGACCTCTGACAAGCAAAGACTATAAGCGGCAGAGAAGAAAGGACTCTTCTTCACCAAGAGAGTTGTTCTTAGCTGAACATAAAGAACCCAGGTATGCATATTTTGCCTTTCTCCATGTATTTTTACCTATTTTTTAATCTATTTCTGTCCTTGGCTTCCCCTGCAGCTGGTGTATTTGCTACATTCACCCGTCCTCACCTTCTGAGCATATCATGAGTTGGCCTATTTGAAATGGTGGGAAGATACCGTGGCCCTTCTCTTGAAAAGTTGTTAGGCTAGAATACCCCGAGGAACTCCGACCGCCCCAGTGCACTAACTACCTGTTAAAGCAACATGGCAGAGAGAAAACAACTACAGAAACAGTAAATTTTGACAAGCAATCCACCAAGATTGCATTGTCCTACTCATATGAGTGGAAATGAGGGACTAAATGCACAAAAAAATGTTGCCAGTGTTGGGTCACTGCATCTCTCCTGTTGCAGCAATAAACAACTTAACATTTTCCTGCTGTAACAGCTGATATTCTGAAGTGAATGTTTACAATAATTTTGATCACAATTCAGCTCTGCTATCAGTACACAGTGCTGAAGAACAAACTACAAATGATGCATTGTTGCTTTTGCCATAGATGGTAACGTTTGATAGGCACGAAGAAAAGGAAACAGCAGAGAAAGTGAATTTAATCCTTCCTCTTTCAGAATTATTCACCCTAACTTCCCTGCTCAGCCCAGCTCTGTTGGCCTGACTTCTCTGCTTGGTCCAGCTCATTGAGTTGCAACAAATTCAGAGGACAGCTTCCCCGCTGACAGAGGTAGGCTTAAATCAGGAGCGTTTTGACGGCTGTGAGCCAGGGGCTGGTTCTGTTCAGATGTAATGGCTGAATGTCTGTTTCAGTTGGCTTTCATTCCTTAGCCTTCCTTCCTTAGCCTTCCTTTAGATGAAATCTGAATTATGTCCACAGCATTTAGGCCTCATCATATAAAGAACTTTTACGTGTGCTTTAAGTCATTGGCTTAAGTCAAAATACAGTGGAATGAAATGTCTGCATGTTTGCAGGATTGGTACCCAGTGCAGGTGGTGTGCGGATACACAGTGGTGTGCTGGAAGCAGGAAAATGTCTATTTTTCTTCTGCAACATGTTCTGCTTTCTTTTTACCATGTGATTTGCAGTATCCTGGACCATGCTGCTCTTTCACAGAGGTGCTGTTTTTTGGGCTACAGTAATTTTTTCTGCAAGATTTTCCAAATGCACTTTTAAAACAAAACTTCCTAGTGGTTATTAAGATCTGGCTCCAATAAATGGAAGCATTTAACTTTGGTGCATGCACGTATGTAAAAAAAAAAATAATCCATCTGTTTTTGTTAGAAATTAGTCAGTTCTGTGCAACCTTTGAAAATGGTAAGTTTTGATGTTTGGGGGGGGAGGGTTTTTTTAATTATATTTTACAACTTACTGTGTCACTCCTTTGAATTGAAAGTGAACTCGCTGTCATGCAAACTGGTAGAGTGTGTTAGATCAGTTAGAGTTTGGAAACGGGAAAAGTTACGCAGCATGGCTTTTTAACAGCTGGAAATAGTTAAAAACTTCACTGTTGCACTGCGCTGTATAAGTAATGGCAATTGCTGCAGTTAGATTTCTATTAAAAATATATTTAAATCAGTAAAAGTAAAGACAAGTTTACTGGTTATCTTTACCAATGAGCTTCTTTATTCTTGCTCTTTTGTATTATTTTACTTTTAGAAGCATATTTAAAGCTTAGTTTAGGAAAAAAAAATCTGCCAAGCATCTGGCACACTTCCTGCTGCATTACACCCCTTGGAGTGGGAGGGAAAGCAACCCTCATTTAATTTGTACATTTGAAAAACGCACGGAGGAATCGTGAAACTAATCTAAAAAGCAAACATCTTTTTATTGTAGAATACCCCAAGGATAGAAATTCATTCTGATGCTGTAATTCTTGATTTACTGTTACACATACATCTTTGATTTTATATAGCATGGGTAAGCCTTAGCTCCTACATCACCATTCTGATGGTTTAATTTTTAGATTTTTATTTTAAGGCTATACATTGGCAAAGCCCAAAGCATCAGTAGAACAGAAGCGCACACACAGTGACAGCCAGCACCGCTCCCCTCCCCAGCTGTCCGGCACACCGTCTCTATCGGCATTTCCAAGGTACAGTGTAGGTGTTAACCACCTGCCCCAAGCGGGGTTGAACTCCGAGTTCACAGCCTCAGAGGAGGCTGCAGCCTCCACAGGAACGGGGCTGTTTCAGTCAAATGCCTTTCGAGCGTATGGGTTACGTGTCTTTGATGCGCGACAGCCCGTTAGACGCTTGGGCCATGTAAGTGTTTAACATACAGGATGGCTTGGGTGTCTCTTTGTTCCCAAAAGAGCCTCCTCCTTCCCAGACAGGGTCCCAGCCAGGCTCCCAGTTAGGATCCACGCGTTTGCTGCGCCACCTTAAACCGCATGGAGACGACATCTCTTATCCCAGCCTCTATCTCATCATCGGCCTGCACAGACCCAACTCCTTTGGGAGACCCCGTCAGAATCAAGTCCCCTTCTTCCAGGGTGAGTATTTCGCTGATGTAGCTGATCAGGTAAGGGATGGAGAAGATCATGGAGGAGGTCTCCCCCTCCTGCCTCAGCTTTCCGTTCACCGTGAGCCAGATCTTCAGCTTGTGAGGGTCTGGAATCTTCTCCTTGGGCACAAAGTCACTGACCGGGCATGACGAACTGAAGCCCTTGGCCAGGGTCCAGGGCAGACCCTTCTTTTTACACTCCTCCTGCGTGTCCCTGGCCGTCATGTCCAAGCAGAGGGCATAGCCCGCCACGTGCTCCATGGCGGCCTCCTGGGCCACAGCCTGGGCTCTCTTCCCGATCACCACCCCCAGCTCCACTTCGTGGTGCAGGTTGTTGCAGTAGTAGGGCCGGAGGATGGGCGAGCCTTCCCGTACGTAGGCCGAGGAAGGCTTGAGGAAGAAGATGGGCTCCCGGGGCAGCACGCTCCCCATCTCCTTGGCATGCTCGGCGTAGTTGCGCCCCACGCAGACGATGTTCTTGCCCCACTCCCAGAAGCGGGACAGGGGTTTGGAGGAGGCCATGCCCGCGGCCGCTCTCCTTCTCCGGGGACCGCGGGTGCCCTTGGGGCGTCCTTGCCGGGCCCGGAGCCGCGCTGCCGCCGCCGCCTCTCCTCCACCGCCCTCTCCTTCCTGCCCGCCGCGGATTGCCCAGGGCAGCCGTCCGCCCTCCCGCCTCCCTGCCCGGGTTATAGCAAATCGCCCGGGCCGGGCGTGCCGAGCGGCAGCGGGGAGAGAAGGAGGGGGCCGGCCGGGCGCAGCGCCGCCCCCGCTGCACGCCGGGCCGGGCCGGGGCCGGGGCCGGGGCCGGGGCCGTGCC